>OX376373.1:150198438-150798438 GCA_947369275.1 Nemotelus nigrinus
TTATCATTGAGAACGCAATTAAGGTTGGATAAGGTACAAAAAGAAAGGATGAAAGGAAAATGATAAATGAGATGCTTTCAGAGTAAGAAAGTTCATTGAACACCATTTACTCGGAGCACAAAAATCATTTTTTAAATAGTCATAACCGTCATGCGTAAAGCTTGATCAACAACATGTTAAAATCATCAGCAAATAGAAGAGAGGGAAAAAGGACAAAAGGAAGGAAAATCAATGATAAATACCAGGAATAACAAAGAACCTAGTATTCAACCTTTAACAGCTTCAGAAAGAAGCAGTATGGGGAAGAGGTACAGGCATTCACAGATAAAACACAACTACGAGCAGAAACATAGGATGAGAGCCAGGACAAGAGAAGATCAGACACACTTGAAGAAGCTTGTGGTCAACAAAACCTGCAAAATCTGAATATACCAAATCAACTTGCTTTTGGTGTTCTTAGGCGGAAGCGACCAAGTTAGTGAGGGTTAAGAGGTAAAAGATGGAAGATCTGTTATTTTTATAAGCCCAGGCAGCTCAGGAGAAAGGAGAAGGATGAAAAATAAAAAACAGCCTACACTGAAAGAAAAATCTTAGTAAAATCAACAATTTTCCTTAGTTGTTTTTGCGTCAACTACGGGCTATAGTTAAAACAACCATAAAAAAATAGTTGATTACTTTTATGCAACATGACGCGTGGTTGATAAACAACGTCCGTGGTGCAAAAAAAGTAAGCAACCACAAACAATGGTATTCCAACAATATACATAGTACGAAATATAGGCAGAAGAGGCGTGGATGCCGCAGTTGAATTTGGTGAATCACAATGCAGCGACAATGTCGCTGTCAATGCAACCAAGGCACCAACCAAATTCATTTTTTTTCTTTTGTATTGCTCAATCCTGTTGTACGAGGATTAGGTGGGCTTATCACAATACACATCAGCCATCGCTTGTCCATTCCACCAGACCATTCAACCTAATTCAAATAGATTTAATTCAACCTAGTGGTGATGCCAACCTATGGTAGGTATCACCGCTAGCGGTGCGGCAAAATTAGAAATTTGGCAAATTCTGCCGCTGCCGCAAATTCAGCCGCAGCCATTGTGCGAGCTACCATACAAAACAGTGCATTCTAATTTTTTGACTGCGCTTTGCCGCAGCCCACTGTTTTGCCACAGCGGAAAACGCTGTATTGTGAACAAAATAGCGTCATACAACGTAATATAAAGGCTTCACAGCATAACATGAATATGAATTATATCGAACAGCAAACCGAACACAATTTTGCCATGTATCATATGAAACTTCTATGATAGAATAGGAGCATGAGTATGAGGAGTATGAAAAATCAACAGTTTTCTTTAGTTGTTTTTGCATCAACTAGGGCTATAGTTAAAACAACCATAAGAAAATCGTTGATTACTTTTATGCACCATGAAGCGTGGTTGATAAACAAAAAAAATTTCATTCGGAGCATGAAAAGCGTCCAAATGTTGAAACCATTCTACTTTGCGTAGAATAATTCCAAAGACGTTGCTCACTGAATTACGTTTGTTGAAATCAACTATTGCAAAGTAGTTTAAGTACCGTAAAAACTGTTGATAATTCGAAACGTTGAAGTTTGAGCTATTTTTCGTGGTTATGAAACAATTAAAACAGTTGATTTCATGAACGTTGCGATATTTTTTGTATAACCAGAGCCAACTACTTTTATATCGTAAAATTAACTATATTAACATAGTAAAAATAACTATTTTCCTTAGTTCGTTTAACGATTTTGAATGAATCGTTGCAATACTACTAAAAATAGTTGAACCAACCAAGAGTTTTTCTTTCAGTGTATTATAAGCAAATCTTTCAAGTACTTTATAAAAGCAAGAAAAGATGGAAATATGTATGTCAATAATTGGATATGCAACTTGGGTCTTCGTATTTATTGGCCAGAGAAATATAAGCAGACTTCCCGAAGAAACAATAGACAACGAAACACGCAGGAACAACAAAGGTTATTTGCCGGCATTAATATGAAGACATTCAAGTAAGGTTTGAATTTCTGGAGGTCTTGGTATGAATAAAAGAAAGGGATGACGGAGGAGAATGAGCTCAAGGATATTTGATTGTATATGATGATGACTAAAGTGAACGCTAAGCCCAATATTTTAGTATTTTAAATAGATAGACAAAATAAATGGCGACATATACAAAATTAATTTTGCACTCTTCATTATCACATAAACAAATTCCACATGTTTGTCCAACTTGCCGAAACAGAAAAAATATTCGTCCACATGTTCATCAATCAAATCAATGTATCGTTTAATTAATAAATTACCAAATAAAAAACATTTGTGATTGCATGATTATTATCAGTGGCATTTATTGGTCATGTAAGTGATTTAACATTTTTGATTACACACAAACACACACGAAAAATATCTTCAAATTTTCTTCGACTTCATCGGTCCTCCAAAAGATACCTACAAACAAATCTATAGATATTATACTCGTAGTCCAATGAAGTGTTTTTCGCTTAGTTTTCTTTAAATAATTGTATATGTTCGGCTGTTCCTTGACTTTTATTATCTTTTCAATTTTCCATGAAAACGCGGAACACCAGCTTAAAAGCCAATATACATCCGACACAAACATGACGTCTAATAGTCAATCAGAGCGATGATTGTGGTCAAGAATCAAGATACAAGTTAAACAATAATTTTGTTTTTGACTAGATAGTAGGTAAATAGATAAAGAAAAACCAACCGACCGACCCGATCGACATGACTCGAAAGAAGACCGGAATCGATCAAAAGCTTTTCGAACATACTTTTAATAATGTCGTCGTATCAAGATTTTGTTCGTCTTTCCGATTTGTTTTTCTTTTTGGTTTTTTGAATTTTCTAGTTAATGGTTGTATTTTTGTGATAGTCTTTCGTGGTTTTCGCGCTATAGATGCATCTACAGTTATAGACAAAGTTTGGCTATGAGGGTGTGTCTTATTGTGTCAGAATTTTGATTTCTTTTCGATGAAACATTTTCGTGAAGACATTATAGAAACCATGAAATTCCCAAGATGTTTAGAAAATTAATTAAACCTTATTGGATTGTAGTAAGAGAACTGGCCTCGTGGAGAGGACAAGAGCAGTTGTTATCGATTCCGACACGATGAACATTGTGTGCATGTTTAACAAGTTTCATAAACGGAACGTAATTTGGTTCAATGTGACGAGGAGTATAGCAATTGGAGCAGTATGCAATAGATTTAAATGGAATTGAGCGATCGGTCTGGCACAGGTTTTGTGGGAGATAGGAAAATTTGTCGAAAATCAACGTTAATCGAAGACTTGATTCTGTGTGTATTGACTGAAACTTAGTTCGATTAATGCTTGTAAAATAGGCATTGTGATGTTTGTCGATAGGCTTATTAAGGTGCTTGTTGGAAATGGCTAAATGAGTTTTAACCATGAAAAATTCTGAGAATTCTAAATTCCCCCAACAAATCAGTGCTTGTGATAAACGCGTCTTACATTTTCTTGGAATTCTTCTTGAAAGAAACACGAAGATAGCAGGTATAATTTACCAAATCAGACATCCAGTTTCGTGCAAATCTGTTTATACAAGCACGGCGTAAGCTATAAAAATGACAATTCATTCTTGAAACGTTTGTGTTTGGCAATTCTATTAGATATATTTTCGCATAATTTGCTATTAGATTCAGCTCAATTAAAATAATATGAGTCTTGACTTCAAATCCGAAAGAAATTCATAGATCTTGTACATAAATTTTCTAATATCTTCTGTTCTTCTTTATCTATATGGTTGGTTGTCTGCGGCGTGATTGGGTCCAGCTTCAAAAATTAGCTGCGGCGACGATTGTATTACGAGTCTTTGAATCGAAACGATACTCATAGAATAATCGTTGGCAGGACTAAACTTCTTTAAGTTTTGTTCATGATTTGGTTAACTATTTGACCGATATGTGTTGTTTTGCAATTTTCAGCAAAATGAAATCAGTTCATATACAAAACAGATAAAATTGTATCATTTGCCGTGTTCCATTTACTAATATGCAGTAGATAACAAATGGAACGCTATTTTCGTTCATACGAACAGAATTTAACTTTTTAAATTGTATGCTTTAAATGTAAAACAGCTGAAAATAAAGGGAGAAAATAAAGAGTAAAAACTAACATCGATAGAAAATATTTAATATGCTTTCTATGAAAGCATTTTCTGATTTTGTAACTACCAAAATATAGCCTGGAAAAAATCAAATCTACCTACTGATAACTAAAAAACCACCTCACAGCACAAAATGGGTGTAGCCACTCGGGAAAAAGAGCAAGAGTAGTTGGAAGTAGCCAGAAGCACTCGCAAGTACTAAATAGTAATAATGGAACACGGACATTGTTTTCTAAATTTTAGTTTTAAATGTCCTTGCTCAGTGAAAAAGATTTGAAATTTATTCTAACTGTAATGAGAATTGTTAAATGTTTCAGTTTTAATATCTTTTAGATCACTTTTCCGTAATATCTTCCATTAAAGCTATATCGATTTTTAAAAATAGTTTTGTCGAAATTCACTCAAACTTCTACCAGCTATTCCGATGCGTATAAAAATTGCATTTTTTGATCTTCACGGACATAAACGGAGCGTTTGAAAATGGTAGACACGATGCATTGTATCATACACTCCAAAGGAGAGAGAAAAACATTGCGAAATGAGTGAAAAATGGACTTACGTATCGATATATATTTGTAGATGTGGGAGAAACAAAGCTACGAATTGACAGAAGAAAGGATGTCCGCAGGGTTTAGTATTATCCTCCATGCTATGCCCCTAATGGTTTATGGCCTCGTTGCGTCCGCATGAGGTGGTATCAAATATTCCTCTATTCTTCTCTTCCTCTTCGTCTCTCTTTTAACTTAGCATAAACTTTTATCAACAAATTTTTACTTTTCCTTCCTTAAATAAACAGTATTAGCTCAAGTATTTATATAAATAAATTCAACTTCGCAAAATTTTAAGATTTATTTCTTTTTGATAATATTCTTGCTCGTCCTACATTTTTCTGAACACAACTTTGAACAGTTATGTGCCTTAAGTTATCATTCCGACAAAGATTCTTCCTGTAAACACACTATTTACTAAAGTTTGGACGCCCCTACTTCGATTGACTTTTTGAACATGACCATATTAGGAAATGCTAATTTTGATTGGCTTATGCGGTATGGTTATGGTGCTGCGATGACGAACCTTCGGCACAGTTTGTCAATTTGCGTTCGTTGTACTCGTAATAAGCTTCTTGCGACGTTCGACAGTAAGGACTTAATAGCTCTCGAATATGCGGGTGGCATCACGGTTATAATAGGCAGCTCTTAATTGGATACCTTGCCAACCAGAATGTAAAATGATCTAAATGTAACAACACAGTGGTAGCATTTACAAGGGGAATGAAAATCGAGATGGGAACCCTAAAAATTTGGGGCACAGAGGTGCGTCTACAGGAAGAGTTAAAATATCTAAGAATCTACATGGGTAGTAAATCCACCTGGAACAGTCATTTAAAAAATGAAACTGAAAGCCATTAATGAACTTTGAATAAAATTTTATACCAAAAAGAAAGCTAGACACTCGTTCGGCTTGGTTGATGACCAGGTGTCGGGAGATTAAAATCTCATAATTTCAATAATCTATCAAAAAAAAGGTTAAATTATCATTTTTTTCCTATACATTCAATGCCAATTTATATCTTCAAAACAGGTAGTACTATTGTGTTACTTAAAAAATAATGTAATTCACTAATTTATTGAAACCAGCATTGTATACACAAGATACCTAAATTAAGCAAAATCTTTCTTACTCGCCCAATTCACTCTACCTACTCCTCCTCCACTCATTCAACAATTTGTTACTCATCACCCTCAAAAATTTACCTACAAGAGAACCTAAAATGCCGACTTTTCCCATTTTGTGCGTAAAAAACTACAATTTTATTCGCCGGCACCCATTCATTCATTTATCCAAACAATTCGTTTCTGCCTTGTCTTAACTTCACTAAAACATCATTCGCGGGAAACATGCACCAAAACAAAGAAAGAAAATTGCAGAAAGAATACAAAAAAAAAATGGAGAAAACGACTCTACAACAACAAGTCGCGAACAGGCGACTACAACAAACGAAACGACTTTACCGAAAACCTGAATGAAAATTTTCTTATGTCAACTTTCTTGCCACGTCGTGCCGCCATCGTTTGTCCTTTTTGAGCCTTTTCTTTTCTTTCCATTTCATACTCATACTTTTTGTTGTTGGTGTTGTTGCTGCTGCAGTTAGTACTAGCTTTCGCGCACGATTCTTTTTTCTCTTGTTCTTTAATGTTGTCATTAACTTCTTTAAAGTTAAACATTCCGCCCTTGGATCCGGGGACAATAAAAAAAAGTTTTCGTTTTACTGGTGGCGGTGAAAGTGAAAAGTTCGTCAAACTATGTGCGAGGGAGGATGTTGCAAATAGTAGTGTAAGAAGGATGATGCAGAAGTAGGAGCAGTGAGTAAGAGATGGGTGTAATTTAAATAGGGGTTGGATTGGTTTTATGAGTTTGTAGGGAGAATTGAATTATGCTTTTAAGTCGCTAATATATTTAGATCTAATATTGTCGTGGAACAGAAATTTCTGAGGGGGATGGCTTTGAGAAAAGTTTTCGGTAGTATTCGGGGAAACTGGTTTCGAATGGACAGGAGAAGAATTAGGAAGAATTTCGAGGCTAATTAAGTTTATCAAAGAAGATTGTGATGAAATACTTAAATATAAAATTTCACAATGATGCCAGATTATTCGAAAACTACAAGAATGCATCAGAGAAAAACTTTGGTCAAAATGCGCACTTTTTTGTTGGAAGCCTCATCCCCTTATCACTTTTACGCATCGAGGCCGTTCGCCAAGTTTGTCGTTAGATAGTTATAGTCACTAGGACATGAATCAAAAATATATAGATGAGGTTTCAAAGAAGCATGAATGATGAGGAAATTCATGTACTATTGCAAAGCATATAGTCATAAATTCGTTTCACCTTCATAAACTCATTTCATAGTTTATTGCGAGTTGTTGCCAGAGAATAAGACACAAGAGAGCTTAGTGGACATCGCCCAAAACGGAGACTAGAATAACTTTTGGTGTCCAGTCCATGTCAGTCCATGTTTGAGCGTATTTTTTAACAGTTCGCTCGAACTTACAAATAAATATTTTTTTTCGGAGTCGCTAATCTGGATGCCATGCATAAAAACGTGAGCATGTGCTTTTATAATAGCCACGCGGTTTTTTTTAGGAAGATTCCTTCATAGCCAGCTTCACTTCAAACGGTGTCTCTTTCAAACTTCACTGAGGGTCTTCTCAATTTCATTGAGAAATAAGCAGAGCAGTTATTTTACCAAGACATTTGTGATGTAAGTTTATTTCTAATTCCTATGACTAATACTAGTTTGATTTTACATCCCAGCTACTCTGCCTTACTAAGCATAAAGGTTCTATCTACATATTAGTAGTTTCGAGATATTCACTGATTTGTGTTTTTAGTTTGTACTGGAGGTATATGGAGAGTGTATTTTTCAAAATTTATTTTAACATGCTTCCACAAAAGATAGGTTTTTCAAATTTTGTAGAATGATGTAATAGAGTACACAGTTTTCGAATCCGGTGGTAACTCAAATATGAGAAAAATGCAGATAGAACCGTACCTACGATTTTCCTAATTACCAATTAATCTTTCAACCGATCCATTCACAAGTCAGCATAAATCAACAGCTTCCAATTTGTCGACCAGCACAGCAAAAAAAAACCCCATTCAAACGTTTAGTCAGTTTATCGTCGACATACAAAATAGTTTTTGAGAACAGGTGATAGGCACACTTCTAGCCTAATATCACCAACGAAACATGGAATACTCATGCCTATAAATCGTGTATGGAGTAAAGAACAAACGACAGCGTGGCAAACCACGCGAAAAAAAAAAACTAAAGAACAAACCAAGGCATCGTTCGTAACACTGAGCCACCCTCATATTTATGCCGTTTAGTCGTTGAAGTTTTGTTGACGCTATCAAAACATAGTGCGACCTACCTACCCTCCCGCTACATTTCATCACAATACTCCCCTTCAGCCTCCTCCAACATCGTAGTGTTGCTTTTGTTGCTATTGCTTTGGCTGGTGTTCTTGTTGTTGTTGCTGTCGATGAATTTGTTGTCTCTAGATAAGACAGCGTAAGCCTAATCTAGGCGAACACGAGCCTTATCAAGAACTTCTTTTTGAAGCGCTCTTTGTATATTAGTGAACATACCGCTCGAAAGTAGATAGCCGATTTCGATCTGATTTTTATTTGATTATACTAATATCTAGGCTCGTGTACAAATTGCGAGACTACGACGACTGTCGACGATGGCAACGTCAACGATGACGCCACGCCGCCAGCGGGGCTCGTTCTACAGTATTCGATATATATAGTTTTTTCACTCCATTTTTGATGACCATACTTTATTATACATATGGCTTTTGGCGGTTATAATGGATAGCTGTTGTTATTAAAATTAATCTGAATCTACATAGATACACACAGAGTCAAATAGCCCTCGAGATAACGATCCGAGGAATATTCAGACGATTTAGTAAATTACGAAAGAAACGACATTCGATCCCGGAGAAAAAAAGGACATCATGCCGAGTACGTGGTCAACATGACGTTTCCAACTCTGGGACCCGTATAAGCATACATACGTATCTGCATGGTCCACAGAATCCTTTTTCTGTTGTTTCGACGTTTTCATGTTCGATTTACTGAAAGTTATTCGATTTAGGATGACGAATGGACGCCAAAACGAACGGACATGAAGTAGAATATGAACCCCTTTTTCCACTATTGTTTTCTACAGTTTGTAGAGCACAGTGTGATGGTCGACATAGCAAAGGCCACAGTATGTCCTCGCTATCGTCGTCTCGTATAAAGGATATTTTTATGTGATATTGCATTTGTGTCAGCTGCATCTCGAGTAGCATTGTACCCGTTGTGTTTTCTCTTTGATATGTCACTCATTAGAGTTGACTTTTTAATAGATTTACATGTCGAGGTTTTTTACTTTTCTTGTGAACTTTGTCTTTATTTTTTGAAAATGGAGAGCGTGAGGTTGAACACAATAAAACGAAATTGTTTTTTTTTCAGTTCTGGAAATTTAAGATTAAATGATTAAAACAAAAGAAAATATGATGTGTCTCGATCGCAAAGAGCCATGATATGAAAATATTTTTTTATTACCATGGGTATGTCATAACAAAATAATATAATAATTAACAGCGGCATGTTTTGCAAATGTTCCAATTATTTAGAACCGTAAGGTCACTACAGGGTTCCAAATTCAATATTCTTTCCGCCATTCCGAGCTCAGATTTTTCAGCTCTGTCAAATTTGAAAGCTAATCAGTGTTCTCTTTGACAGTTGATTCCTAACGTCTGTTTCGATACCCTTATTGTTTAATGTAAAGTGAAACAAAGGCAAGAAAACGGGATTCATTTTTAATTGGTACATAATATTTTGAGCTCACACACTGCCAGCTTATTTGCTTAGGATGGTCTAAGTTTTGGATGTAGTTTGCAAGAAGTATAGAAATGATTATACATCTCCAAAAATTATATCACTTTCAAAATAAACTTATGTTTCTTTATTTTAATATAAAAACCGATTTTCCCTTCCGAAGCTAGATATATTGAATTTTATGACAAATATCGATATTTCGAGGTAATCTGCCCTCTTGTTCAGTGTCTATCAGACTGATAGACACTGAAGAAGAGGGTAGATTACCCTCGAAATATCGATATTTGTCACAAAATTCAATATATCTAGCTTCGAAAGGAAAAATCGGTTTTTTTATTAAAATATTTTTTTGAGCTAGGAAAAAATTGGCACACATTAAATACAATTTACAATTATATTTCTTTACTGATTTATTTTCTAAGTCATACAAAAAGATAAATTTTGTAGAAATTGTTTGTAAGCGGTTCAGTGAATCCATCACAACAAACTTCAGATTTTTTTTTTTTTAATAGCAACCAATAATATATCTGTATACTCTTTTTAATTTTCACAAGATTTTACTAGATCCTGAAGAAAATATATTTTTTTAAATAAATTTTTGATTGCTGAGGATCACAAACTAGCAATATTAAATACTTTGTGCAAAATCTAAGTTCTTCTTTGCTTTATTTGATTTAAAAACTGCTCATGCCATATTGGCAACTAACTAAAGAGAGTTTGGACTAGTATGTCGAAAAAATAACGGATCTTATTAAAACTACAGAAAACTATCAAAACCATCCATTGGAGTACACAGATGGAGGCAAAAAGGAGTGAAAAATAATCTGATGCACTGAGACGTGGACTTAGAGGACTAGTTAGATTTTAGAATCTCATGGGCACCAACATGAAGATACCTTAGCGTGGAGTTAGCAGAGGTCCGACAACTACCAATTGCGACAGTGAGTTTTTTGTGATGGCTCGAATGGTTTGCGACAGCCATAACTTGGAGGGGTTTCAAAATATACAGACCTAAGCTCCTGTGCATGTGATTGTTAGGGTTAAAAGGTCGATACCAGGCATCACCACTGTGCCGGATGAGATTTTCATTTTCTCAAAGAGATAGGAAATTGCTTAGAGATTGACGTATATATAACTTAAATAGAAAAATAAATGTGCTTTCATATTACAGGCACCATTCATCCTTCTTTTGCAGAAAAAAAGGGTTCCATCGTTATTTTGAACCACTTAACCATTCGGATATACTAGACGAGACACTAATAAACAAGTATGGGTTAAAGAAACTTTCAGTATCACTGTCAGGTATATATCGCGGTCTAAGAATTGGGAGGTATATTGTCTGACAATAAGATATTTGGTGGAATGTACCAGAAGTTAGCTAGTCAAAAAATAAAGCATTAATTTATCCAACGTATAAATGAAAGAGACGTTGAACACTGCTGCCAGAGACGTTAAATACTACTGCTTTCTTAGGCTTGCAAAAAATCAAAAAGACTGCTGTTTCTCCCATATAATATTATGCCGATATGTGGTTAGATCCAGTTTTCACTACTTCTTCATGTTTTCAGCTAGTTTTGAGATGAATTGAATTTTCGTATAAACTAACTGTGAAATTGTTTTATGTTCGAATTTTTTCAGTTCTCCTCTGAATATTGGTTTGAAATCACTTTCATTTCGATTTCGACATCGGCTCTTGTTCTTCATAATTAGTCAGTTCTTCCCATAATTTTTCAGAGACAATGAGCCATGTTCCATCGCTCTACTTTTATTTGGATCCAGTTCAGTATTCTTATGTGTGCTAGCGAAGAAGCTGCTGCTTCACTTTTTCATTTTTAATCATCCTAGAAGACACTGTAGAAAAACTCTTTATACATAAAAATCTGTCAAAAAGATGAAACTTATCTATTTTTCAAAAGTGAAAATGGATTTTAAATATTTTTGAGAGAAATTTATTTATCACACTGTTATTCTGACTTCTAAGTATTCTGAGTCTCAGCTGAATATCTGGTTAACTTGTTTCACTCACTAATGAAGTGCGCAGGGGGAGGGAGGCAACTGTCCCATCTATTGAAACATACAAGCGCAAAGGGGTCCTTGCCGCTTCTACTGCATAGCTATTATTGAATATTTTTTGTTGCATTTCATTCAGGTAGGTACCCAGCACTCCCCCCTCTTTTAACTGCACTTTTCCTGTAAAGTTTCAAATTTATTTCTGTCCCAAATGTTTTGATTAATGGAAAGTCGATTATTTTTTACTCAACGTTCCAACAATTTGTTGGTTGATTGCACTGAAAAACTTTTGCTTTGCTCCATAGCTCTTTCCAGCCCGATTTCCCACTGAAAAAATATGATGCACAACAATTATTCTATCAGTTAATAAATGAGTCAGAATAATAGCATTTATTTTCAGCATGCGTCTTCATTGTACATTTTATAATAATAGTTTAATTCCTCTATTTCAAAGTTCTGTAGGCGCCCATGGAGCTCATAGTTAATTTGAATATTATTATTGAAAAAAGTTTCGTCCTATTTTTAACTTTTTCATTCAAGCACAGGTCCTTCAAACATACCTCTTTTTGAGAGTATTAAACCAAAAAATGTTGACCCCCAAATGTCAACCCACTTAAAAATAGCTGTCCTTTGGGGGAGAGAGATGAATTGGTAGATAGAAAAATAAGCTTCGTTGTTCCTTCACAGCACCTAAAGTTTTGAAATAAAAACAGAAATTTTCTACCTTATCTGAATTCTTCTAAAACTTTCTTCTTCAGAATTTTCGTAATTTCATTATACAGTCTCAGCTTTCCCAGCGAAAATTTGCTAAATGCTCACATTCATTTATATTTTCCATATCGTCAATACTCGATTTTTAGGTCAATATATTTTATCCGTTCGAACGGATATACGAGCAGGTTCATACGTCACGCGTGTGCGTACATTTATTTGATCAATTATTTTAATATCTAGCAGGTGACGTTTCTATAATACATAGGGGAGATGAGGCTCTAATCGGGTCAGTTAAATTATATATACCGTACAAGTTCAAGATTATTATTGTTGTTATTGTTATAAACTGCAATTTTTATATTAGTTGAAGTGATCGCGCTTAATTGTTCCAGCAATTGTCGACGAAATGAATCATTAATTTTTATTAAAAATTATATCAAATAATATTTTTGTGAATATGGAGAAAAAAATTAAGTGTAATAAAACCTAAATAATTTTTTGTGAGTGTCTTTTTTTGCAAGTTTATTTTACTTAAATGTATGATTGCAGGAAATGTATGATAGTATAAGATTACAAATAATGTTTTTTTTTGTTATCTTTTACATTCTATTATATTTTCGGTTTTTGGTATTTTTGGTTTTTTTTTCATTGCAAACCAATAATTTCCAAACAACATTCTCTTCTTTCACCTACATCGATTACACTCTTACCCGATTTTTACCATAATTATCATAAAACGATCCAACTAAAACTATAGACACGATTCCAACCAAAAATATAATGGATTATCGACCAAACGTCGGCAGAAACACCACCACAAACAACAACAATGAAATCAACAGTAACAACAGCAAGGATGATTGCGATGATGACGGTAGCTGCAATGGTCACTTCCACCTGTAAATGTTTTCGCAGTAGAATTCAAATGATATGATACGCGACGACCGTGACGTGACGGCGATGGTATATTTTTGTTGCTAAGAAACCAGGAAAAAATATTTGATATTTCGCATTAAAATACGACGAGTTTTCGACGAAACCACTACCGCGAGACAATAGGGCATCATCCATACCAGTTCACCTTACAAAACAATTGCAACAACCTGGACATCGAACCAGTAGCTATTCGAAACGTTGTCCTGTTTTAGCGTGACAACAACAGACGATGGTATCCTTTCTGTAAGTGTCCTGAATCTGGTTTGATCGTGAATGAATTATGTTTTGTTTTGACTAACCATGATGATTCCATGAATTCTTTGAATTGTGATGATGAGTTAGATACTGCTGATGAGTGAAAATTGCTGATGACCCTAGTTGACCCCTTTTTTTCCTTCGAATTTTTTTTATTATGACAACGACAACTGGTCGATTCAGGTGAAATTTATCTACTTCGTACTTTAGTTACGTGTCAATTTACCCATTAGTACATCACCAGATATCATAGTCATTAAAGATACGAAGGAAATGCATACATAGATAACATGATGCCAATGACGAAAGCGGGTATAAATCGAAATGATTCATTCCAGCTTACTCTGGGCAACTTTGGCGATTCATTGAATCAACATGTAATTAGTAGGGATCTCATTAAGCTACAAATTCAATTATATTTAAAATATGAAATTATAGGATTACTTGTGGTTTGAGAGAATCATGGATTCGTGTGTGGGAATGTTCTGTAGAATGAGGTACAGAACAAAACGTATAGACGTGTATAGACGTGAAATGAGGAAAATGTGCTTATTTGTTGCATTAAATCAAGGCTGGTGCTATCTGTAGTGTGAAAACGCATATTGATAATAGCGCATTGACTTTCCACGTGGAATTGCGTTAAGAAATTTTTGATATTTCCGGTTAGTTTTCAGTCTTAAATGTATCTTTTATTAGAGTCACCTGCCTGTAATTTGATTTAATTTTGTTTTTAATTTTGTTTTGTTCTTTCATTTCATACAATACAGGGGATGCATTAATTAAGAATTTGAAACAATTTTATTTTTATAAAATACGGCTTTGAATTATTATGATTCGCGCCACATGATTTTTAGGATTTCGATACGACTTAATCTGGGGCAAAAATCTATTTTGTAATCTATTGGAACTATTTTTTACTAACGAAATATTGGAAGCATTGAGTGGCGAATTGACAATAAAGACATCATTTTTTTAGCACAATGTTCTCCAAAATTAAAAATTGTGAATCGCTAAGCCACGCTAAGTAAAAGTACAGATAATTGCAGAAGGTAAGATTATTTACAGCCGACAAAGTGTGTTTACAGTATTTTCGTCCAAAAATATGTCCTTATATTTCAAAGACTAATTAAAATATTGGAAAGTGACGAATTGTTTCTTGTCAACTTTGTGTTTTACAAATATTGTGACAACTAAACTAGCACCCAACGTGGGTGTTAAAGTATATATGATAGTATAAGACGCTGGTTTAAAGTCCAATTGAAATCGCAGAAAGTCAATAATGGATCCAATGCGACTTAAGAATTTACGGTTATCTACGCAAAGGAGGGAAAAGGAATTTAGGCAGGACGGTTATTAATGAACGGAACGAAGAATAGAGGACCAAGAATGTAACTTTGCGGAACACCAGAAGAGGGATAAAAAGGCGAGGAAACACAAAGCTTAAAGATGGCATTGGGAGTGATCGAAACAATATAGGAGGAAATCCAGGAGTAGAGAATATCAGAATTGCCAAATTTTCGAAGCTTATCAAACATCACACCAGGGTTGACTCTGTCAAATGCCTTAGCAAAATCCATGTAGATGGCGCCAATTTTTTCCCATCATCCTACGAACCGGCAGCAAAATTCAATTCTATCACTCAGAAAAATGTAATTTAATAGAATCAAATTTAAATGAAAAGTTGAAATCACTTTGAAATAAAAAGCGAATCTTATTTGAATTCCACTTAATTATAAAAATTTTATTTTCAAGTCAACATTTTTCATCATTGAATTAAAAAGAAACGTACATGGAGCCAAATCATATTTTAATTCAATGATGAAAAATGTTGATTTGAAAATAAAATTTTTATAATAAAGTGGAATTCAAATAAGGTTCGCTTTTTATTTCAAAGTGATTTCAACTTTTGATTTAAAGTGATTCTAAAAAAGTGTTAAGTAGTGAAATTTTTCTGAGTGATATAATCAACAAAATCAACAAAAGCCAACTAAGTTTGTAGATGTAACGCGACTTTCAAAGAAAGTGGATAATACGATGAAGCAATTTGGAAAACAGGAGAGAAGGGATAAAGAACGGTAGTTGGAAACATTCTCCGATTTTTAGATCCGAGAAATATTGGTAACTTTCCAAACAAAGAGAAAAGCACCAGTAGATTCTATTTATTAATATTTTTTTTTATTCATTATTCTAAAATAAAAGATAATATGATAATTTATCGAAAAATTAATTAGCCTAACCATAAATTAACAAAATCATCGTTATCTGTTTCATAAAAGAAGGCTCCTAAATTTCTTCACTTTTTTTCTCAATATTCATAGTATTCAGTATGCCAACTAGAAGTGCAACCTCACTCATGCTCAATCTATCCAGCTACGCACAAGTGTATACACACGCATTCATATTACTTGGAGGTGCCCCCATCGACTTGCAATACAGAATCATGAATCAAACAATTTTTCTCATATTACTTCAATCCATGTTCTGGGTGGACAGATACAGCTTACTAAAATTCAATTAAATTTACAGAATTTTATGGTGTCGATAGGATTAATTGTAATCATCTTGTCATTTCAATAGTTTATTGAGTATTGTTAATTTTACATTACTGGTAGTTAATTTATAATGGGTAGTTAAATACACATGAGTTTGATGTGGTGCTAGTAGTGAAGGTAGGCGAATCGATCATATTTGAGAATTACTACCGTACGGTCGTGATGTACCGTTGAGGATGGAAATCGTGATTTTTAAAGACGCCCATTTTTCTTGAAACGTAGGAAAGAATGATATTTTACGAAAGAAATTGGCAAGAGGAGAGTAGATAGTAAGTATATTTGGCCATATATGATTATTTGCGGATGTACGTTGTAGTAACTGATTATGTGACAAGGGCATTAATCCCGAGATTGAAATGGAGATCCCGAGATAGTCCCGAAATTTCGGGATTTAATAAAAGAACTATATTAAGGGAATTTGAACAGATATATTGGCTTATTCGTTCTCAAATAAAACTTTATTTCAAATATATATACATAAAACTGGTAGTTAAGTTCATTATAATGTTAAATTTATGCGCACACGGGTGCTAGCAAGTAAAAAGTTAATCTGTTATTGCATCTAATTTAATCATATGATCTAATTTCTTCTGATCTTCTTATCCAATAATTTCTCCTATTTGGTCATGATAGTTAATTATAAAATTAGTTAAAAATGGATTGAAATGTAATCAGCATAACGGATGTGACGATAAAATAATAAAAATACATTATTCTTTTTAGTTGTTTACATATCAATTACAAAATAATATTGCTTTTCAATGAAACAAGTGATAAGTAATAATATCGATTGGTTTTTTGGATTCGTTTTGAAAGTATGTTCTTAATAAACATTTCAAAATTTAAACTTGCCCTGATTTTGCTGCACATAGATCCAGCTGTAGAAAAACATATTTCGGGTTCTACACTTTTCGGTGGGATATTAAGCATGTAATCATAAGCCAGTTGTAATAATGAGCCCTTAGCGCCTCCGTTTTTATAAAACGATATTTATTTTATTATTAAGTTTTGGGTTGTTCTCTCATCTCGTAATGACGAAACTTTTCTAATTCTCAAAATGGGGTGATAAAAAATTCGGGATCCCGAAAATGTCCAAAATGTGTCGGGATCCCGAGATCACGATATCTCGGGATTGCATTCCCTACATGTGACTGACTACATACAGAGGCTTGTCGCTAAAATCACGTTATTGAAGAGAAATTCGACAAGTATTACTCTTAATTGTGGAAAATGGAGCAAAGTTCAGTGATATAAGCTATTGCAGGATAATTTATAGAGAGTTAAAGTAAATTCCATTATATGCAAAATGTTCGAAAGAATAAGTAGAACCAAAGAGAAACTAGAAATTGGGTTGCGAAAATAACGCTTTCTTTTATGTTAAGTGTACACATAAAAGGGTATACAGAAATGCAAATAATACTGACCGAATTCATCAATTTTGTTTTGCATTGGCAATCATGTTGAATTGAGTGTGAAATGACATGTTCGAAAAAATAAGAACAAATTATGATGGAAACGCTATTACTTTGTGTTGTAAAACCATGAAATGTGTTGTAAAACCAAGAAACAAAAATAGTCAATTTTGACCAATACGTTAGTGAACTCCTAATTAAGAATTCAAGACGAAGTACACTACTAAAATTGTCGAACATGGCGGAGTCAGGCTCAAACTCTGGGGCTGCTTTTCATGGAAAGGTTTGGGGCCTTTAGCAAATATCGTTGGGAAGATGGATGCCACCTACTACGTGAATAATATTTTAATAACTTTGAAGAGGGCGTGCTCTTGCGATAGTGTTTTCAGCACAATAATGAGCCAGAGCATACCTCAAAGAAGGGCAAGCGCTAGTCGTCGGACCTTAACCCGATCGAACATCTTTGGAGAAAAGTGTGAGAGATGCCAGGCCCAAAAATATGGAAGACATGCGGAATGCAGCGCATTCTAATAGTTTCCAGGCATTCCAGGTGTTTTAAGGCGATCGAAAATAATGGAGCAAACCTTTTCTATTGATTTTAAGGTTTGATGTGTGTATTACAGATAAATAAAAAAGGATATTATTAATTTTTCTACCTTGTTCTTATTTTGTCCACCGGATAATTTTGATTTCAATTCAACATAATTTTTTAAAGTATTTTCATTTATGTGATCAGGAATTGAAGAAAGATGTAATTAAGTGAATCAATCAAATGAAGAATTTAATTTAAAATATGAACAATTTTCGTTGACTAACATATAACCTATAGCTATTTTAAACACGCCACTGAAAAAATGAAGTCTTGTATAGCAAATATTAGAAATTAAAAACCACAAAGAAAATCCGGAGATCTCAGTACTTACGAGAAAAATCGATTTTTTTTACAAATTAACAATTTTTCAGTTATAGAAATATGTCATCAAAAATTTTAGAAACTGTGATATGAATGAGGGAAAACCAAGACATTTACTCAGCCGCTAAATTGAAACAATTATTTGCTAACTAGTTCAAAAAAGTTATGAAAAGCTATCAAAAATATCATAAATGTTAAATATTTTTAGTTTTTATGTGTTTCATGTTGATAGGCAACTAAGCAAAATAGCAAAAAATCCAAAACCGTATCAAATAAGATGGTTATGGTACATTTTCAAATAATACTTCGTGACACATTAAAATTAAGGTATATCAAGCATTAGAAGCCAAATAATATGCATTCGAACATATTTTACGATACTACAAATATGACACAAATGAGACTAAAATATATTAACAGATTAACGAATTGGAGCTGATTGAAAAAAACAAGCCCCCAAGGTTGTTTATTACTAGGTGAGCATCCAAGTCTGAAGCGAATCTGCTTCAAAATGGGGACAATTAAAATGTAAATTTGTTGATTTGTTGGAAACAAAAGTGCATTTGATATTTAAACAACGAATGATACGTGCTTTCGTTGTTTCAACGTTTCTTGCGTAAAATACTTTTTTGTCTAAATATTTTTTTTCGTTTACACACTGAGAAAAAGCAAAACTCTACAGACCATAATTTATAGACCTCTGGTGCTGTACACATATTTCAGGATTCATTATGGCATCAAGCGCTATGTTGATGCCATAATGAATTGCTAAAAATTCATAAGGATAGACTATTTCGCAGTGGAAATAATTCCACTTAGATTGAACGTTTATTAGAATACATGCTTCAGGATGAAACTAAATAGGGATAAAGAAAAAGGTTAAGAAACGTGACATAGAGAAGTGAATATCGGATCTGAGGTTAATATATCCGTACATTGGACAAATATTTGAATGGCACACCTTAATTTAAGTTTTTTTATTATATATTTGATTCAGGGTCTTTGATAAAAAAAGGGAAAGCAGCAAGTTCTTTTTCAAAGAATGACAATAAACTAGAAGTTTATTTTTATGAAAATAGACTGTCACGCGACATCTGGTCTAATTAAGAGCGAGCTTTTTTGGATCAACTTAGATTTTCTAAAAATTATAAATGAAATTCTAGAAGTCGACAGAAGAGAAAAAGGTTAAAATCATCAACGTAAAGGGTTGATCAAGTTAATTATGTGATTTGAGCCCATCGTTGTTTTTCCGGTCAAATTTTATGTCTTCAAAAAAAGTTAGTGGCGTTCTCGTCAAAGGTAGAATATTAATATTTTCAAAAACTCAAATTTTTGGTAGATTTGTTTTTGCAAATACTAAAGCGTGCACTAGTTTAATGACAAAGTCTCTTGAATTTGGAAACAGCCTCAAATGTTGTGGGCCAAATTTTATTTAATTCCTTAGTGCGAACAGATTAGAGACTATACGACTTTTTGAGGCGTGTTAAGATTTCTGGGTAGACTTTCATTGTAAAAAAATATCAAGAATGAGATATCAAAAATTGTCCACAACGTTTTATATCTGAAAAGCATGTGGGTATTCTAAAACTCTACCATTAAGTCAAGGCAGCATTCATGCTATTTGTTTCTGCGTGACTACCAATAAAAACCAAGAAAACAATCTTAGCTCACTAGCTATTTTATACATTAATAGTTGATATACATTTCCCTAAGAGACAAAAATCTAAAATTGTTTCCAATTAGATCTGATACTAAAAACAGGATACAGTGGCATGAATAAATTGTAATATATATTCAAAGAGATAAACTCATCGACCAGGCTAAAGTTAAATGAAATGCTAATTGCAAAGGAAACTGATGAATAACAAACAGAAGATTTTGGCCGTCAAACATGAAATCTATGCAGATACTTTTATCAAATAAAGCTTTATTTTTAATTTTTTATATTTAAGGATGCACTGGCAGACTCAGTCTTCTGATAGAGCAACCAGCAAATAAAATATTTGTAAAGTCTATTATGAAGATTTTAGCTACTAATCTTATTTGAAATCTCATGTGGAACTTTTTCAGGACAGCACCAATTTGGCTTTAACATTTTTTTCAATTTCAGTCTATATATGCACCGTGAATTTGTTTCAGAATGGAATAAATTAAATTTGGAATTGGTGAATTTGTTTTGAACAACAATGAATTTGATTTAAAATTAGCACAAGTATGTGTTTTTCATTGCTTTTGTGTCAAGTGTCTGTCATATTGATCGCTTATTTCTAGATCATGAGTTTAAGTAAAACCAATAAAGTATAAGGAGATAAGCTTTCATGAGAAAATTTAAACTGAAATTTCTTCTTTACATATTGAAATTGTGTTTGGTCCTAAAGTTTGGACCATTTGAATATCGAAGCAATTGTATTCCGATGTTATTACTAGCAAATATATTTATCTTCTTCATTGATGTTTTGTTGATTGTAGCGTCTAAGATTCGAAAAATATGATCACCTATAGACGATTATTCACCTTTAAAATAACAATACCATAGTATAAAATATATAGTCTCCTAAGCTTCAAATCGATTATCGTTCTAAATTTCTTGGAGAAAATTATTGTTCACTCGCATACAAAGGTTGGTAAAGGGTTATAAAACTGATTGGTTTCCAATTTAAGTGAGATAAAATGATCAGTGACTCAACCTTGAAATTTTCGTTGCAAATTATTCCTGGCTTGTTTTTTAAATTTCTCTACAAGTAGATTTTTTAAATTGTTGGTTTGATTCACAATTGTCAATTTTTATTTATATTATTAATTTTCATAACTTTTTTTTGTTTTTGAATTATATTAGTCAATGAAAGTGATTGCTGTGAAGATGTGATGATTATTGGAAGAAACAAAAAAAAAAATAATTAAAACAACGCTCAAACAAAGTATTATGAAAAAAAGGACATTGGTGAATAAAAATATACTTTTGGATCAAGCGGTTTTCTCTCTCACAAATTCAATACGGTGACTAGGCCAAGTCGACTATTTACAAGTTTTGCACCCGATACTAAAGGACTAAAAGTTATATTTACCATAAATATTTTGCGTTGAAAATATTTTGGCTAACCGATTTTCTAGGGATTACTGATATCAATTTATCAAGTGCAAATATTTTTAATATTAAGTAACGATTCGAAGGTTTAGGTACATACAAACTTTGGTAATTGTATCAAGTCATAAGCATCTAATCAAAAGTGAAGATAATCGAACTCTTTTTGCAATGTCGTTTGCTACTGCAGCCCATAATTGCTCTTCTTATATTTTACTTTGCAGTAGAATATTTTCAGTCGAAAACATGATGACTATCGATACGACAATATCAAATATATTTCACAAAAATGTTCTGGATTATATTTTCTTAGCTATTTTGCTGAAGTAACTCGATAATTAGTAGGCGACGAATAACTCGACAATTTGTGTCATCATTTCTTTCGTATTTGTTAAAGAATTAATTCACTTATTGTAATTTCAAAACTTGATTCAGCCGCAAAATTTTGGTTTCACCTTAGTTGCTTTAATAAAAACGGTTTCTTCAAGGCATATATGTATGTATGCCTGACTTGGAGAACTCTGCACTAACTAGGCACTCATCAATTCCAACAACCAGAACCGGTACTGCGATTAGGGGGATTTACTAGCATAGTTTCATAAGATTAACCCTTAAAGTGCATTGTGGGTGCCTAACACCCAACAGCATTAAGTTAAAATAAAGCAATTTTTTCAACTTTTTTTCTTTCAACAATTTTTTAAACAAATTAAAAATTAATAAATTAATATATTATATACATAACTTTGAAGGAGATATTTTAAAGTGCATCCCATAGTTTTTTTGTAATAAAATATTAGCAGTGCAAATCAGCATAGAACACGTCAGGGTGTCCAAGTGTGCACTTTACGTGATTCTTAAGAAGTATGCACTTTAAAGGTTAAGTACTCAAGCATTGAAATCGGTCTTTTTCTGATGAAAAGAAAACAAAATAAAACTTATAAAAGTGACATATTTTTTATGCGAACACAAGATTTAAAACTCGGCTAACTTTGTGGCTTGGTCAGCTGATAATGGTAGCTTTCCTAAGTTTTTCAACTCCAATTTTGCCAACATAAGCCAACGAGCGAACATAACTGAAGAAGGAACACACTAAGGTAATGGAAAGCTTTTTACTTTCAAATTTTTATTGAGTAAAGTGTACCAAATCTGATCTCAAGACTAACCGAAACACAATAGTCTCAATACCAACTAAACATGAGCGCTTTGCATAGGCTATTTACCGTTGTACACTAGGACCTAAAAGATGAAAACAAAAAAAACGTTCTAACTCACCTTGTGCAATACGAACGGCGGGCATTTTAATTCTCATTTTTCCGGATTTGTGTTTCACTCCTTCGAATTATTTTTTTTCTTTTCTTCTTTCTCTTTGCCACACTTGTACACAAACAGTATATTTATCCGTACAAATATCACTTCACAGATTATGCTATAATATTCGCTTGGAAATTATCCTAAATTTATATCATCTAATGTATGCACAATTTTACTCTCATTTATCACTAATCGAACTAATACTCTTTAAGAACTGACAATCGTATTGTCTTCCATGTTATCCCATTCTAGAGTAGCACTTTTCACAATATCATGTGTTTCACACTTCAGTTTTTTGTGTTTGCATTGTTGCGTTTTCGTTGTCATTTCTATTTTATTCTAATTGGAACACCAATGCACGTGACTTTTAATTTTTATTATGCTGTTGTAAGCATGACACACTCAACTCGAAGAAGAAAACAATTAAATCGCACTGATTATGATTTGGTTGCGGAAGGAAATTGATATAAATTTTGGCGGGACCTTTTGCGAGATGTAGTCAGTTTTTCCGAAGTCTCGATGACCACAATGACCTGTGGTCAAGCAACTTTACGAATGATTTGAACTATTAAAATGAATTTTTTTACCCATGTTATTTCTTCTTTGATACTATTCTGAAAATAATGAAATTTTCATAAATTTAATGTTCAGATTTCTTTCGCACACTACTCGTCATTGTTCATTTGTTTAAGTACACTACGACCACGAATCGAAACACTTTTTTTTTTATTTAACAATTGTCATCGGCTTGATTTAGTGGAGTTAATTCGAATCAGAATATTGTTATAACACTATCTATTACCGAATGACAAACGGACACTTCAACCGAAAATCCCGAAAGAAAATCTTCAAAATAATTGACTGGTCAATAACAAGTATCTAAAGTGGGTATTATATCGCGGGGGTGCTATCTCGTCGTCATCGGGTCGTCGATCCGATCCGAACTGAACAGGTGAACTTTTACAACTGAAACTATATTTTACAACCCTTGTCGCGATTTGATCATCGTTTTTCGAAACGGATTCATCGAAGAATTTGATGTCGACATTCCTTTTGACTCGGTATCGTCGTGACAATGTGAGTGTGCACCTTATGTATAATACCGAAACGAACGGTGAAACAGCGGGGGAAGTCCTCTTGAGTCCTGACAGTCTTCCGTACCGTATATTATCCCCCTGTTCACATATGCGAGGTGAAACAGGCAAGCAGGCAGGCAGGCAGGCTGGCAAGCAAGCGGGCAAACAATAATAAAAAAACAACAAGGTCGTCGCTATATCTCACACACGTCTTCACTACGCGACAGTCCGTTAGCATCTAATTTTTGGCCTATGGTCGACGGACCGCTCATTCGTTCGTCGCTAAACAATTGAAATGAACGCGCGGCAACGGCAACGGCAACGGCTACGGCACAACAGCAGCGGCCAGGGAACGAACGTAACTCAAGCACAACATCAACAGCGGAATCACCCTCTCGAACTCGGAACTCCGACTCCGGACTAGAGCGAAGTGAAGATTCGAACTCAATGGCCCACACGGCGACGACTAACAACCGACCCAATGCGACGTGCAAACACTCGCCTAGCCTTCGTCTAAACGTTCACCAGCCAGCCAGCCTCTCCATACGAAGCGGCAATGATAACCCCACATACACGACCGCCGAGACCAGGCCGGTCACCATCGCTATCGTATCGCCACCCCCACCGCCATCACCTCGCCGTCGCCGGTGAGCACTTGAACTGGCCCCAATTTCCTCCCCCAGAACCTCCCTCTTCACGGACGTTTCTAAATACAGTTCAATTCACATGTACTTCACGCACACACATGCTCACACCGTCCCCCACACCCTAGCCGGCAGCTGATCCACTCACATGTGCCATTCATCCTTCCAGCCGTAGCCACACTGGCCCATCCAACCAAACCACCCCCAAGCTAACCCCTACGGAAAGTCCTTCGTGACCCGTCGGCATTTGGAAATCGGTCGAACGCTGGCTTTCTCCATTCACCCACTTGGCCGTCTGTCTCCTCGCAGGCGAAGGAGATCGGAAAATTCATTGCGCCCTGGAAAATTTCGTCCACTGTGAATTTCCCAGCAGCGCCATCGTAACGGTTAACATCGCATCGTCACGGACTTCCGATATGTAGATGAACCATATGTGACAAAGTCACCTCTCTCGAATACGAGGCAATGACGATGGCACAAGCCATGTGTGGAAAAGCCAGCGGAAAACTCTCACCGTTCAGAAGCAATTCGCGAGTATACAAAACATACCACGCACACACAGTCGCTTTGACCGAAGTATATAAGAAAAATCTCTCATTTCCCAAAACTCTTCTCAGAGCGCTTTTCTCTACCGACTCCACTTCTTGCGTTCTCCAGTCAACACTACTACAAACGTACGGCTCAGCACCGAACCATCGAAGCCTCTTCGCGTCCAAGAACTTCACCTGAGGTCGGCGTGTGCCAAGTGCCCCGATCGGCAGTCATGTGTGGAATAGTGTACGGTGGAAAATTACTCTCTTCTCCTTTTCAGCGATACGAGCGAAACGAGAACTGTTATGGTGTGTTTGGTCCACGGTTGGATGCTGTCGAATGGGGCTGGTGCTGCTGAGTAGGTGTACGTACGGTGACGGAGTTTGTAGGAGACCCGTCACAAGACTGACTCAAACCAGTGCAACGGCGCTTGCAACGATTCATGCACTCAGTGGACGGACAGACTGATTGCTGCTGCCGCCGATGGTCAGTGGCACTTGACAACTGGGTGGTGAGTGGGTGGATGACTGGGTAATGGAGCATTCGTTCGGACCGTTGCAACCCTCGGGCGGACAACGATGATGAGTAAAAGGACGAGGATGAAGGTAAGTTGGATGGGTGCTTGTGAGCGGATCTTTTTTTCTGTTTCGCTATAGCTTCTACTTTCCGGTGCTTCGTTCGCCACAAGGAGCAGTGACACACAGATGAGGAGGAAAAAGTGTATTCAGATTTTCTTTCTAATTATAGGTAGAAGGTGTACGGGAATGCGGAGGTTGGTGAGGTACAGGTAATGTGATGCCAGGTTGGGTCGTGAGATTATGGTCAGTTTCATTGATAACGAACGTTTTATTTGGTTTTAGTGGTGGTGGTGCATTTTGAAAAGATATCAACGACAATTCCAAATGGTTTGATCTGCTGCAACCTGCACTGTGTTTGTTTATACTTCATGTAGATAAAAGGTCGAATGCTTTATTTAAATGGTTACAGGAAAAGATAATTGCAGAGTTAGACTTAAACAAGGCTGATGGAATGATTTGGTCATGGCTGAGTTAAGATTTTAGAAGTTTTTTGTGCCGGCATAGTTAAGACAATAGAGATTTTGCAACTGGGTACTTATGGTCTCTAAGAATCATGATGCCAAACTTGAGTAGTAGAATATAGAATGCAAAAAATAAGATGAAAAGCTGCTCATTTGTGCTGCAACTGTTTGCAGATGTCGAAAATTGGCAGAAAAATCAATTTAAAATTAGTTCATGAATTTTTTCTGAAGTCGGTTTTTAATTCCCACGTTTGGGTGCTATTTAGGTTGTCATTAAAAATTTGAGTAGAACAGAAATTTGACAGGAAATATCAAGATATTTTTTTTAAAGAATTTCGGTTTCCTTAAAGACTGCAAAAAACATTATAAGGACAAAAATCCTTTTTATATGTGTGTGGGTTTATTATCGAAAATCATTCAAATCTTGAAATTATTAGTGGATAAAAGGTACGCTTTTCAGTCGAATTGGATCAGATTCATAAGATTTTCTTTAACGCTTTAGCTTATTTCTGCTGAAGAATGTTATTTTCAATTACCCAAAGCCTTTATTAGAGTCTCCGGAAGCATTTTACTTCTCAAACCGATTGACAAGTTCGTCAATCAGTTGGACAGGTTCCATATGTCGCAAGGCCTTTTATTTTATTGTTTTTTCATGAACATTTTTCATTATAGCCACTTTCATAAAAATTCGACTTCTGACACCAATGTCGCGCTTACGGATTTGCACTCCTTAATTATTTTCATCAAAGTTTAAAATTCGTCAGCACCAATTTCCAGCCAAACAGCTCGGCCTCCCAATGCAGTTTCAAGGAAGCAACAGGAGAAAAGGAGGAGGAAGATGAGAATCCCATTCCAAAAATATCGTAATTTTCCAAAAAACTCTTTAATTTAAATATATTATTTAAAAGTAATTTTAAAAGTTAGCTAAAAAATAAGAGGTACTTGCATGATTCTTCGGTTTCGATAAAAAAAACTGAAAACCAACTAAGATTGATTTTGGAATGAAAACCGATCATTTTCGAAGAGGTTTATTAGAGCATCTTCCATAATCGATGAAGAAAGAAAAATGTATTTCCTCTAAACTCAAGAACTTAAAACTGGTAGTAGAGGTATCGTTCCACCCTTTAGCTACCTTTGCACTGGCGTGTAGTCAAAGCACTATATTTAACAAATTAACTAATTTAAAGGACATAATCTAACAAGTCTCTTTCAACCAAAAATAACTATAAGCTTAGGTGCCTTAATAGAATTGGTGTATAAAAATCTATTGAAGAAAGGAGAAGGACTAGAGACATATAGTATCCGAGAAAAGGTTGCTCAACCTTTTTTTTCTCGTATCTACCTTTCCTTGAAATTTAAAAAAAAATTAAACTTCATGATTCAACAATTTTTAGAAAAACGTAAAACTAAAGAGTAAAAACTCAAAAAAATGACGGTTGTGAAAACCAGACAGCAACAAAATGTTGCCTGCCACCTTTTATTATAATTTCATCGTCTATTCGTCAGGCATATTTTAATGACAAGAAGATCACGTTATCATTGAATAGGCATCCTTGTTTCATAAAACGATACTTGACTAACAGTTTGATGGTGACTGCTTCTCTGATTTTGGTGGTGGAATTTTGCTTCTTGTTTTGGTGACTACTGTGGAAAATAGCTGAGTGTACAAGGTGAGCCACGTAACGGTTCTTTTTAAATCCCAAGTTATTTTGACGCTTACAGCTCTTTTGTACTTTAGCTTCTAATACTAATTCTCTGTTATATCTCTATTAAACTGAAATACTGCGAATTTTTCAAATAAATTAGACTGCAATCAAGCACCAGCCAAATTATGGAAACTAGTGGCAAAACATCATGAGATATGCTTGCTAGTGGATGACAGATACAGTTTCCGTGGTCGTAGAGAGTGAATATGGCCGCTGTGGCTAAAAGTGTGACCATGAGCTCGACACCGATCGCAGATTCCCATCATTAATAACACTATCATCAGGATCCACTACCCTTAGGATCCACTGTCCATGCGATCCACTATCTTTAGGATCCACTATACTTATGATCCACTATCCTTTGGAGAATTATATACTAGGACCTTCAATTCTTCGCATTGAAGTTCCAATGGACTCAGGAATCGAAGGATCCTCATAGCCCACTTTGATATTACTTTTCACTTACACTGAAAAATGCCCAAGGGTAGAAAATAACGTTGAATGTGCTCCAAAAATATTTTTCTTTCTAATGAGGCTGGGGTCGGTAGCTTAGTTGGCTAACGCTTCAGTCCGAAGCAGCGATCTACTGGCCGCGGGTTCGAATCCCGCCGTGCCCATGGCTGTATTTGTTCGTCTTGTGTTGTCTTAACAGTCGGCGACTGGGCATAACACCAGCGCTCCATTAATTAAGTGTCACATTAAAACTTTAGTAGCGACTAGGCATAACACTAGCGCTTTAGAAAATAAGAAATAAATGTGGCACTTAAAAAAATAATGGAATAATTGATATCGGCTTCTCCCATATGTGTCTCCCTACCGCCATCGCTAAGCGTTCGCTTCAAAGGGCAATCCCCTTAGCTTTGGCATTATCATAGAAAAAAAACAAGCAAAACCGTCGGATTTCGGGTTTTCAAAACCCACTCGTAATCATAAAAAGGTCAATGCAACTTCAACGAGCGAAATTTTGCTGTAATTTTTAGAGCAATGGTATCATTGGACCATATTTCTTCGTAAATGGTTCTGGGTGACGGTCAACGAAGAGTGCTATAGATGGATTATAACCGAAAACATGGGCTTAAGTAGCCCATGGCTTCAACAGGGTGAAGACTCATTCAACCATCACTCATTTGTGCACTAAGATCACAAATTGTAAAACTAGCCATTATAGCGTTGTTAGTTGGCCCCGCGGAAAGCAGAAAAATATTAAAAATTGATGCCATGCTGAAAATCCATCAACAATTCATGAAATTAAGCACAATATTGGTCAAACCATACATGAGCTACAGCGCGATACGGAAATGTACTGAAAATTGAGTTGACCGGATGAGCTACAGCTAATCCACCCGAGACAGTCATTTGAATGAAATTGTGTTCCATAACTAGTATTTGCAAATCATCTATCTGGCCAGTCACAGAAAATTAGAGGAGCCAGTTAAACGTCACCAATTATTTTTATATATGTTTCTGCATGACTAGAGTTCTTCGTATTGTGTTTAAAAAAAATTGTGTCCAGTCTAGTACCAAAAAATATCAAGTGCTTAAAATTAGGTGTCACCTGCAGAGTACCAACAAAATAAAATCAACTGAAACAACCCACCCGAAACTCAGGGCCGGATCTTCCTATGGAGCGAATGGAGCAGCTGCGCCGGGCGCACGTGAGAAGAGGCGCAAAAGCTCATAATAACAAAAAGTTCATAAAATCTTTAGTTGTTCATAGTTCATAACATCTTTGGTTCATAATAACAAAAATATCAAAATACAAAAATATTCAAAGTTCATTCTATTCACTTGGCAGTTTACATTCTTATTTTTTGTTTGTTTTTTCTTCAATGTTTCAAAGCAGCCCTATTCCCATATAAAATTCGCTTGCCTTGCAAGAGCAAAATTTACAAACACGATCGTTGTTTGGGTCACATTATGCACTTCACAACATTAATGTTTATGAATGAATTTAGATTACTTCATTCTGCTCATTATTTTACTTCCTTGTATGCCGCATTCCCCTCTATATGTGTTTTTTCCACATTTTCAAACAATTCAACACAAAAATCCACAGGAGCAATTGCTCTGGCGCAATTTATATTGCTCCATTCACGACTTCATTTCTTATGAAGAAATCAAAACCATCACTAGTCGCTTTATGCGTTTTCGTGTATGATTTTGGTGCGGGATGAATTCCTGCGCCGCGGTATCAACGTTTCTCAAGCATTCTACTTCCAAGTTTACTTCATTCCCCTAAGTCCGGATTCCCTCACTGCTGAGTGTGCAAGTTGATAAAGCAGGTTGATATTGGCAATATCGGCGCGAAAATAATATCTGCGCCAGTGAAAAAATACATACCGAAGTATGATTTTTTCTTGGTTTTCACTTTGGGTGCACTTGTCCCTTAGTATGAACAAACTCATGCAAGTAGGTAGGCCGTGTTTATATGCAGATATGATAGTGTATATGTACATACATATATGCTAGTGGTACAAAACATAATCGGTCTTCCGGTTTATATTTTCTTTTTATTAGGTAAAGCATTTTCTAATGATATACTTTCAGTTTGAGGAGCAAAATAAATTGTTGAACTTTCAGTTTTAAAACTTGACTGACGTACGTTTGATATGCATTGTTTGATTGTTAGTGAATTTTAACTATATTTTAAAGTTGTATGTCTTGAATTTGATTGTTTTTATGCTTAAATTATTTACGCTTAAATAGTTTTTGAGCTCATTTGTCAATTTTGACTCTATCATCATTTCAATTTTTAAAAAAAGTAGTCTGGTAGTGCATAAGGGAAAAATAGATAGTGTTTGAAAAAACGAAAGCATTTTATGACTAAATAAATTCGTGACAACCACTTCATCAACCACAGAATTCATATATTTATTCCAAAATAGTGTTTCAAACGTGCCAAATACTGTACTAGATGAACGTTTCCTTTCCCTTGCGGAATCGGGAGTAAAAAAAACCAGGATGCTAGACTTTCAAATAATTCTAGTCCGTACTTTTCTGTTTCGATGTCAAGAGAGGTATGTAGTTTTTCAATTGAATCAAAGCTTGGAGATCCTTATTATTGGCCCACACTGATCAAGAAAATAATTATAATTAGTGTACAGAAAGGCTCCGTCCAAATTAAAACATTCTATTTTCCTGTCACTAAAAATAGAAAATTCCGTCCATAGCACTACCAAAGATTGTTGCAATAATGGGAGAACGATCTTTTTAAAAATGAAAATTTTTAAAGAATTATTTGAGATCGACGATGACGTAAGAAAGATTAGGAAATTTGGCAATTTAATGCATATAAAGTAGTCTTGTCTTCGAATCAAATAATGATTGTTTAGTTGAAGACTGTGCGAAAATTAAAGCTTCCTGCGCTGTGCTTTAAACTAGATCAAATAAAGACTTCTCAGAAAACTAAAGTTTCTCTCCAAAGAATGTGTAATGTTTGTATATTAAAGCGATTGACAGTGGAGAAGCACAGCGAACTCTTATCATTACTGCTTAAAAATCTGAGTTTTCTATATAATTTATGCCTTTAACATATGTATACCTTAAGCTTATTTTTATTTGTTTGAATGAACGAATTATTTGATTTTCTTATCAATATTTGAATGTTTCCTGTTTATTGTACTGTTTTTACATTTATGCATGTGCTTGGCTAACGAAAACTAGGCATACAGGGGAAACCTCTTTCAATAAAAGCATCTGAGGCTCTACCTCATACCGGTAGGTGATATGAAAAATAACTGCTAACGAAAACTTTAGTTCTTCACATAATTAGGCGCAAACAATTGGTTACTATCCGGTCAACAGCATTACAGAGCCAAAAATTGAAGAAGAAAAATATTTCTATGTATTGAAAACTTGAGACAAAAACATTTTCAAAAAAAAGTGCTATGCTGCATTGCTCGAATGAGCAAATGTCTAGTTTTTTCATAATAAATATTGGCAAGTGCTAGCAAAAACTTGCTCAGATATCGCAGCCGTGAAAGAGGGGGGCCAAATAACGTTCTGCGCCGGGCGGAAATATGGCCAGAACCGGCCCTGCCGAAACTGTATTCGAACCAGAGGCCAAAAAACTAAGAGTCAGTGCTCTACACACTAGGCTCCAGAGGTATTATAGTAAGAACCACCCACTAGATGAGCATTCTGCATCGGGACTATATTCATAAGAGTCAGGACAATGTGTAAAGGAGCTGAAACTATATGCGTTGAGGTCGAAATTAAGTGAATAGCAGAAAATTAATAAAGTGTGGAAATTTTCGGTCTGATGAAAACAAAAAAGTGTTGACGAAATTAGAGGTGCCTATAGCTGATAGTTGTATTTTATAATTCAGGCTAGTATGTAGAACACAAATGCGAATAAGAATGCGGTGCGTACCTACAGTTTATCAAATGTTACATTATGGGGCTGGGAGCTATATTTTATAGCGTAGAATATTATAAACAAAGTGTTTCTGTTCATAAATGCTGCGCTATTTTACTTAGAAACACACGCTATGTGATTTTTTTTTATCTACGGTACCTGAAAATCTAGGATAATTTTTAGTCTTTTATGAAGATATTTTTGTATTTACTTGTGCAATTACCAGTCAAATAGCTAAAAGTATCAATAAAAATTTACTTTCATTATCGAACGATACTATTTTTAGTATTTGGAATTTGGAAGTAAAAATACCATGGCACACGGAATCTATAATCATACCTAAAATTTATAGCTAACTAACTCTCTCACAAGACCTGGAAGAAACTCAATTTATTCACATTCACACTAACAATGGCAAAACTATAGGTAGTCTAGTTTAGGTTTGATGTTTTCATCACCATCAAACCATTTCATCATCACCATTCTTAGTAAATTATTAGTAAATTTTGGCACTCTTGTATATGCCATACTCTACCGTAAAAAGGGTCTGCTCTGGTGTGTTTTTACAAGAATTTAGTCACTGGGGCTTTTTTGTTAGGGATCTTCTCTGACTCAGGCTTCAACTTTTCCAGGGAACTAAAATTATCCTGGTGGCACATCCGTTCTCTAAAGTCCAATTCCTCAGTCTCCGAATTTACGCGACTTGATGAGAATATTGGTACTTACTCTCAGGCTGTTTCTGATTTGCTTGCTACCTCCTTTAAAATTCAACAATTATTTCGATTTCTTCTTACTTCTCCCGCACTTAATCTACCTTATTCTTGTTTACACCAAATCTTCGGAAGTCGAAGCTTTGATACATACCTTGAATTCTAATACTAGTTCTGGTCCTGATTATCCTTCCAGTATTCTGGTGAAATTCCTCTCGTTTTCTCTCCTGAAAGTTACCAATACCTTTTTCATTTCTAAATCTGGTTTGCCATTCCTTAGTTTTTATTGTTCCTGTTTTTATTGTTCCATCTACGGCCACTAAACCACGAGCAAATTTATGGAACTCGCAGATTTTGGCACCTCAATCTTCGATTTTCAACGTCAAGTTCATGCAATTTATAAGGACTGCTCGTAGATTTTGGACTCTGTGAATCATCATTTACAGTTCAAGAAACTTGAAGGATTTAACATGTTCACTACTCTTCTCTCCTGGGTTTCCTCCTATCTTCATAGCTGTCTCTGTGAAGCCATCTCGAGCAATGGCATTCCATCTTCTCTCTTTGCCACACCCGGAATACCTCAAGGATCTATTCTAGGTCCCTAACTTTTCAGATTGATTTTTTTATTGATCTCCCTGCTGTTATCAACTTCTCCTTTTATCTTTAAGTGAATGACTTAAAATTATACAGGGTAATCAAATCTGTAGATGAATATCACCAGTTGCAAGCTTTTAACCACAGGTGCCAAAAGACTTTAGCTGGACATTTTTCCATTAGATCTTGGTTCATTAAGACTTTCTAGTCAATCATCTGAAGTATACTCTAGTTGAACATAGGAAGTCCACTTTCACTCACTTTTGTTGCCTTATGGAGGGGGGTATGGTCACTAATGTGACTAGTGTATAGTGACTCAGGAGTGTCCATACAAAATTTCAGGTCGATCCGAGCAAAATTAACGAAGTTATCGGCTTAACAATACAAATAACTCAAATTCATATTTTCGCGCAAATCGCGTGTTATAGCGTTCCTTTCCTGCTTTATTAGCCGCGCGCAGCTCTCATATGCGTAATAGTAGAGTCTTCCCACTCTATCCACACCTGTCTGTGCTATATTTGTGTAAAAACACTTATATATGTGACTTGTAGTAGTATACATTCGTTTCATCGAGCAGTTACGATACACGTGTTTCGTAATCTTTCACGCACTTTTGTTGCATAGTTAAAATTTTATAACGTGTTTTTTGAGGAATTTTATTTTTCAAGTCGGTGAGACATGTAACTCGAAAACTACTCGGCCGATCTTTCTGAAATTTTGCACACTATTTCTGTAGGCATTTAACTAGGTAGCGCTGTCGATATATTTTTTTTCATGCTTCTTTTTTATATATGGAATTTTTTACAACTGAAAACAGAAATTTCAAAAAAAAAATTTCCGTTTTTTTCGTATTTTTGACTTCAAACTTATACCAAAAATTAAATAATCTAGATATTTGGAAAAACTCGACAGCGTTACCTCAAAAAACGCATAAACTAACGAAACATTTCTGGTTTTTTTATTTACGATGTTCCAGTCATTAGTTATGTGTCTCACCGCAAATCAACTCTTTGTCCTGAACGAAAATGTCAAATTCATGTCACGAGATTAATTTTCGATATTTTTCAATAAATTTTTTTTTTGGATACTCTTCAAAGGTTGTTCTTTACTGTAGGTACTATCCCAATCAAGTTACTATTAACAGTTTTCTAAAAAAAAATCTTGAAAATGGGTATAAAATGTGCTGCTCTGACCATACCCCCCCTTATCGTAGATCGTGCAGTACTTTTCAGCTTGGTTTTCTTCCACTTTAGTTTTTTTTTAATTTTAAAATGTAGTAAGGAATGTTATTTTGAATTCCAGCTAATCTTTGTTTGAGCTTGTTGTTATTGGTTTTAAACATTTTTCTTTGACTGGTAAAATTTTTCATTTTGTATTTTTTTTATAGGGATACTTCAAGTGGCCACAAAAAAAACAGTAAGTGGCCACAAAAAAAAAACAGTTAAGTAGACTTTGATTACACCAGAAGATATAACAAAGAATAAAGCAAAGCAGGAGGTTTGTCATTGTAAGAAAGTAAGTTTTGAATAAAAATAAAAATGTGACAATCAGTTCAATATAATATTAAACCAGAGAGTTTATTGGTTTTAATAAAAAGCAACATAATTTTGATAAAATACAAGCACTGGGCTTCAGAAAAATAATGACATGCTTTATTAAATTAATACAAGCTTGTGTAGTGCTATTTGTAGAGCACTAACTGCTAACGTGTGTGGTTCGTGGTTCAACTCCAGCCATGATCACACACTGTTATATGAATTAGTCAATCTCTGGACAAGTAGTGGGACTGTTTTATCCAAATTTAGGAGAAATCGATTTTCGACAAAAACCATTGCAAGCAAATTATATTCAAATGTGTGGAGAATCCCCAAATCAAGTTTTCAAAGATTTTAAAGGACCTGAAAACGTCACTTTCAACAGTCAAACGAGTAATAGTGAATTCTAAGAAGGAATAGGCTGTTATAAGGGAAAGAGAATCAAATAGAAAGCATGAAAAAATTATATAAAGTATGTACAACGAGTTAGCGAAAAAAATTGTAATTAAGTTCAAAACTAAAACCAACATTGCCATTCGATGGTCGGTCGAATGAAGGAAAAATACAGCCTGAGAACATTTAAGGTGCAGAAAATTCCAGATCGATAGGCAAAAAAAGGAGAAAGTACCAAGAACGAGGGATCGAAAATTAATATAAATTTTAATAAAAATTGATTTGATTGCGTCATTTTAAGGCCGGTACTGACTTTATCGTGAAGCCAAATTTTGACAAGTATCCATTATCTGGTCATTCTTTGGAGTGAAGTTTTCGACAATGGAAGAAGCGGAAACTTTGCTGATTGCTGACCGATAAAGTGTCAAGATTTTCGATTTTCGATCGATTTTGTTATTAAAATGACGTTTGAACAATTCAATTATAAAATTCAAACACCAAGTGTAAAAATAAAATATTTTTTTAAATAAAAAAACGATTTATTTTCTTTTGAGGCTAGATATATTTAATTCTGTGACAAATATCGATATTTCGAGGGTAATCGGTCTAGACCGGTAGACATTGAAAAAGAGGGCAGATAATCCTCGAAATATCAATATTTGTCATAAAATCAATATATCTAGCTTCAAATGGAAAAAACCGGTTTTTTTTATTAAAAATATTTTTTTACAAGCTGGAAAAAATTTGTACACATTGAAAACAACCAAGTGTCATTTTTTAGCTCGAAAGAATGAATTGCACATACTGAATTGGCATGAAATGGCTGGAGACATGTATCAGTGCCATCTGTATTTCGATTACGAAAGCAACTTTTCACGGAAAGAAGCAACTTTTCATGCAAAGAAATGAATACCACTCTGGCTTAATCTCAAGCTAAATTTTCGCCGAAACAAATTCCACTTGAAATTTTTTATGGAAATTTCATGTTTCTTTGGATGATGAGACCAACGTCAAAGTGGACTTCAGGCAGGCTCTTGGCAATGAATTTGACACTGCTATAGCACAGGGTACAATGAAAGCAGCATTTAAGTCGAAGAAAACCGGTTAATTTCCTAAGCAGCACATGGTACGGTAGGCAATTTGACGATGTGTTCTAAGTAGCGATATTTTTATAGTGGAAGGCAAAATCAAGGAATGTCTACAGAAGTGATTTTCCCTTTTCATTAAGTGGTATGAAAGTTGCGTGTTGTTTGGGTTAGACCTAGCATCAAATAATTATGCTAAGAAAACGCTGGAGGGGCGGAAACCACGTCGTTTTTGTCCCCAAGAAGTCTTAACCACCAAATTGTCCTGAACTTATGAAGTAATAGAACGATACTGGGTTCAAATCAAAGGAGTATTGAACGAAAACAGTGAGAAAGTCACAAATATATCTAACTTTAAAAAATGGAAAAAAGTAAACTAAATCGTGAACGAAAACACTGCGAAAAACTTCAATCTCAATCGAAAAATTGAGATTTGAAGTGACACTAAAGTTTGCGAATGTAGTATTGGTATAACTTAAGGCCGGCAATACATGTAAAATATTCAAAAATTCGAGTTTCCTTTTTTTTTGCATCAATAGTTAAATAAACATCTAAAAAATAAACAAACTGAAGGACTTCTGTATGGGCCTGGAATCACTGATTAGTTGGTAAGTTGCTGTAATCATAAAGTTTCTGTGTGTCAAAACTACGCGTATTTCTCGAAACGACTTTTTTTCAAATTGGCGGGCAAGATAACTCAAAAAGTTCTCAGCCGATTCTTATGAACCCTGGAACACCTTTTCTCTAAACTTCAAAAAGACTTAATGCCACAAAATTTTTTCTAAATTTAGCATTTTGGACCCAAAAACTGTCGAAAAATAGGGTCAAAAATCGTACTTTTTTCATGAAGCGTGCTAATTCACGATTTGTTGACTTTTTTTCTTGGTTCAACTAGAAGATACATGTTTAATAAACACACTCAAACCCATTTTTTTTATTTAAAATTGCTGTAACTGATGCTAAAAATACCGCCGATTGATGCCTTTTGCCGCTAGGGTCTCAGGAGATTGGTTACTACAGCGGCCATTTTGAAAAAACCAAAAATAAAATAAAATCAGATTCTTGTATTTTAATGCCTAATAAATAACTATGATCACTTTCAAAACGATTCATTTATTCCTTCTATTTTAAATAAGCCTCTGAAAAACGGTCTAAATTCAGGCGTTTACATGTATCACCGGCTTTAAGAGGGTAAGCTATGTATAATAAAAATTAACCTCATTTTCTTAAACTCAAAAGGATTCATTTATATGCTTTAGTAAAAGGGTTGCGGGTATAAAAAAAAATCGGCTACTAACCATGGAAAAAGACATCAATTATTTTTGGTAAACAAACAAGGTTCCATTTGAGAGCCCTCTGTCCCATAAATTTTTTGACATCAATATTACTTTTCAAAAGATTCCAAAACTGGTAGGTAGAGTACGGCAATATTTTTGTTAATGATTAAAAACATTTCTGGGTATAGACGAAGAGCTTAAAATTGTTAACACTAAAAGGTTATATTTTATTTGCATAAAAAAACTTATAAAGAGGGCCATTTTCTCTCATTTTTACATGTTTGTATTTTATGACCTACTTTTAATGGCACAAGTATTTTGGCGAAATTCACTCTCTTAAATGAAATAGTGTTTAGGAAAACAATATTCCTTTTTTGAGCAAAACAGGATCGGTTGTCATTCCTGAAGGCAATAATGTTTATGCTCGTACAACTGCAAAACGAGGTGAAATATGCCTTAGTGCTGCAGAGACGATCATGTGAAAAAGGGTTTTTATCACTTGTATTCAAGATTAAAGGCTTAATATGAAATGCGACTTTAAATGTGTGACTTCTTCGTGCAACGGCTCGAATGAATGAGAAATCATCATGTTGTAAGAGAAATGCTAAATGTACCCACAAGAACATGCACTGTAGGCGGCAGATTAGTATCAGATTTCTATTAAAATTCACTAAAAACAAAAATATTGTCTAAACCTTCCGATCTAAGCACACCTTCAATTTTCCGGATTTTCCGAATTTTCCAAAGTGGTTACTTATTGGGAAAATAAGTTTAGCTCCGATAAGATAAACAGATATATAACCAGACACATTTGAGTTCACATTGCAAGTTCATGGAGAAACAAGAATTTGTGTCTATCCGTTTTTGCCGCACTAGCCAAAATTATGAAAAATAAAATCTATCAAAAAATTATTTCGAGTCGTGGTGTAAATAAACAAAGAACACATTAATCGTACCAAATTTTCATCAAAAATGAAATTACTGAATGTTCTCCTAATATCATTTCTCCCGCTTAAAAATATATTGCACTTTTAGACGGAACAAACCATGGTCAAATTTATTGCACTGTTGAACATCAAAAATTATACTATTGCACAATAATATCACTAAAAAATTACTGTTCTTTCATCCATCCGACTAATATCACTTAATATTGCACTAAATAGTCCACTGAGACGACCATCACTCTTTGTTTTACTCTCACAATTCACTCGAACACGACATGATGCTAAATTAATACTAATCGACTCCCGTGCTGGACATCATGCATGCAAGCTCACGTTCGTGCTAAATTAACGAATCAACATAAAACCACTCCATCGGTTCGGGGCCTTATTTCCCGAAAAAAAACCCACAACAGAGTCCTTTCTACATATCACGACCGTACTAGGGAGCGTACCAATACTTTGCGATCGCGATAATATCAAGACGGCGGCATGCTTTGTCACTAGAAAAGCAACAGAAAACAAGTTCCATACAATTCGCAACTACTGGCATTGCTGCTGCTGCAGCACCACCCCATTCAACCCCCATTCAAAAGCCCACTTGTATATTTTCCATCTTTTGTTTATGTACTTCTTCTAACATTGTATGTACAGTGAAATCGAACTCTCTCGTGTTTACCCCTTATTTACCGTACAACGTTATCCTGAAACCTCAACTCCGTTAAACGATGCAAAATTCAACAGAGGGTTATCCGAGTGGGTGGCATAGTTCATCGAAGTATGCATGTACGGTTTGGCCCATTCAGTATGGCCGAACCTTCAAAATATGATATCCTATCGAACAATAGATGTGTGGCGGGGCTGTCTACTGTGCAGAATATGGAATTCAACTCGTTCGAACGTCTAACTGTGTATGGATAAGCTCGAAGGGACACTACATTCTCATCATAATCATCCTTGATGTCGTCACCATCATTGCTAGGTTGGTGACCGGCGCTGTACAGCATACAAATATCCTTTAATCATACGGGGCCAACAGGCCGGAGGGTAGTTTCCAGAATGGGGAAATTCAACCCCGAATATTGTGACATATAGTGTGTATGTGAGATGCGTAATATGTACATATCGGGAGTGATTCTAATTTTCTTTGCGTGCTAAGTATTAGGTGGGTGGTGTTTGTGGCTTCTGTATCCATACCGAAAATCCAAGCACGAATAACGCTTTTGCTTTGCGAAAAAGAATTGCATATTGAGTTCAATAGGGCCATGCAGAAACAATTTTTGTGCGGATGTGTTTGATTGTTTGTTGGAAAAGTTTCGGAGCATGATGATGGAATTGTGTGGGAAAAGTGAAAGAAAAGGAAAACTATTTTTGAGAGAAATTTGTGACTTACCTGGAACATTACATTCCTTTGACGTTTGATTTTCACAGAAATCATTTTCAAAATATTGTAAAATTAAATTCTTTTGTGGATACGAAATAACGTTACTGGTTTGGTTGAGGTTTGTTTGATGCTTATTTTATGTATTTCATTGGTAGCTCAAAAAAAGAACTTTTAGTTTACAAATCGTTTTTTCAACGCGTTCTGCTAGTACATTTATTTCTAATAATTGACAAAAAAACATAGAAGTTCAACTAAAATGAAGCACAGCTCTAACGTCTCCGGAAGCAATATCCTAAAAATATTTTACCACACATGGAAAAATGCTCTGCTTTTCTCCACTGTCATAATTTTTCAGTAAGAATCAGAATTGCCATCATTCATGATCCCAAAAATACCATAGCCCTAATCAAAATATTTTCTCATTTGGGACAAATGAACATAAAATTCACGGAAGAAACAGGTACCGAACGCTGGCTAAATTCTTTGTTTCACACTTTAATTTACTCCAGATATGTAGTTTCTTTTCTGGTACCTGTTTTTATTCCGTCTCTTCTTCTATTCTGTCTCTTCCACTCTTTTTCACATGTTTTTCATTGTTTTCACAGTTTTCATTTTTTCAAATTTCTCTGCTCTCTTCCATGCATCGTACAACATTGATTGCAAAGAATTTCCACTAGATACGAATATGCGAAAACTTTCATTCATTTCTTCGCAACAGTTGCATCGACGACGCGATGGCCTGAAAACCACAAAAACCTCATAAACAATTCACACAACATTCTCACTATGAAGTTCACCAGACAATCATTCCTCGCCAAAACACTTTACACAAAATATGAATGTATCCTGATGCCCCGTAAAGATCCTAAAAGTACCTACGATGACTCCTAATTTCACTACCGATACAACCAACCTTCCGACATTGCTTTTGTTTTTCGCTATTTCTTATGCTTCTTCGATGGGGTGGTGGTGGGCCTGTCATAATTTTTCCTTCTTTTTCGGTTTTAGAATGGAAAATCTCGCGGATCACGTTTCACAGAGACAGAGAGAAAGCAAAGACTTGCCAACTGACTGACTGACTAACTTCAACGGTGTCAATGGGAAAAGGCGCGAAAAAGTTCGCGATGCATTCGGTTCCGCGATTAATTCAACTTTGCCACTTCGATCGGGTGATACGACAGAATGAGCGGGAGGGGGCCATGCTAATGCGAAACGTGTTTTTTTATTCCTTTTCAATTTTCTTGAGTTTTTCTCATGATTGCCGGTCGCGTTGGGGCTAATCACCTGATTATGAGATATTAAGCACGTCGGAAGATTGTTGTTTTTTTGACGTAGACGAATTTATTTGAGAGAAACTGTTGTTTACTTTTATTTGGTTTCAGTGGGTTTGATTTAAGAAGCTGGATTGAGTAATTGATTGACTAGACGAAGAGACTTCAATGTGGCTGTAACCCAGGACGATTTGATGCAAGCCATCGATTGGGAACAATGATATCATACTTTTAGATTTTGTTCCTACAGTTTGCTATCCTTCGTCTCCACCAGAATTTCTTATTATTCAGACTAAATATCTGTGTACCTTATGTTTCAAATTATAAAATAGATACCAAGCGAATAGAAGTAAAATGTTTTTTTCTGATTGGGCGATATGTTGAAGAGAAAATACAGTCGTTATGTCCTACATTCAGGTACACATAAGATGATTAGAAAAATATTTTGTTCATTGATTGACCTCTTGCAATCGTTTCGGTTCTGTCTAAGGTATTTGAATCACTCGTGAACTCAAAATTAATTAAATATCTTGAGTTGAACCATCTTATCAACGACCGCCCGTTTGGGTTCTGATCTGAGCGCTCCACTGGAGACTTAATTACATTTCTCACTGAGAGATGGAACCGTTGTCTCCAAAATTTTGGTGATATTTCGAAGGCCTTTGACAGAGTCTGGCACCTTGCCCTATTAACCAAGCTTCGTGCATTTGGTTTTCATCCCGTCCTCGTCAAGTGGATTGAAAGTTTCCTCGTAGATAGTTATTTTCAAGTTGTTCTGGATGGACTCAAATCCTGTGTCCACACCACCCATACCGGGGTTCCGCAAGGTACTGTTCTTTCACCAACTCTCTTTCCTTTATTTATAAATGATTTCCTTTCCTCCACTTTCAATCCGGTTCATAGTTTTGCCGATGACAGCACCCTTGACTTCGCACGCATACTCTTTTGGACAGAGTAGCCGACTCTCGTGGAAATGCTACTTCTGTTAGTAGAGATCGCATGTTTGTATCGCTAAACAGGGACCTATTAAACATGATCGCTTGGGGCTCAGCGAACCGTGTTGTGCTTAATGCGTTAAAAACCCAATGCTGTCGTCTTTCGCTCAAACCTTACCCTCCTCCAACCCACACTATCTCCGTTGATGGTGTAAGTATTGCCGAATCACCTTCGTTGAACCTATTAGGATTTAACATCTCTAGCAAACTAAGCTGGACCGGCCATATTTTTCAGATTGCGAAAAATGCCATGAAATGCTTAGGATTCCTTCAGAGAGGCAAGAAATACTTTACACCATCAGACATAGCACATATCTACAAGACTCTCCTAAGACCAAGACTTGAGTATAACTCCCATACTTGGGCTGTGGCAGGCCGCACTGCTTTAGCGGAACTAGACAAAGTCCAACCCATAGCTTTCAAGCTTATTGGTGATGAAACTATTACCTCACGTGTTGAATTCCTTGAGCACCGACGTAATGTGGATTGCCTTTCTCTTCTTTATCGCTATTGCTATGGTCTTTGCTCTAATGAAATATGAAGTCTGCTCTCTTGTAGAGCACCTCCTACGCGGAATATCCGAGCCTCCCAACGCGCTTACTCTCATACCATTTCAATCAGTGCCAGTCGTACCGTCAAATTTCACGATTCTTTCTTATCTAGGTCAATACGATCATGGAACAGTCTACCATCTACTGTTTTCCCCGCCGACTATGATCCACAATTGTTCAAGCAAGTCGTGCATCGCTATTTCCTGCAAACTCAACCCTTCCTTTCTACTTTTCCTTAAATTTTCTTCCACCAAGGCTGTGCTATAGCATAATAGGGCATCCCTGAGCCTTGGCATAATCATAGAAAAATTAAAAATATTATAGATCGTGCGAAAGACATTTGAAGCGAGTACTGGGGATGTTTCTTTATTGTTGTTGCAGAGTCTGGTGTTGTAGCAAATAAACGCTGGAATGCAGCCTCGGATCTAAAGGGGGACAAGCCGGAGCCCATCCCGGCAGCAAATACAGAGGGCGGCAAATTCAAGCTTAGCAGATGAATGCACTCCTCAGTATTACCGCAGTGTTGCGATGACAGACGCGCAGCATAGTAAAATAATAAATAAATAAAAGTAAAAATTGTTTATTTCGGACAACTAAAGAATCCATAGTGTGCTAGTAAGGCTTATAGTAGGTTATTATCAATAAAACCACAAAGCATTATAAATATAAACATAAAAGACACAGTTAAGTCCACGTCCCTGCGCCGATGGCGATTAAAGAAAGGAGCTGGTTTCCGTACAAGGCACCTCCATAGTGGTAAAGGGAACCTATCAGCTATAGTTTTCTGGATGCTATTGGGTTTGTTCCTTATTCTAAGGATCATGGATATAGTTTTTTTTTTGCAAATAACGGCTGCAAAGCCATTATTCTGGTACTCTCTACACATCCCTGACGCACTGCAGAAGCGGGCCAATACCGTCATCATCATTGAACATATTATTATACTGGACGCGCAAGGTGTCCAGCGATCTTTTGGCATATCCGACTGACGTTCTAACAGTAAAAGTAAAAGTTCTAACAGTATCCCTGGAAAGACGTTAACTTAACTTGCTCAGTACAACAGAAAAATCTGCGAGCCAACATATTACCTCTGACTGCCAAAGCCCTGCGCTTCCTTTCAATATCAGCATCGTCTTTAAGGTGGTTGGCAATGATATGCCCTATAATACTTTAAGCACATAAATTATTCCCCTTGAGGCACTTAGGCATAGATAAGACAACAATCGCACTCGCCCCGTTCCCATGAGATATGCAGTCGCGCGGCGGCTGGTTCAGTGGCAGTGTGCAAGTGGAACGCACTCACATTTGAGGGCATTTAGCGACCTTGCGAAAGGCTGCAGCTATATTTAGGCAGACCCTGCGTATTGTTATGAATGCTTTGTTGTATCTATAAAAAAACTGTCTTGCTTTTCGTGGGTCCCACGAAACCCCTAGCGACCTCATCACACAATGTCCTCAGCCTGGTCAAGAGAGCTTCTTGAATTTAATTTTCCTGCTCTCCAAATATCATTCAACTCTTGAGTTTCAATTAGAACAATTAAAAAGGGACAAGTATGATATTTATCAAAGGCAATACAGAATGAAATTATTGACATAATGGCAAAAACAGTTAGAAATAGCATTTTAAACGACATAAAAGAAGCCAAGTAATACACAATAATGTTCGACTGCACTCCAGATATCTTGTATACAGAACAAATGAGTCAGGTATTTCACTATGTATGAAAAAACTGGCGATGTTTATGAGATACAATAAAAAATTCATGGATTTCATAGAAGCTGCTGGAAAGACAGGAGAGTACATTTGTCAACAGATTATGAAAAAACTGGCAGTTACTGGTTTAGATATTAGACAATGTCGTGGCCAATCTTCTGATAATGGGTCCAATATGACTGGCACCTATAATGAAGTGCAAGCCTGGATTGCAGAAATGAATGAGCTAGCCGAATTCGAACCGTGTTTGGCGCACTCTTTAAATCTAGTCAGTGCCCGTTCTGCTTCATCATACCCGGAAGCAATAAACCTATTTGGAGTAATTTAAAAAGTATATTGCTTTATTGTCGGTTCCACTACTCGGTGGGATACTATGAAAAAATATGCTAAAACCAATATAAAAGGAAACAGTCGGACAAAATGATCAACGAAACATGTCGCTGTGAGAGCCCTCTTAAATAATTTGTCAAAAGTGGTGGAATCCTTGAAGGAAGTTGAGCAAACTTCTCATGCTTTGGAAGCAAAGTAAGAAGCAGGTTAGCTTTTAAATGCTTTAAAGAATTTTAAATTTATTCTGAACTTGACGATATGGGCAAATATTATCGGCGAAATCCATCAAGTAAAAATTGAAATTCAAAGGGAAGATATAATTCTTGAGCATTCTGCCTCTTTAATGGATGGCCTGATGAAAACTTTGTAAGAAATGAGAGAAAATTCAATTGAATATTTAATAGAAGAAGTTAAAAAGTTGCTGGAAAAATTGGCGTTGAATCTATTCTGCCAAATAAACGAATTTCATGGCGCAAAAAACAATTCGTTGAGATGTGTGATGACGCACCACGAAGACTTCAACCTGTTCAACTCTTTGCTAAGGCAACAATGATGGTATTTGATCGAATCTTATCAGAAATTAAAAAATAGTGTTACCACGATGTATTTGAATTTTGCATTTCTCAATGGCTGCAATAGCTGCAATAACTCAATGACTGCAGAAGTATGAAGCAGATCTTGGACGATGATATGAGCAAGATTTTAACACAGTTGAATTCTGACAGGAACTCGACGTTTTTAAAGAGCAAACTCCACTTTTATTTGGAGATATAAAAAATGCCAGGGCTTTCAATCTCTTCCAACAGATCTATACGCAGGATTCCAAGATTCCTTTCCTAATATTTGTATTACTCTGCGAGTTTAAACTACGCTTCCTATCGAATCCGCAAGCTCCGAGGGAGGTTTTAGTAAAATTAAACTTATTAAAAATTATCTACGATTGACAAGTGTCGCAATATTAGCAATAGAAAATCGAGCTGCTCATGAGATTAATTATGGCAAGGCCATAGATTTGTTTGTAGAACAAAGGGTTCGAAGAGTAATATTGTAATTTCAATGAGCAACATTCAGAACAGAGTGATTTATGGAAATGAAATAAGCGTATACAAAATCTAGTGAAATAATCTTAGTTGAAAGATAGAACCTATAATTAGAACAAATTTAGTCCGTTCACAGTCCAATTTGTCTTCTGCACACAAGAATTTTGAGCACCACATTTTGAGTTTTGATCAATTCCTGCGCATAATTGTCAAACATTGTTTCCTGTTCCCACAAAGTGTTTCAAATATTGTTGAGAGATATTATTTAAAGTATGCCTTTCGACCTAACTACTTAAATTTGGCTGAATATCTTCAGGGAATTTGACGCCTAGCAGAATATGATTGAACATACATATATGTATTTGCAAATACTTGGTGATGAAGGGTAATTGATAATGTTGCTCATGATAATTCGCTTGTTCTGTTTCGAATTTTTCGAACTTCAAATATTTAGAAGACTTACAGCCTTCGAAATTGCCGGAATGATTTTCTCCACAGTTGCTACATTTCTTTCTAAGGCCAATGACACACACGGCGGCTCGACCGAAGCGTTTCCCGAGGGGAAAACCGAGTCGGAATAGTTGTGCATTACTTTAGCATTGTGATGGCACACACCGCGGATTTGGAGTGCCTCTCGGTTTTGGAACCGAGACGGTAGGCGAGAGAAATGACCCATCGACCCGGTTCTTCGAACGTTTTTCGATATTCTCATAACTGCGAAATCAAATCGAGCTGAAATTTTCATAGTGCATTGATGAATGCATGGGATAAACGGGTTTGAGAGCCACTTTGCGTGTCACCCTCGAGAAAAACCGACGTCTTAAACGCTTCGATTGAACCACCGTTTGAATCATTGGCTTAAGAGTCTCTGTTTTGTCTCTGTCACATTATAAAGTCTGATGAAATTGTTTGTGCATGATAGAGAAAACCCAATAGGAAGCTTTAGGATTTGATATGAACAAATTTTTGGGCAGTTAATCCATTTTACTGTACCAATTCGTTGGTGATGTTTTTCAACTATTTTATATCTCTACTTGTCTGTTTTGATTCTGCGGAGAAATTAGCAAGGCGAATAGTAGAACGCTTACCTTTTCTAAATTTTGCTAGCCTCAAGTAATACATAATTTTTTAAGAGGTACAAGATAGTTTTAATTCGGTTTAGGAAATTAATTCCCGATTTAATTGCCAATCTGAAAGATTTGAGTCTTACCTTTTTTCTGCTATACCAACATCAGGCTCAACACTTTTTAATCATAGCTGCAAACCTTCAAGGGCCTATTTTTAACTGTAATTTTTGCATATTTTGGTGTTGATTTCTGCATTTTTTGGTGAATTTGAATATGGTGTTACTCAATGCTTCTCTTTGTTCCGATTCCGAAACTATTTATACCGATAGTATGGAAATTAAGATAACCAATTATTAAAATCAGTTTGTAACTCAGACAAATAAACGTTTTTAAGTTGTGTAGAGAAATTTAGGTACAATATGAGAAAAGTTAATATGTCTCTAAATTTTAAGAGATTTTCTTGCAGAATTTGAAGAATTGCATCATCTGCCACTTTATTGTCGATAAAAACGTGTTATTGCTTGTTCTTTAAAGCAGTGATAGTTCATGTCGAGGTAAGGAGTTTAAACTTCTAACTTTAATACACTAGCATACCCAGTGATATATACCAAATCTGTTTGATTGGATTTGACAGTCAGCTTCTTGTTAAATCTAAAGCAGCTTCCAAATATATGTTTATCAAGCCTTCAAATATTTGTTATGAAGAACCCTAAAGACCTTTTCACCTTTAAGTTATCTGAGTAAAACTGATGTTGCTGGTGATTGTGTAAATCCTGTCTCGTAGAGGAATGGTTTTACAATTTCTGGCCTGGGTTTACATCACTTTGTTTTGCGGTAATTTCATTAGACAGATTTATTACAAGCTTTTCACTGAATCAGTGATTTTGATACAAAACTGTAGCTTTTCCAGCGCAAAAAAAGTGAGCCTGATTTACTTCAATGGCTAAAAGGATATATTTCATCATAACAACTTGTGTTTGGCTTGCGTACACTATGAAACTATTTTGTTTTTTTTTGCAAGATCTAACATCACTAACGAAGCCCAGTTCTTTCAAGCTTTGACTAAAAATCTTTGGTGCTTCTTAGGTGAATATCCACAGGGATACTGGTTCGAAGTGCAGAGGAATCAACTCCACCAATTCCAATGACTAGGAACTCAGCGTTAAAAGATTTATTTTTGAATTGTTTCTAGAACATTCTAATTGACTATAAGCTAGTCCTTTCAATATGATTATACAAAAAAAATCCCTACATTTGTCAATTTATATCTTCTAGCACTTTTCGCTATGGAGATTACAGAAAATTACTGAAAGCCTGCGCGATAATTCAACCATTGTTCCAAATCTTCTTCATGAAGCCAGTATTTAAGGCTTTAACAATGCATCTAAGACGACCAATCAGTACCAACTGATCGAAAGTCACATCTCCTCAACGATCATTGTGAAGATCATCTTGGTCTTTCTATTTGTTCATCGGCAAAATATCACGTCAGTACATTCCATAGCTTCATCTTTGCCACCCAAAAACCATTCGGTATAAGCTACACAATACAAATGACAATAAAAAACAGTGGATAAACACTACAATCGAACTTTACCGGGCTACAGAATCAAATGGCCTGGCAAGTGAAGTGATCGTGCCCGGAGCGAATTAGGAGTTCCAACTCGCGAGATAAGCGATCTTCAAATAAAATAATGTCATAGGAAATTATTATGACCTGTTCTATGGTATGATTACGATTATCGCTCTCTCTCTTGATCGTAGCACTGAAGTATCATTGTGTAGCCTTCATCGATGGTATCAGATCAGCACAAATAGTATACTTGTATCTATGAAGCCAAGCTTCTTCCGCCAATCTATGGAAAAGTTACGAACAAAGTTCAATCCTACTTCCCAGCCAGCTTCCATGTCATCTTCGAATTCGAGTGTACCCATCGAGGAAAACCCAACAAAAAACCCGAAACATTTTCCGAAGTGCATCTAAAAGTCCACTTTCGATTTGTATAACTTATGTTTATGTTTAGAATAGATACTTAGCACACTTGCAATCGCATACTTATACTTGGTAGCACTCTATGTAGGTTAAGCAGACAGTAAGCCTAGCTGGCTGGCATGGCAGGCTCAGAGGCAAGCTGGCTGCACATACCGACTCCGGCTGGCGAAGCTATATTGGGCAAATATCAAAGTGGAGAGGATCGCGCAAATCGTCGTGTATTTGATAGTTGATATTTGAATTTCAAGAAAATCCGTAACGTGGACTCACAGCTCGGGTTAAGGTGATCGTGTCTTTTTTATTCGGCTGAATTGACCTATGTCGAATGCATTTATCACGATCGATTTAGTTTGGTTTCAGAGTACTACCATACTAGCTTGAGTGGCTTGGCTGTGTGACTGTGTGCATAATGTACCTACTCTACATATTACCGGCAAGTTTTTCTTCATTTTTCCAATCATACTCTCATGGCAGTGTGATCCGAAGCAAAGATCAACGATCGTTACACACGGTTTGGGCGAAATCCACACGGACTACTACAGTTGCACTAAGCAATTCTAGACAACGAGTGCTTGGCAAATGCGAAAATAGAGGTCAATATCTGGCTGTCATCTCTTGTGTAACATTTACCTATATTATCGTTTGAATTGCATTCGAATATCGACGCGAATACTTTGTACCGAGTCGGAATGTTGGATCGATGTAAAGATCACCACGATCGACAGCAGTACGAGTGCCTAGTAGCCTATTATGTAATCACTTGGTTGTTAATGTCTTCTGCTTGCAGGATTTTTTTGGGTCAGTAATTTGAGTATTACTTTATTGTATTAAGCTGGGCTTATCAATGCCGATCTACTCCGATCAGTAGTCGGCAAAAAGAGCCCATTACAGGATTAGAGGTACTCTAACAAGATTTCAAAAACATTTAAGGATCACTTTCTATGATCATGCAAAAAATAAGGTGGGTGTGTGGGAAACGCTTCAAATGATGGGTTCGAGTAGAAAAGTATAGAGCACAATTTATTAAGCCATGAATGTCAGCTTTTGTCATATCCTACGATACTATTGAGAGAGACAAAAAAAACTGAGATGTTTTGTAAACAATGACAGAGATTTTGCACACCTTTCGAATATCGGACGAGCTGGACTTGACCTTTCATTTTCAGATTTTCTTCTTACTTCGAAGATTTTATCGGACTTGACGAAATAAGATATTTCTATTGCCGGGTCCTTGTGTCATGTTACATGTTGTCATTCAAAGACGACTCAACATCGCCGAATAGGCTGATATGAGGATATTTAAAAGAAATTCGAAGAGAAGCTGAAAATTGATGGATGTCGTGGATTTTTAAGAGTTTATTTCATAGATGCACAGGCATGTCCGTTTCGTTATTATATCACTTTCAGCAATCAGATGATAAAAAGATACAACTATCTCATTAGACCAGTCATGCGCACGATCAATTCATTCATTTAAAAGTGAAAAATTGTCCAATTATTAACACCCACATCGTGTTCACGATACTGTTCGAATCTTGCGCACATGTACGGTTCAATAAAGCGAAAAAACATGTGACTATCTACGTGAAATGCAATAGAGATTTCGTGTAGCCACGCTATAAGTTTCGACACATATGTCACTTGAAACACTCAAGATAGCTCTGCGCGAGCGTGAACAACTCAACAGAAAAAAGAATCGGCTGTGTTGTGGTCTACTAAAGGCGTAACATCATCAGTGAAAACTATCTTTCGCCAAACCGTCAATGTTCGTATAGTTATGTGTATCTATTATCTGAACTACATGAAACCCGCTCATAGTAGATGCTATGAAGGCGCTTAGTCCGTTATAGAAAGACAATAACAATAATCATCATTTTCTTGCTGGTTGCATCAAAACGTTTGATGATGCTGGCTGCCCTCAGTAGGAGTTCAGAGCGAAGGTAAACTATCTGCGTACTTACTGTTCACCAGCAGCATCAGCACCTAGCTACGTTAACTAAAAATCAACTGACTGTCGCATTAAACTAGCGATTATACCGTCACCAGTAGTGTGACGTCTACGGTCGTAATCATAATTGTTAATTTACGAGAACTCGATGTAGTAAGGTCCGTTTTGAATGGTAGTTCTATGTTTGTGTTGGCTGAATGAATGGATAGTTTGCTGGTCGTAGATTTTCTTGGCGTTGAAGATTTAGCGGATAGTTTTGCGCCTACCTGTGATGGAAATAATGGAGTGTTTGTTTATTAGGAGTATTCAAAGAGGTCTCTTAAATGTCGGGAAGTAGATGATTATCTAAAATTTGTTACTACTTAGGAATTAATGATTTTATGGTGGCTACTATCATTGAATTATTTTTGGGATGTTTGATAAAAAATTCTAGGAAGCATATCTTTGAAAATAAGAAAAGCATCCAGAATTCGTTAGTTTGGTGAATCACATCCAAACATTTCCAGTTCATTCACGAGCCATCAAATCCTGTGAAGACAAAAACCGTTGTATAAGAACAAAAAATATTACATTAAATCAAATACAGAAGAAAGTTCGTGTCCCTTTTCCGCAGCATCTTCTCATCAAATATAAAATGAGATGCGTGACGAAGAGGATAGAGCTGTATTTTCCTACTGCAAGATGTGTACCAGTGCTGAAAAATGACTGAATTGAAGCACCAAAGATCAGTTCAAATGTATAAAATGAATTTGTTTATTCTGTTCGGACCATGTCTCCAAAAAAATGACAAAGACGGTTGCAGGCCTAGCAAGAACTTTGAAAAAGGCGTAAATCTCCACGTGAATGCTTAATAATGTGCAGAATTTATTGCAAATTGTACTTTGAGAGGGGCTAGTTCTAAACCATATTCATTTGGTAAGTTCTTCCTTGCTGTTATAATATAATTTCAAATTAGTTGTGGAAGCTTCTTTCTTCGACAGAAGTCCGTCCATATAGGCCTCGCATTCTACCAGCATCGTTGTCAAGGCTTGGTAGTCCCCTCGACCAAAGATGAAACCTGTTGTTATTGAAAACAGTCCACAGGCTCACTAGAAACTTGACTGTAGGGAACAGAGGTAAACCCGACAAACAGTTCTTCGAGTGAGCGAATCCAAAGTTCCTGGTGGAACGTCTTAGAGTTTCATCAATGTATTCAGAACCTGCAGATTAAAGTACATGCAAAATTGCTCAAATATCGTATTTTCTGGTGACGGCGATGTTTGGTGATGTAAGTTACATTAAAGTGCAAGTTAATTTTAGCTGTGGTATAGACATTAAAAAGTACTATTTCAACGTTCTTTGGGCCTAAGTGTATGCAGGTAGATGTAATGGGTTCGTATCTTCCAGAACGCTTTGTTGCCTTTTTGGATTTTCGACTTTACTCGAATGAGCTAGTTTAGGTTAGGTAAAGTTCCGTGCCTGCCTTCTCCCAACAGACTTGCGAGAAGGAGCACTTAGTTACACACCTTGTTAACTGGAGAGACAACCTGAGTCCTTCATGAGCTGGGTGATCTCTTTCATGGCCACCGAAGCTACTTTGATAAGGAGTAAAGAAATATCCAAAGAACTATATCCCTCTTTCAGCGAGAGCTATGCATTCACGCAGGGGATAAAAAAACCAAACAGCTCTTCACCTCCTGCTGATGAAGCTATTTTAAAAAGCACCCAGCTGCACTGCATGTTTGCCAAACAAACAGTATCGAGTTAAATAAATAAAATATACAAAGGAATAAATCGGGAAATTCCCTAGTGCGACCAGTGCGAAAAGCTTGCCAAAATAAATAAACACGCTTCAGATAGCCGCAACCTGAAGCCATGGGTCACTTTAGAGCTCATTGAATCAATTAAAAAAAGAATAAGGCCAATGACAAACACGGCGGTTCCAGCGAAGCGTTTCCCGAGAGGAAAACCGAGTCGGTTTAGTCGTGCGTTCATTTAGCATTGTGATGACACACACCGCGGTTTGGACGCCTCTCGGTTTTGTAGTGCAAAACTAAACCGACTCGGTTTTCCTCTCGGAAAACGCTTCGCTGGAACCGCCGTGTTTGTCATTGGCCTTAGTTGGGTATTGCCTTGAACAATAATCCAAACAATCAACTACTAAACAAATATTTTAAAAAATATCGAAATAAATTATATTTACCTCATTTCTATAGTGAAAGCCAATTATATCAAACAAATCATATTTAATGAAAATTTGCGCATATTTAATGAAAATTTGAAATGCAATATATCTAGCTAGAGGGAAAAAAATCAGACCTAGGTCTAATTAATGCTCTGCAATGCGGTACTTCTCTTTTAACTATTACAGAAAATGCCGAGAAAATGGCCAACGTCTTCAATAATCACTTTTGTGACATTGGGAAACACATGGCTCAGCAAATAGATCATGATGTTAGCAGAAATAATGCAAGGGAAGTCAATTCATCTGCCTTGATAGATACTGGTATATCTGACACTGCCGTTGGGTTGATTTATACTGTAACAGAACATGAAATAATACACATAATTACACGGTTGAATGCTTCAAAAGAACTAAAGAGTATATTAGCAAACCATTGATCTTAGTTACCTTCAGTTTGCAAACAAATTCTTTTCCACGGATTTATAAAAAGGCAATTGTCACTCCTATTCACAAAAGCAAAAACAGATATTAAAAACTATCTTCCAATATCCCTGACATCTAACAAATCCAAAATTTTAGAGAAAGCTGCAAAGAAACGTTTAGTATCATATTTAGATGAACGACAATTTATCAACGAAAATCAGTTTGGCTTTAGGGCAGAACATAGTACACAAGATGCCATTTGTAAATGAAGTTTGGGCGTAGGGGGAAGTTTAGGACATAGGAGGAATGTTTTCGACAGGGAGCGAAGGGGAAAATTTTACGGCAGCTTAAATCAGCTGTTCTATTATTAATGCAGGAGTTTCAATTGTTTTTTTATTTCTGGATCCACTTCTCCTCTTACTTGTGAGACATTTCCTTCTTAATCCAACCGCCACGAAATACTCCTGATATTAACGCTTCCTGATCAGTTACTCGTACCTGCTCTACCAAAAATGTATACTTCCACAAACTGGGACAAATTTAACAAAGATCTAGGGAACTGTCTTCCCAACCTTTCCCCTGATAACCGAGTACATACTGAACAAGAACTAGTTGTTCACGTTGAGAATCTGACATTCTTTCTAACATCTTATATTTACCTCCATGCACCACTCAAAAAGCATCAGAGCTCACTCCACCGCTTCTTATCGCAATATACACTGATTCTGATGAACAGACGCAAAACAATGCTACAAAGACTCAAGCGAACTTTCCATCGCCAATTTAACAGAGTCAATCAATAGTATATTTCCCTCCGTTTCCAAAGAAATGATTTGTCTGGTGAATACAGGAACTCTATTTAATCAGAAGTCAATGAGTATTACAAAAGGAGTTTAAGCTCACTGAAACCCTCACCAGACGTGTTTAAGGAAATCAATATCCTTACGGGACGTAAATATACTAATTTTAGCTTAGACCTAGACACGAGCAGGCAAGGGGATGCAGACTTTGCTTCCCCTAAAGAGAAAATGTAATTGTGTCGCGATTTCTATGATCACTTTTATCGCGAGAGGTTTTCCCCAAATAATAGTCTTGAGGAAGAAGCCGAAACATAAGCGAATGTCACCATGGGATGTCACCAAGGCTCCTATCTTACTGTGTTCAGCAATGGAAATATAGCATCTTCTCTCCTACCGCGAAATTTCAACGAATATTTTACCTCCGTACCAGGAATAGATAACATTTTCGAATCTGAATAGCGAGACTTCTCATGGCCTAGACGGTATTCTAAACACAGTTCTGAAAAAGTGCGGTTTAGTTATTTCACGTCATCTCACTATATTATACAATAATTGTATAAACAATGGATATTTTCTCATCGTTTGGAAGAAAGATCATCTCAACGTACAAATAAGTAACTTTCGTCCCACCTCTCATTTGTCTAACCTAGGTAAAATTTTAGACAATAAGAATTAAATTGAGAGCCCTAAACCGGTTAAAAAAAATATTGTACACTTTTGAACATTAGTTATCCAGTTTTTCGCGTTTTTTCAATCAAAAAAATGTTTCCCAAATCGTAAAAAAATTTTTTTTTGTTCTAAATTTAGACCCGTGCAGATTTTTATAAGCAAAACTAATGAAATATTGTTGGTAATTTGTTCACAGATGCTTATTTTGTCCAGGAATTTACGAGGTGCAATTTGCTTTTTTTTTCGGTGGTGCTGCGGCGATCCATTGGGGCAGCCGCCACTTTGTTTTCTAATAAGTTTTTCCAATGAAAATGTTAACTTTAAACTTCAATAAAGATGTATGTAAAATTTCAAATCGATATCTTGAATAGTTTTCTTTTGGTAGCTGTTTAAAAAAAAGTTCATTTTGAGCAGTTTAACAGTGGACTAACCCCTTAATCTCTTTTTCCCCATTTTGTCAACTTCTCCTATTCCAGGCTTGTTACTCTTTCTATAGGTACTTATGGACGGAAAAGCATGATGTGAAAATATTTTAAAAATAAGTTGGAAAGAATTAGTCCTATAGTTTCGCTAACTTATTGTTTTCCCATCTAGTACGACTGCTACGTCCGCAGAAATCAGCGCCTCGATAACTTAAAGAAATTATCAAACACTTGACTGACGTTCCAATTTTGCCAAAAAAAATACCTCCACAAACCAACTTGTCCTGGTCTCGAATCAAAACAATTAAGGAAGTCAACTACTTGAAAATTACCAACATAGACATCCGATTTCACCCTAATGCCTGTTTTACACATATGGCAAACGTTTCGTCGAGGAACTTGTGAAATTACTTCCCTCCATATCTTCGCATGTAAAAAAAACAGCCGAAAGTAAACAAGGGGACCATTTACACACTCGGCTCGCCAACATTTGCCATGTGTGTAAACCCGGCATAACACATTATTGCTCGAAGACCATGTAAATCACCGAGACACAATGTGTACTTTATTCTTTTTTTGATGCTCGTTTTCTATTTTTTACGAAAATTTAGTTTATATGACGGTATTTTTCCGCAGTTACACTTCCATTCTATTTAGGTTAATCTTCGTCGTGCTAAAAAGACAATAATCAAAACTCAAGTGGGTGCGACGACAATCAAAAAAAAAAAAATAGTCCGTCGTAGTCGAACCATTTACTCCAAATTTCACTACGGTCATTATTCGAGTCAGTCGAAATGCTAACGAAAACATAAAAAATCAGTTAGATTTTAATGTAGATGTGTGAGTTCATGTTAGTGTGGATATGGTTAAAGTGAGTTTTCATCATAATCAGGCTACCGCTATGGGCTATTTTGTAATTTCCATTCAACGATACAAACAACCCACATACTTATATTATCAGCTGTAAATCTTATATCATTCAACAGCTTGATTTTCAAGAAAATTGAGCTTTTCTTTTAAAATTTTCGTGGAAAATCAAGACAAAGGCATACTTTTAGGACATGAAAGGAAATCAATCAAATGCATATACAAAATAAGGTCAGAATTTGTTTTATCTTATTCAATTGCTGGTTAAATCGGACAATAAAAAAGCAATCGACCATTAGAGCTACATGTCACCGCCGTTGCTCTACATATCCTTCGAACAAAGGGTACTATCATTTGATAAGTATCACCCCCATTATTTGCCTTCTTCTCATTCTTTAGCAGTTCTTTAGATTTCGTCGTGAATCAGCTTCCTTCCAAGAAGTGATCTTACCTTTATGATAACGAAAAACTTTTTCCCGAAGGATTTCATGATTGTTTGTCGACTATCTTAGTTGATATGGTATGTGAACAAGTGTAGCGATAAATTAGGTGGGCCTTGTTATCAGCGAATATAATCAAAAGAAGTAAAGTAAAAAATGATTTGGTCCATGATATGGTCATGGATTTTGAATATGCAAGATGGCCTGAGAAAAGCCCTTGTGGACATTGCATGGACCTTGAATTCAAATGCTGACTCATGGTGAGTACTTTGTTTGATTGTCGTGCGAATCATTCATCATTGCATAAAGTCCGAATGTCCTTTTTTCGATACGAATGACATTTGAAAATATCGGACACGAGGGGTATAGCAAATGAATATCGAAATATAAATTTATGGATGTAATCGTCCGAAATCACATTTCACGGTTACTAGCATATTTCGTCATTCGCCGGTCGTAATCTAATCATGAATGTCCTGCGTAGTAAGAAAGTCCCTACATCCTGTTGCGAATAATGTTAGGGTAGGGCAGGGTGTCCGAAAAATTTATCGTTAATGCTTAAGGTATTATTTGAGGAAAACGATCAATTTGTTTGCATAATTTTCTTTTAGAAATCCCCACAGGACTTAAAACATTCACTTTCGAAGGTCTTGATAAAAAATTTCCAGCAAACTCTATGGTCCCCGGTCTGCTCTGTTGCATTCAAACTAATGAATCTCCTCAAGAATGTCTCAAATAACAATCAATTGTAATTCGACGACATTAGTTCCCTTATTAGCCTTTCCTCTGACCTCGATCCTCGAAACGAATTCGTTATTATTCGCCTCGATATGAAAAGATCCTACGACGGGGTAAACGATGAATGTCCTCCAGACGTCGTACACGGGCGGAGCATTACGATGCATTTTTTGATAACAGTGCGCAGATTCTGGTATGCACATTTTCATCGCATCCTTTGTGTTGTGCATACTGCAACCGCCGTGGATCAGATCGACGAACCAACATCCTGGTAGGCTCTATTGTTATGCCCAGCCATATCCTTCTCACTCGTGAACATGAAAATGTTACGGTCCGGTAGCTCGAATTGGATTAAATTGTTCCATCGTATGGCAGTGTCCTTTTTTGTTGCCGTTTTTCAGATGTCCTAAATATCTTCAATTTCTTATTCTTTTGCAGAGAAAAAAACTATCTTAAAAAACATGCCGTGCAATTTTTGATGGAAGACGACTGAACAACGACGCAGCCTTCAGGGGATGAGAATAACACACACCGCACAACGTGAGAGAAGAAAAAAATGAGATTAAAAGGACTTTGGTAGAACTTCGACAAAACGAATTAGAAAGGAATCGGTCGAGATGTACGAATTGTCTGGGATATGAGATGTGATGCGGTCAAAGGAAAAATCTAAGTAGATTGCGAAAGCGTGAAAAACAGTTTTATTTAGTTCATGTCACGCAATGTTTTAGGTTAAATTTGATTAACCATTTTGAGTAGTTTTAGGTGGTTTTGGTGGTGAGACCGGAATCCGAAATGATGAAAGTGGTTTGACGTAATTTAGTATTCTGAAAGAGATCGAAATGGAGTTGATGGATGTGGCGGTTGTTGAATGTTGAGTGAACATTTTTACTGGAACTAAGCAGGCTTATAAAGTTCCATTCTATATTTTTTAATTTTGTTTTAAACTAAAACCAAGAAATCTTTAACTCTTTGTCGACAGCAGGCGTTTAAGTGAAGTTTTAGGTGTTCCTCGATTTCTATGAAAAACACACATTTGGGGAAAATATTATGCGAAATGCAAAATTATTGTTTTTGGCTTGGCTACGCCAATGCTTTGGGAATAGTTAAATCCATGCGAAAACTAAGGGCCGAATTCGCGCTGCGATTACTACCGACAGGATCAACAAATCCTCACAAAAGCGTAATATAAAGCAAAATAAGCGTAATTGCGGGAAGTAACGCTTTACTTTTTCAATTTGAAAAAAAGTGCAGCTAAAGCTCACTGATTGCTCATTGAAGCTTATCTTGAATATGTTACATCGATTTCAACGTGCGAGGGAGGTCTGAGTGGTTTAGAAATAGTGATTTTGACATGGAAGACAAAGAGCGTCCAGGTATTCTTGATGCACTCCTCAAACCGGTTCACTAGGCAAGAGACGGAAGAATCAAGGGGAATTCTCTACAAAATGTAGAGAATTCCCCTTGATTCTTCCGTCTCTTGCCCAGTAAACCGGTTTGAGGAGTGCATCAAGAATACAAGTGTGAAAAGGCCCATTGGGCCTTTTTAGACTTGTATTCTTGATTCAGTCCTATAACCGGTTTTCTGGGCAAGAGGCAATAGAATCGAGGGAAATCTATACAAAAAGTGATGCACTTGGAGAGAATTTTTCATCACTTTTGAAACTAATTGAAACTGTGCAAATCACTAACACAACTATAAACATAGTTCACGGGTCAGGAATTTTTCATGAAAACACTCAAGTCGAAATGAGAAAACAACAACACGCATACATTCATATGCATAATCGGTATATGAACGGTTCCGTTGCTGAAGAATACAAGTGTGGAAATGTTGATTGTTGTAAAACCAGTTTCAGGAGTGCATCCAGAATTAGTGATGGGCATTTCTGTTGTTTTCAAAAACCGAAAACGAACTGTTTTTTTTTTCAAAAACAACTGTTTTTTAAAACTGTTTGAAAAAAACAGTTTGAATTAACGAGAGAAACAAATTTTATGCTGTACGACAATTGGAGTTTGGTCGTACTAGAATTTTCACATACTAGGTATGACTAGTACGAGTAAAAAAAAACCTGTTCCAAATACCTATTTGAAGTATGTACATGTATACATACAATGCATACGATTTGCAGTAATGTAATGAAATGGATTAATATTCCCTCCTCCACCCTCGAGACACAACGTTCCCAAGCTAGAATGGTGATGGTGCAAGATAATCTTCAAAGAATACCGAGTCATTAGTCTGTGCAGCTTGTCCGTAACTTTCCAATGGTCAGTCATTTATTTGGCAAGTCTGTCTCCAATCTAGGGGCCATCTAAAGAAAAACGATCAAATTCAATCAATTTCATTTGTTTTTCATTTTATTATATGCAAAAAAACACCTCATGTATTCGTTCAAATGACAAAAGTAAAAAAATTACTAAGATAGGACAAACTAATCCTGTTGTCATCTATATGACTTTTCATCGAGCGATCTCTGATATCAGACTTTTCCTGGCTAATCTAAAACAGTCGGATTTCCACTTCGCCTCACTGAAGCATGAAGATTTTATTAAGAAATAAAACAAAATGTTTGGTTTATTAAACAAGTACTCACTAGGGGGCCAACCTCTTCCGTAAGGCTAGGCATGAGTCCAGGGGCACCTTACCTCCCATGGTCCCGTAAATTAAACCCTCGTGGCGACCTGCAGTCAGGAGGAGGGCCTTAGCACACCCGGAGACGCCAACTGATGAGCCAAAAAGGATCTCAACCTGTTCCTCCTTGGCACTTTTAGCTTTCAGACGGATTTCATTTTGCCTTATCTTCGAAACTAGGCTGCTTTTTCCAGGCTTGCATTTTCACCCGAAACAACTCAGAAAGGTCCCCGAATTCATGCTAGATAAAAAAATTTGTTTGGAAAATATGGACGTTTTTGCCCAATTTCCCCTATCAAAAAATTTTTGCCCTTAAAATATCACTAATATACTCCCCGACCACTTCCAATCATCGAAAGCGCGGTAAAGACAGTTTTTGCCAAACTATGGCCTAAAAACCCCTTACTTCCCTACAAAACCGAAATTTTTATATCACAGTAATAAGTCTTGGCCCGTTATGTCCCAAACCACTCTAACCCAAAGTTGGCCAATTTTGTCCTTTTGCCCTAAAAACTTTTCGAAAATTTGAATAAAATACTTGCAAGTACGAAAATACTCGCAAGTACGAAAATACTGTTTTCCGCAGCTAAATGGTTTGCCACTGCCAAACAGTTCGTTTTAACAAACGAAAAACGGTTCGTTTAAAAAATAGAAAAACGATGAAAAACGATTCGTTTAAAAAAAACGAAAAACCATTCGTTTAAAAAAAAAAAACAGTTCGTTTTTAAAAGCCGAAAAATGATTCATTTAAAAAAAAAACAGTTCGTTTTAAAAAAACGATTCGTTTGAGAAAAACGAAAAACGATTGGTTTGAAAAAAAACAGTTCGTTTTAAAAAAACGATTAGTTTGAAAAAAACAACAAACGTTTCGTTTGAAAAAAACAGTTCGTTTTAAAAAAACATTCGCTATAGAAAAACGATTGGCTTTAGAAAAACTATTCGTTGTAGAATAGTTGGAATGATTGGTTTTAGAAATACTATTTGTTTTGGAAAAATGTTTCGTTTTCGAATAACGGGTCTTTCGTTTTTTGCAGCCAAACGTTTTTTTCAAACTGTTTGGCGTTTTTGAGCCCATCACTATCCAGAATACAAGTGTAAAAAGGCCCATTTGGCACGTAAGTCAACATACTGAGAACACAAAAAACCATGCTGTTTGGACTGTAAGCAAATGACACCCAATGAAAATTGAAGCTTTTAAATGTAGCTTTATCGTGAATATACGAGTAGCTACAGTGTTGTCTGATATATAAAGTGTTGGCTACGCCATATGTTGTGAACCTTAAATTTTTAATTTGCACATCGAATATAAGAATGGTATCGCAAAATTTGTGTTCGCAAGAACTCGAAATCGGTTAATCAGATCATAGTAAAGTTCCCATGATGTACTGGCATTTAATAGGAGCAGGTCTGATAGAAGTATAAATTGCTTGCTCGTAACTCTGTGGCTGTGTGCAGTAATTGAATCTAATAGAATCTAATAGACTTTAAGCTGCCAAACTTGGATAAGACTGGGCACTACGATAAGAAAAGAGAAAAATCCACATTTTCATAGAGACGCTTCAAATTGAAACAATATTATTATGAGAGAAAGCAAAGAATGTTTAAATTCGAAGATTTCGGAAATTTCTCGGGTGGTAGCTCCACAATTGTTTTTATTCGTAAAACCTTCAACGAATTCAGAAGATTCAAATAAATATAACAGAATGGATTGATCTTAAAGTGAAGTAAATTTGGAAAATTTTTGGATGTTATGCTTGCCAACGGTTGCGAATCCATCAATTTGTGACATTTTTACACTAACAGATGATACCATCCCTCCAATCGAGCACTACCTTGCTGTGGTGCCCAATCAGAGCCTGTGCGTCGCAAGATGTCTCACCAAGATTGTCTGCCACTCATAAGGGTGAATCACAAGGACTGTATCTCTGCAGGTGGAAGTCAAATTGAATCTGGAAATCCACCTGAGCTGGGCGTGCTCAGTGTGGAAGGGGCTCAGATTCTGCCGACCCTAGTTTCATGTATGACCAGGCTATCATCATGGAAGGTTCAATGGCCAGCAAGTTTATCCAACTGGCTGATAGCATGCCCTCTGGTTATTGGCTGCAGAAAGCAAGTAAAGTGTCCGCTGAGAATCCAACTAGGACTGTAAGAAGGAAAAATATGCTTTCTCCCAAATTTTCATCAAAAAGGAGGAGAAATGCACCGAGAAAGGCAACTCAGGCTAGTGTAAACAAGACCCGCAGGAGGTAAAGAAGGTAAGAGTGCTGGTTCCTTTGAACTTTGTGGAGCTGTGGAGGCTTTCAGTCACAAGTAACACAAGTAGCAGCATAAAATAGGTAAGTTACTGACAAATGTGGACAGGGACACCAACGCAGTACTAAATGCAAGCGTTTCCCTGAAATCTCTGAGCCTCCCTAGAGAAGCGAGAAAAAGGTTGGCTGGTCATACTAAGGCTGTCAATTGACCAGTTGACGAGGGCACAAATATCCTGGACGGATTAATGGGAGCAAAATCACGCTGACTGAATGTTGCGAACCAGGGAAATCTCTCACCAGCCAGCAGGAGAGGATTCTTTACAAGAAATCGATGCTCGCCGATATTGATCGAGAATGAGAGATGACCAGGGGCCAGCTAAACCAAAAAATTCCCTATCGCCAATAAGTTGTTTGCTGCCAATAAGCTGTTATAAGACATAAATTGCACAGATTCCGCACAGATTGTTTTTCGGGGCTCCTTGTTTTAGCCGCCGCCGATGACAGCACTGGGACAACATGGCTGCCAGTCGCAGCTTCTACAACTGGAGATTTTCTTTATGCCATCTATGTTGTTCTAGTGCGGTGTTGCCACAAGTGATGCCTTGAAATATCGTTAGGGGAAATGAAAATTTATCGTTACGAGGGGAGAACGGGTGATGTGGATAGACAGTGAATAGTCACTAAAGTGAAGGTTGGAAAGTAAAAAAGCAAAATTTAGCAAACATTTTTTTTTTTTGAATTTGAGTGAGGGGTTGAGTTTATGACGAGTGAAAGATAGTGAAAACAAGAGCAGAAATAATGGATTTTGGAAATCGCGAAATAGGAAAGGAATATTGTACGGTCAGTGAGAATCATTGATTGTTGATCGGAGGGCTCAGGGGGAGTTAGTGAAGATTCCAATTGCGGTTCGCCATGGAGACAATTTAATCGATTCGCAGCTAAGTACTCTGAAATATCGATTACAACATTGGAAATGGGAAATTAATGGGAGTCAAGTAGAAGTCAATACGGTTACGAAAACATAGTTAGTTTAACCAATTTAATAGCAGTAGAACGTTAATTTAGGAATAGTTTTTAAATAAAATTAAAATTATTTTAAAGCGAATTTAAATAAAAAATTAAATAAATTGTGAACAAATATTAATTTTTACATTTTTCTACTATTTTTGTGGAGGGTTTTTGTTTATTGTTGTTGGTTTTTTTTATTGTTGTTCTGTCACAAATTTTGAAATCAGTTTGAAGTCTGGAGTTTTTTTTCGTTCTCGTTATTCACTAGACAGCTAATTTTGAAAATCCTTTAGTGAAGTATATTATAATTTTTTATTTGGCCATTACCTTTTTGTAATATATATTCTAGTAAGTTTTATTTTGAATTCGAGTAGACTTGATAATTCTAAAAACTAATGATTTTTACCTGAAATCTACCCTTCCCAACCCCATGTGCACAAAATTCAACCACAAGATGCATGGCATATGAGCTTGTGATTGTGTTTGATTTGGTTAGGCGTGAATGAATTTTGAATTGTATTGGTTGATGATGGTTGTTACTAAAAATATCTAATACTTTTGTGTTGTATCACAATGACAAATTATTAGGTTGACACTATTCGACCCACCTCTAATCTATAGTGGTCCAATTCCACTACCTTTACGATTGCCCACCGTTATTCGCAGGTTGCCGTTATACTGTTCAAAAGACGATCTTGAAAGATTCGTATTGCATCAATGATCTATCCAAGAAGACTGAAAATAATTTTGTCACAAATTGAAATGGGGAAAAGTTCAGAAGTCATGTCAATTTTAAAACATCTTAGAGCCACCATTTTATGCCAAACGTCTTATCTTATAGGAAAATATAAGGTATTGAATGCAATACACCAGATGCGGGGCAAAGTTGAAGGATGGACACTATAAATTGCATTTAAGAAACGACTTAAAATATTAGCAGCTAAGTAGACGGATGCAATTACTTTATATGATTTAGGTTCTGTCTTCACAGCGCACTGTGAACCTGTCTGAGAGCTCTAAACTATAAAACTGCACAAAAAAATAAGGCCCTGCATTACGCAAGGCATACCTCTGTCTCAAAAAATTCTAGGATGAAATATCCCAAAAGCATTTAGAACTCAGATAAAACATTCCGCATAAAAGAATGGAAAGCGATGTACTTTGTATTTTGTGTCGTTTTATTATTTGGATTTGACTACGCATTCCGAGACACACACCCGATCTTACATAAAGCCAGCGTTTCAATGCAAAGAGTCCTTAGTGTTTTTTTTTATTGTTGGCTATTACTCTCACTGTATTCAAATATTCCTGGATTTAATGCTTATATTAAAAATTTCATATCTGAAATCGCTAAGATCTTTTCACTTTTCAGGTATTTATGTCTTCTTTGAAATACGCTTTTGATTACTTTCGCAACCATTCTCCCCATACTATTACTTTCAATAAATCCTCATTACATTATTATCGCATCAAAGCCAATATTGATAGCAAACGTCCACGCTAATGATCCTCAAGCACTGCCTCATCGCTAATGAACAAATTTACCTAAATTATAGATATTACTTAGACGTTTTCTAGCCTACGCAACATCAACTAATCACAAACTGCTCTCGTCCAAATGACAGTTTGCAGTCAAAAGCCCCTTATCTTTGTCTATGCCCAATTCTGTGCATCGAGCCAGGAGGAAGTCGAAGCATGAAATTGTACTTGATCGGTATACTTTGAGGAGTGCATAATGATAGCTGCAAAAAACGCAGATCGACCATCTTCGCCGTGAAGACACCACAAACGAACGATAGCATGAGCAGACCGACCATCCTTGCACTGGACACAAATCAGTTACAGAACGATGGACACGTGGGTGCAAAACCATAAACAAGAGATTACCATCATCATCATCATCGTCGTCATTATCGGTCGAGTAAAGACCATTCACGGGCAATAACCGTAATTGCACTATGATTAATGCGAATTCGAAGATGAAGAGTTTGCTTTTCCGATTTTTCTTCGCGAACGGAACCAGTCGTAGGACGAGCCCCGATATTGCCTTGCGGGCATGAGCCCATCCCAATTCGAAGTTTGAATTCAAAGAAACTCTTAGTTTGGCTCAAACTCAACCAGTGACTGATGAATGAATCATTGATGTTTCGCAACCATGCGGAGGAGCCGCGGCGTACACGGCCATCAACTATGGAGCAAGCAAGCGGACCAAAGTGGGTAATGCTCGAAATCTAACTCACGTACAATATGCAAACTGTAAACTCATTTAAATCGCATAAACATTAATCGAGCCAGCAGCGCCACAACTGGGACACACTTCCATATGTCAAACGCTACTTTGATTGCAACTTCCGAATAACCTGCTTTCTACACATTTTCGTGGGCAACGACTTATAAACAAATCAGTAGTTCATGTCCCTTTACTGTTTAAGATTTTTCCGCTTCTTCAAATTTTCTACAGTCAGGTCGTTTAGAAGAAAAATTACCTAATGCGACGCCGTGCTCGAGAAGTAGAGGACGATGCGACGGTTCAAGCGCAACCAAGAAACCATCATCAGCGATCATCATCGGTATGAACTGTTAAGAATAATTGTCGCACACGCTCAGCAGCAAACGGAAGAGCAATTCATAGATGTACTTTGATAGAGTTACTCGACCATGAAAAACAGTATAACAACATCGCGACGCCAAGACGAAGATGATGATGATGACGATGACGACGACCGTGATGGTGACGGTGTTGACGATGCCACGACGTTCAGGTGAGTGGACATTACCTGATGGAACTAAAGAGCCTTCGAATTACGTGCGCTTGTTCTTAAATGCAAGATTGAAAAGATTATCGGCAAGTTTTCTTGTTGTTATAAAATGAGGTCTTGTAGGCTCCAAACTGGACGCACGATGATTGGGAAGAAAAACGATCGCGATGCCATATCGTACCGATTAATCTATTGTTGATCTCGAAAAGCATATAACTTGGGAGTTTAGATCTTTTGCTGAGCAAGTTAATGCGTGCTTAGAAGCGATTGCCTTATAGCTGTTAGTATAATGATAGATCGCGTCAAAAACATAGTCATAGTATTGACTTCCGTTTCAGATCGATATGGAAGATGAATTTGATGCGTTCTAATGTCGGTGGTGAGATAATAAGTACTTCAGCTCTCTATTCACGAAATTATGTCCTGATTTTAGTAGTTTTTAGAAAAAGGTGAGAGAAGCAGCATCTGCCCTGAACAGTAGGATCAGACAGTTTGATTTCCAGGAAGCTACTCTTCTGAGTCTATTTTTGTCTTTTTCAGAGTTATTTTTTGGACGCTGCCTCGCATTATAGGAATGAAAAACCTGCTTAAATATTTGTGAGCTCCAAGCTTGATTTCCCTAGAACTTAGATTTGTTTTTTTTTTTTAATTTTCAATTTACTCGATTCAATTAATTTTGTTTTATGATGAGCTACTATTCAATTTAATTTACATTTATTATATTTTAAAGTCATAAGCAAACAGAAGACCGGAGAATATACACAGGAACCGAGATCACTGATAAATAACAGGAATAACATAGGGCCCCATATAGAACCGGGAGGAACTCCAGTCTTTTCCCCATACTACCTTGTACCTGTTCCCCATACTTTCTGGAGAGTGAAGAAAAGCAACAAGAATTCACAGACACAACACAGGTACAATCAGAAGCAAGGATGAAAACCAGGTCAAGAGAGGGTCAGATACCCCACATCATTCAAGTTTTACAAGAAGCTTGTGATCAACAGATTCGAAGACCTTTGCAAATCTGAGTATACCACAACAACTTGCTTTTTGTTGGTCAAAGGCGGAAGTGAACAAGTTAGTGAAAGTTCAGAAGTTAGGAAGTAGCCTTAGCTAGGAAGTAGCCTATTGTAATTAGCTCTTTCGAGTACTTTACTAGATCAATAAAAGAGGGAAGTAGAATGATGTTTGGATATGCAACTTAGGTCACCGGATTTGTAGATCGGATGAATATGAACAGACTTTCAAGAGAACGGAAAGGAGCCTAAGGAGATGCTGTGATATGGAGATGCTGTGAAAAGATATGGTAGAAGTTTTAGACTCAAGGACTCAGTTTTCAGGGAGTTGGTATGAAAAGGTAGTCAAGTTCGACACTTAGCATAGCTACATCTTTGAGGGCGGATGCCACATCATGCGGGAACTAAGGAGTATCATTGGATCTGCGAAATGAAGTAGAAGATTAGGTTTGAGAGGAAATAATGAAATTAGAGTATGAATGCACAATTTGCCATATATTAAAAACAAAGCATAGGGTGAACGATTGTTGAGAAAACTGGAGAGCTCCACAGAAATCGATCACAAACACTGACTGACTCATAAACATAGCATATAAGTCGAAGAGACAATCAGAGTTTTAAAGGGAGTAAAAGTGACGCAAACACTAATATATCCAACAAGAAGAGAAGGATAGAAGTCATGACAGAGTGTTCCTTGTCACCATTGAACAATACTTGTTATGGCAGCACATAATGTTGCCTGGCGATAATTTTCATACTTATTATTTCATTTCGAAACCACACACAAAAATAGCGATCGCACGTGCAATTTTGAGGCTGGAATTCGGTGGCTAGAGGAGCATGCGAGGAAGCAAGAACTGCATATATTTAGCACGGCTCAGTACTAGCTGGGGGTTCACACTCAGAATGTGCGATCGACAACCAATTTGATGTATTCAAACATTGTTGTCGGCGGTCAGTTTCATGCACTGATTCGTGCTACCGTTTGAGCGTTTTATATGGATTATTATAAAAGAGCATTCAGAAAGAAAGAGACAATATTGGAAATATTAGATTTCTGGAAGGAATTCAATTGAGAAGATACGTAAATAATGATCCCAACATTTCAAAAACATTAGTAGCAAAGGAAATTTGTGATCAAATTATCAGTCACACGAAAGATAGGTTTTCATTCTCGGCTCATCTAAGCGCTTCAAACCTATTTGTGTCCAAAAACTTTCATCTGTATGAAAAAAAATTTCCGAGAAAGTTCTTGGATGCAGTTATTCTTTTTTGGATGGTGTTCGACTCAAAACTGAGCTCGATATAATCTACAAGAGAGAAGATTTTAGAAATGTGCGTGGAGCGGTAGATTTACTAAAATTCTTTACAGAGAATAATCTTCAGGATACTTTTTCGTCATGTTTTCAATTGTTACAACTTCTTGTGACTCTGTCTATGACAACAGCTGAAGCCGAACGGTGTTTCTCTACACTGGAACGTATAAAAACATTTTTGCGAAGTTCAATGAAAGGTTAACAGCTCTTGCAATGCTATTGATGGAACAAAGACTTGTCCACAAAATAGCAGACTTCAAAGACCGCGTTTTCGAAAAATTTGTAGCTAAGAAGGAAAGGAGAATAGACTTCGCTTATAAGCAATGTACCTAACGGGAAGAAGCTAAATCACTATCCTAATTCTAAAAAAAAATAAGTTCTTTGCATAGAACAACAATAGAGACAAAAATTGAGCGAAATGTTTCTGACACAAAATAAATCATTTGATAAATTATCGAAGTTTTCTTTCTCGGTTTAGAAAAATAAGGCTTCTGTAATAAATTTTATGAATGTCTTAATATTTTGCGTATGAACTACTTGCAAATATTAAGTTTGGATTGTAATTTTACCTCTGCACTCAGTTATCCCTCCGCTTCTTTCATTTTTGCTCATTTTACAAAAGCTAAATACCTGTCTCAGATATTGATCTTATTTTAGTAACTTTTAGTTTATTTATCAAAATAATTTTCTGTTTTGTTTTGCTCATGATCCCAATTTATGAATTGAGGTAATCTCAACTTACAACAGTTACTATGGTGTCATCACTACACAGCAACCATAAATTATTATGTTCATTGCTTATCACAAATTGTAATTTTTAATAAACATATTTTTGAAAAATATTGCAATTTTCATTTACCAAGTGTTACTTAATCACGGAACTATGCCAAAAGTTGTAAAAATTTTTTATTGATATCAGTGCATGCATTTTTTGTAATAAACTATGCTAAGCCTGTCACGGTCAAAACACCATGAGGGTTTCTGATGAAAATACGATGTTCACTGGAAATATAAGTATAAAATCTTTTGAAAGTCTTGTTAAAATATGGCGGATCAAGATTTTTAAATCGCATTTTGAAGGATTTCGTAAGTTGTTCTGTTTTTTAGAATAGTTTTTTTTAACTCGTTCTATAGCAGTATTGCGATGTTTCGGCAAATTAACTAAAATAAATGCAACTCTTAAAAGTATAGCAAGGTAAATATTCATGTGCCCACTGCAGATGCTTTCGATCTGTGAATCCCCATAAAATTAGGCCACAAGCCGCCACTGTTCCTTTTAGAAACTTGTGGATAGAGACAATAACACCACTACCATCCTTTCTCATTGACGCATTGTGGTCATAATCGTGACGAAAAACAGTGTGAAGAATGTAGATCTCGTTATTATAAATACCTCAGTTAACCACGTTTCAGTATGTTAGATAATTTGGTCAGAAGACAAAGAAAAAGGGAGATTAAATATGTTTAGCTTAGTTCTTAAGCCACGAACATTCTGGTAATACACGTTAAATTTATTATTGAATTTAGTTTTGAAACCTCTGCGATGGATTTGTGCGCAAATTCTTCCAAGGTCTCGGAATATACTTCTTGACCAAGGTACTGAGCGTTTTGAATAGCATTCTGTAGCTTAAGCCGGCGCCAAACGATGCTACCAACACCCTCCAACGTTGGGCACTTGATGGTTGGACGCATCATGTGGCCGATGCGCCAGCTACCAGTGCCCAATGTCCAGCGTCCAACGTTGGCGCTGGAACATGTTCGGTCTGTTGTCGGTCTTTTTGTCCGCTTCAACACTGAGAAAACACATGGCGCCAGACGCCATAATTTATAGACTTCTGGTGCCATGTACATAGTCGATTTAGGGATTGTGATAATATATAGCGCCACACGCCATAATACATGGCGAAAAGTACATAGGCCTACACGCCATGTACTATAGTCTTCCACGCCATGTACTATAGTCCTCCACGCCATGTACATGGCGTGGCGGGCTATATTACATGGCGTGGAGAACTATAGTGCATGACGTGGGGAGCTATAACACATGGCGTGGAGGACTATACTGTATGGCGTGGAGGACTATACTGTATGGCTGGAGGACTATACTGTATGGCGTGGAGAACTATAGTACATGGCGTGGAGAACTATAGTACATGGCGTGGAGAACTATAGTACATGGCGTGGAGGACTATAGTACATGGCGTGGAGGACTATAGTACATGGCGTGGAGGACTATATTATATGGCGTGGAGGACTATAGTACATGGCGTGGAGGACTATAGTACATGGCGTGGAGGACTATAATACATGGCGTGGAGGACTATAGTACATTGAAGAAGCAAACCAGTCAAAACACTGCTACTTACCATAAATGAGCACACGGAGAAGTCACTTGCTTGCAACAAACAGACGCTGGCTGCTTTTAGAGTCACCGAAGGAGCCATTCAATAATATGCACCTTTAGCCGATTGAGAATGTTCTCGATCTATCGGCGATTCTCCAATATCACTTGCTGACATTTATAGATCCCCTCACACAGTATGGCTGCGAGTTATAATTGTAGTGATAATTTCTGCGCCATGATAATTTCTGCGCCATGTAATTATGGCGCTGGGAGCTATACTGCATGGCTCAGGGTACTATGTACTTAGCGTGTGGCACCATAAATGCTGCGCCATGTAACATGGGACCACGCGCTATGTAGATTCTGAGATTATGGCGCTGGGAGCCATATTGCATGGCTCAGAGTACTATGTACATGGCGTATGGGACCATAAATAATGCGCTATGTTACATGGCTCTGGGCGCTATGTGGATTTTTTTCAGTGAAAGAGTTTTTTGTCACTGGAATGTGAGATTGGAAGACATTTGGTGAACTGCTGCACGATTCGTTCCAACAATTGAATCAGATTTTTGTTATATTTTGACAGGTATGCATTTTTATTGCTTACATATTTTAAAAGTATCAATTTAAATTTTAATAGATAATTATTTTCAAACAATCATTCTAGATTAATATTATAATCGTTATACTGGGTTATCCATTTCGTGCTATCAATTAAATTGAAATTTGCAAAAGTAATATAATTTATGATACAAAATCAATGTGCACGAAAAACACTGGAATCAAATGTATTGGATCAAGAATTCGATCCACCGTGTAGCAGAGCGTTTGCCATGTCAATCGTCCAACATTTGACTCAAACGCAAAAGGAGGCAAAAGTTTGAATCAAACGTTCACCGCATCGTTTGGCGCCGGCTTAAGTCTACTATCAAGCACTTTGCATTTGAATGGCGTCCAACGTGGTCCGAATAATTCACTTTGTATAATCCATGTCAACAGCAGAAATGTGCGGCCAAGCCAAATCAAGACCAAATTGAACATTTGGAAAATGAAAATTGCTCTATTCAACTGAGCACAATCCTGACACAACGAAATCAGCTGACAGCTAGATTTTTTGGATTCAGAATTGCCACATTGTACTACTTTTTCATGGTTATATTTTTTTTTGAAATTCGGATAAGATTTGGTTAAAGCCGGTGCCAAACGATGCGGTGAACGTTTGATTGAAACGTTTACCTCCAACGTTTGAGTCAAGACCGACTAGAGACCAAACATGTTCCAGCGCACAACGTTGGACGCTGGACCTTGGGTAGTAGTAGCTGGCGCATCGCCCACACGATGCATCGAACCATCAAGTACCCAACGTTGGAGGGTGTTGGTAGCATCGTTTGGTGCCGGCTTTAAGATGTGCTTTTGATTTGGATAGTTTAATGAAAACTTTACCTAAAGCCGGCGCTAAATGATGCGGCGAACGTTTGATTCAAACGTTTTACTCCAACGTTTGAATCAAATATTGGACGATTGACATGGCAAGCGCTCTGCTACAAGTTGGAACGAATTCTTGGTCCAATACATTTGATTCCAGCGTAGGCTCAATTTTTCGTGTACATTGTTTTTGCATTATAAATTAAATTATTTTTGTTGATTTCAATTTATATTGATATCGTTTATTGTAAATGCCGCAACGATAGTTATGTTGTCTTGGTCCAAACTAATGTTAGCAAAAATAGGCTTAAAACACGCAAAAGGAGGTGGTGGATGGTGTGTTTAAATAAAAAAAGACAAGTAAAACATGAAAATATAAAATGTAAAAGTAATTTGAAAGTCATTAGCAGATCAAAAACTGTTTATTTTTCCAAAACATTACTAACAAATATGTAGAAACATTTCATTTGTAGGTACAATGGATCAGACTTGTTAATGAATTTGTAAAGGAATCTTCACGAAAAATTGAAAACTTTTGTCGAATGTCAGCATAAGATTTGGAGTATCTGTTAAATAAAAATTGGGGGGAAAATAATTAAACAAGACACCAATATGCGACAAGCAATTTCAGTACAAGAACGTTTGGCAGTTACACTACGATTTTTAGCCACTGGCAATTCTTGTACAAGTCTTGGATACCTATTTAAAATATCTCATCAGTCTGTAAGTAAGATTGTCCCAGACGTTGTCCGAGAAGAATAAAATGATTGTTTTAAAATAACTATTAAAAATCTATTAAAAATTTAGTTGATACTTAATTAAAATACGTAGGCAATAAAAATACATACAGTATGCAAAATTCGTATTCGTACGGCCAATTTTTTATGGATAAATTACATTATATCATTAAAACAAGAATAATGTCCATTCAGAATCTATTATCTTCCTTCACAATACTTAAATTTTAGCAAACCATGCAGAATTAACTTGAATCTTCTTGCCATTCAATGAAAATAAAAAAAAATGATGTCCAATAGCAGCAAAATCCGTATTCGTACCCATGATAATTTCATCATCGTGGCTATAATGCACGTGTTGTTGTTCTGCGAATCGTTAGAATTGACAGCTGAGATTTAGGAAAGTAGTTTGTTTTTAGTTTTATACATCGTTTCGAGTCGTAAAGGAATTAAATCAAAAATGGGACGAAAGACAAGTGAAGTCTCAAACGATTTAAGAAAATTAATAGTAGATTTGCAAAAAAAGGGCAAATCATTGAAGAAAATCGGTGATATTGTTTTAAGAACTAAGTCAATTGTGCAATACATCGTAAATAACTAAAAGACGTGTGGCGAAATCACTCGAAAACAGCGAAACCAAAACCGGTCAGTCCTCATAAGAAGGCATCGGTCCTTCTTACGACGACATATTCGGCAGGATCCAGGAGTAAGAGGTGTAAAACTTGCAGCATTGCTCGAAGAATACCATGACATCAAAGTAACTCCACAAACGGTTAGGAATCACATTAAAAAACTTGGATTTCAAAGCCGAATCCCAGTAAGGAAACCATTTGTAAGTGCAGTCAATAGAAAAAAACGCGTAATTTTCGCAAAACAACACCATAGCAAGGACTTTTCGTTCTCGAAATGTGTCATCTTTTCTGACAAATGTAAATTTAACGTTAAAGCGTCCGACGGATGCATCGGAATTTGGTGTGAGCGAAATACAAGACTGGCTAAGTGTAACCTCTTGCCGCCATTCAAACACGGAAGCGGTTCGGTAATGATTTGGAGCTGTTTTGGTGCTGAAGGTGTTGGGAATTTGCACTTTATCAACGGTATTCTGAGCTCGCACATGTATATTAACATTTTAAAGAGATATTTGGTCCAAAGCGCAAGGAAATTAGGTTGTGAACGGAACAACATCTCCCAACAGGACAACGATCCCAAACACACAGCTTTTAATATTCGTCTCTGGATGTTATATAACTGCCGCAAATATTTAAAAACTCCACTCCAAAGCCCCGACATCAATCCTATCGAAAATTTGTGGTCGATTGTTAAGAGGAATTTGCGCAAACACGACCTTCGTAACACTCAAGGGTTAAAACATGCTCTACCGACAGAATGGGACAATATTCAAAAGGATTTAACTGTAAAACTCGCGGAATCGATGCCAACACGGCTAAAAGCTATACTAAAACAAAAGGGTTATGCAACCAAATATTAAAACTTAAGAATACGCGTTTTATATTTAGGTTCTTAAAGCGTACGAATACGAATTTTGTTTAGTTATAACCGAAATATTGTTACTTTTTCCAAACTTGTGATATCTACACTTTTTATTTTGTTTTATTTTGTTTGATATACATATTATCAATGATTTTATTGCATATCTTTTCAACTGGTAGCAACTTGTTTCAGAATATAGAGGTTTTTCAAATAAAATTGTTGGGGTACGAATACGGATTTTGCATACTGTACCTGTCAAAACACAATAAACATCTGATTAAATTGTTGGAACGAATCGTGTAGCAGTTCAGCAAATGTCTTTGAAGTAAACAGTCCAGTGAAAAAAAATCCTTTGAAGCGGACAAAAAAACCAACAACAAACTAAACATGTTCCAGTCCCAACGTTGCACGCTGGACATTGGGCACTGGTAGTTGGCACATCGACCACACGATGCGTCCAACCATCAAGTGCCCAGCGTTGGAGGGTGTGGGTAACATCGTTTGGCGCCGGCTTAATACGCAATCTGTGAGCCTTGGTTTAAACCATTTCAACTTGTACTGCACTAGCTCGCAACATGTCGACGTTGAATATGTCCACTGTTATGAAAAACCCATTGAACCAACTTTTCTGCCAGCTTCTGGACGCTGAGCTACTGTAGGCTCCGATGCAGTATTCTAAACAAAGCATAGAGCGTAAATGTAAATAGAACATTTACTTTGCTGTAGATGCGCTTTTCACAAAGTAGGTACTATTACATGTAGCATATAGCTTGGATACAACAACCCGAGAAGGTGCAGTGAAGCTTGTTAGAAGAATGATGTCTTTGGGCAGAGGGTAGAATGTAAATGTCTTGAACAATTTTTTTTTCTCTTCGTAAATTCAAGTGGTTCAAAATTAACTAGATAGGTTCTGAGCAATTGAAATTTTGTCTCATTTATAGTATTGTAATAGCTAGCAAAAACTTAGATTCATCATAATGTGGACAGGTTGTTTCTAGAATTTTATACTTGCTTTTAGGCTTTTTTGGATACCGGAGCACGAGGCTAGAGGTAAATATTATACTTTGATTACCGAAGATTCAGAGCTTCGATTATTTCGTCTAAAACTTTGAAAATATATTTCAAGCTTTTTTTTATACATCCGACTAATTAGTGGAAGGGAGACATCTCGTATAAGTTTGCACAGGACTTTGAAATAAGAGGTGGGTGAGCATCCAAATTCGGCACACACTTTCCTTAATTTCTAGTGAAGTATTCTGAAGGCACAGAAAAGGTGTGGCAAGGGCTAAAATACAGCAACAAAGTTTCAAGAGCTAATATTTAATAAAGGGTTGTACATGAGACTCGCTTCTAGATAGATCTATGTTAGTAGATTAGTAAATAGAGAGGAAAAAACTAAAATACAGCCGACATTTTTTAATCAGTTGTCATGAAAGTGGAGTGGCTAGTTTCAAGGCTCAATTCATTCAAATCCAGCCATGATGACTGTCTGTGTAATTCAAATTAATTGAATTAAAACTTTAATTGGCTGAAACTGAGCTGTCTCTTACTTCCCAACTCTCCGAAAATTCCCAATATTTATAAGGCTATAATGCCCGGATATTTTTGTTGAAGATTTCTAAACATTTTGCCCTCTGAAAGGATTATCGCCCAACAAGCTGGCTTATGTGATTTAGATTGGTAGTTGTTCTTTTATGATGTTACTGAAAGAATGTTTTAGTATTGATAATATAGATTCAGAGCGTTTTAGATAGTGTGAAAACCTCTTCACTTTTGCTATATATATTTCTTAAATCCCATCGACAGAAAATGATAATATACGTGCCTGAAAAACTATTATTCAAACATAATTCACAAAGCACAATCGAGCTAAGAACAGCATTACGAGTTTCGACCTAAACATTTGCCTTTATGCTCATCACTTTCTACGCTTAATAGCCTCGCAAATGGAGAATTATAACCGCTAATTCGAATTAATTCAAACAGTCACAGTCATATTAAATTCACAGCCCCATATTTGGTCGCATCAGTGTCTGCAAATCCAATTCAACATCATCTCTTCGTCTTGCATCAAAACATCAAATCAATTCGGACACCTACGTTCGATGTCTATTTCTATGATGCCAAACACTGCAAAAAAAACAACATATCCTACAAACGTCCATATGTGACTATGTGGCAATCAACTGGCAATAATACCAATCAATAAATGTGCTCGGTCCTCGCCATCCTTCGCATTGTAACAATGATGAAAGCCGTGCGCATTAATCTCAGTAATTATCGCCGTCAACCGGCCGATGTACGGCAAGACATAGAACAACCACCACACAACGATCTCCACTCAACCAAACTCATATTCGCCATAGTTTTCCTTCGTTTCCGTGATGATCATTAATTTCTCGATTATGAAATCAGAAACTGGCGTCTTTCAGGCTGGCTGTTCCTCGTTTCTACAATTCTCAGCCCAACATCATCTCATGAATGAGTCATGAATCAATGATCTTCGATTGGTTTCGTTTGGATTTCTTGACGAGCACTGATCATGACGAAAGGATGTGTTGCTGCGGTACAGCGAGGAGTGAGCTGGAGCAAAAAGATACATGACAGACAAACATGGATTTATGCACTTCCTTTCATCTTTTGTAATTTTTTAATTACCACACGCCGGGGTGGTAGCCACCATGTTATCTGTCAACTAGATCTGGTCTCATGTGAGTGCAACTAGCAACGGTGTCGCGATGCTGACGCTCGTGGTGATCATTGGTTTGGAGTAGGTGATGTGATGTTGATAATCATTGTCGTTATAATAACTGTTCAGCGAAGTTAGTTTGATGATATTTTTTCTTTAAGAAATTATGATGATGACGGCAAGTAGGCAGCTATTGAAAACTGCAGACCTATCGAAGCAATCTGAGGCTATGCCTACAGTTTTTAGTGCAGCTTCGAAAAATTTGTCCGATACGATGTTGGTAGACGATCGCGAAGTTATCTGCTGAAGAATTAAAGCAAAAGACACTATTACGGTGATGAGCGAGGCGTAAAATAGGGATAACAATTTTTTAGATGCGTTTAAGTACTCGTAGATGTACAGTTGGCCGGAACACTGTAAGGTTGGCTGTAACTTGTTAGTATGTTGGTAAGCTGTGACAGATATGAATGGCCTATGATTTTTATTCTCGCTCATGTGTAAGAAACGGGCAAGCTGCAAATTAGAATAACTGTCAAGCTGGCAGCTGCTTGCTGAAGACGCGTCTCCACGGAGATAGCGGCTATTTTATTCAATTTTTTTACTTACATGCTGCAAAGAGAAGAAAATATATGGAAGATCATTGATAAAAAAATTGAAAAGCAAAAGTTCCAAGAAATATCCTTGAGTGCATCTAAAAATGGGCAGGATATGAATTGTTATGAATATCCTGAATTCTGCAGGATAGATTTAGTTATTTTATCATTTTCATTTGAATGAAAAGACAAATACAGCCACAGAACGATGGCACGTTGGAGACAGAGGCTGAGAAGATATCTTGCGTACAGAGGTGGATCAAATATAAACGGTACATTTGTTTTTTGTTTTAGTAATTTAATTGCTTGGCCATACGGTTTCATTTAACAGGTTAGAAACCTATCACTAAAATGAATAAAACAGGGTGTAACAAATTTAAAATAGAAAAAAGTCGGGAAAATAGAGCTGCAATGGGGCTGAGTAGACAAAAGGTGCACTATGAAGTGGATTTTTGAAAGTATTGGCAGATCAAAAGACAGAAAAAAGTTAAAGATTATGATATATTATTCCTGACTGAACGCAAAATGGGCGAATGCAAATAACTTTCCATTAGAGCGAAATGTACGTCAAACACTGTGGCTGTCATGATGGCTTTCCATAAAAATAAACATTCCAATGATAATGAAAAACAGCCACGACAAACTCTAAAAAGGAAGCATACATCAAAGTAAATTGGTCAAGTCAGGAAATGATAAACATTAATAAACGTTCACCATAAGGGCAATACGGAAGGTTTTACTTGTCTGCGGCAGACTTACGCTGTCAGTACAGCCTACTTATTTTAAAGAGATTCTCCAGAAGTTTACCCTACGTGCTTTTTTTCCGAGCCGACTAGCTCAATCCTGTCTGATGTTCATTCATCATGCTAACATCACACCACTAAGCAATGCATAAATTGGAAATATTGATCATTATTGAACGAAAAACAAGTCTATGAAAATGAATTCATGGCTGTTTATTCTACGATTTCGTACTTCCTAAAACATCATTCTGATTTGAAAACTATCCCACAGACTGATAAACACTGAAACACTGCCAAACAGATTATCCTCAAAATATCGATATCTTTCAAGGAACATAAATATATCCAATTTCATGAAAATAATTGTCTTTAAATTAAAATATTTTTTTTTTTTTAAAGCTAGGATCAGATTAAATCATCACAAGTTTATTTAACAAGAAATGCTATTAATTATACATAATAACATTTTGTAGAAAATAATGCAATATATCAATGTCTGCTTACTTGTATTCTATAGTTGCATTATAAATTGTATTCTTTACATGTGTTATATTCTATAATATATTAGTACATGCATACGATTACACACTCAAGCATACACACTTCTGTAAAATTAAGTTTAATTATAACTTTGGTTTTTAGTTGAGAAATCATGCCGAAATAAATTGGTTCGTTTTTTACTAAAGTGTCTGGTTTGAGTTTTGAGTAACGGATAATCCGGGTCAGAATTTTCCACATGGTGCCGAAACCCGGGAATTATCAAATTTATCTCAAATTAATGTAAAAATTATAATCTCAACGAACGTAAAGTAATTATCCGGTATAGGAATCGCGTCAAGGAAAATATATCGCGGGCAGATTACAAAGTTAATTAGTAACACGAGTGAGCTCCTCAGTTCGCTAAATGTAATCAGCGCTACCTATGTACAATTGTTAGAACTGATTGCCATTAAGTCCAAAACATCCAACGTATACAAAAGTTCTTCACAGAATTTAAGGGGGTATTCTGGTCTAGAAATTTGAACAAATCGTTTTTTTTTGTTAGCATATTTTCAACGTTTAGACCTTTAAGAATAAGCTTTTAAGAGGATTTTTGGCAATACGAATTATTTTTGGAGTTACAGTTATTTTTGTGACAACAAGCGCGATCAACAACGAACTAACCGCTCCGAGCTACGAGCTTCTCAAGCTTCTAAAGAAGTTCGAACTGCTCGCATGGCTGAAAGAGCTTCCGAAAATCTCGCTTTTGAAGTAGAAGAAGGAACATATCGTCGGGTGTACGTTAAAACCATGAATGTGCTGAAATGCTATTTAGAGTAAAATCAATTTGAAAATTTGACGTAATATTATAAATCAGTTTTAAAATATAAGAAACATTTTTTTTTGAATTAAGGAAGATAATATTCTAATACTATTCCGTTACACCAAAACAATGGATCTGCACATTCATGATTTTGGTGTAACGCATTTGGCAAATACTTAGTTTTTAGGTAATTCATAAAATTGAAATTTTGACTTTGTGTAGCCATAAAATGGAATTTTACATTTCCGGTTTTGGCAAATTGTTTGTATAAAAATTCCGCGTACAGTGACATGAAAAACTGAAAATCAGCAAAAAAGCACATTCATAGTTTTGGCGTACACCTAGCGAATCCAATCCCGGGATCCCGGCTGATTTCTGGTCCCGAAAATCCCGGGATTGATGAGTTCTAATCCCGGTATTTTCGGGATCAGAAATTGGCCTGGATTCCGGGGCCGGGAGTCAAGCATAACCGGCAATAAAATTACGGCAAGACTCGAAAAGAGCAAATAGAATCCATATTTATGAGAAAGCAATTAGCATGCAGATGCGCATCAAAATGCGTAAAGAATGGAGCAAAACAAACCGATGTAACAGATAACAAGTGAATACAAAGGGGTTTGTAAATAAATAAGTATGGACTGCTTCGCATTTAGTGCATTCGTTACTTCGAATGATTTGAGGAAATTAATACTAGCGAATGCATACACAGATTTACAAAATCCTCAATAACAATAAAAAAAAAGGCTGTGGGCTATGCAAGCAGGATAGAAAAAAATAATAAAAAATGAGATAAGACAGGCTAATATCTCAGGTGAACGGTTCAGTTTGACGTTTGATGAGTGGACCTCGACAGTGAATAGGCGCTACACAAATATTAACATCTACTAAGTGAATTCTTACTGGAGCTTGGTGCGAGTAAGGATATCAATGACAGTTGCAAATTACCTGGATATATTAAAAGAGCGTTTCGCTGAGTTTGATGTTTCTCTAGGAAAAGACATTGTTACCATCATAACTGATGGGTCAAATAAAATGCAAAATGTAGGCAGACTAGTTAATACAGAGCAACATATTTGTTTCGCGCATAGCATCCTTTTGGCAGTTTGCGACGTTCTCTATAATAGGAGGTCCATTCTAGATCAAAGAGTTGATGAAGCAACTGATAATCTGGACGAAGACCACGAAGATTTGGACGCTCCTGAATCAGCTTACTACGTTGCTCCCGGTCGCCTGCAAGACACGCTAGATCTGACGAAGGACATCAGCGCATGCATAAAGAAAGTTCGTAAGGTAGTTTTATATTTTAAAAAAGCTCCAGCGAAAAATAACGATCTTCAAAACTATGTCAAATCTGAGCAAGGCATTTAATTATCTCACTTACTGGATTGTGAAACAAGATGAAATAATCTCTTGACAATGTTTAAACGGTTTTCCATTTTGAAAAATATTATACATTAATAGGCCTGCAATATCCAGAGCGATTAAAAGGAACTGAGTTTGATTCGATTCAGAAACGTATTGAAGTTTTACTCCTTGTAAAATTGACTGTGGAGGCCTTAAGTCGCAGAGATGCAAATTTATGCACTGCTAATACTTCATCAAGATTTTCATTTAGGCTGCTAGGAGAAAAACGGTCCATTCTTGTGAATGCTATGAAAATTGCAATACTGGACCGAATAAAAGAGCGTCCGTGTACTGAGCTATCTGGTATGCTAAGCTATCTCCAGAATCTACATTGTGCCAGCAAAAATTTACCAAGTGAAATAGAATCTGTATTTTGGAAACCAAGCAACGCAAATATTAAAAAAAAATACTTCAATGATCTAGATGCTGACCCTTTGCTTGCTAGCCAAAGAAATGAGGAGAGCTACAAGAAGAGCTGCTAAAGTATGAAAATAATCAATGATGAAACGCTGCAAGAAAATAATCAAATTAAAACTATTGCAAAAGAAATGAAACTTTTCGAATGTGGTGGCACTCGCATAGTTTGGAGCAGGCTTACCAATATTTATCGACCATTTCCGCGGCGTCCAACATCGGGAATAAATTTAGAAGCAGGCTTGGAGACGATACTGTGGAGACTTTGCTATTGCTTCAATGTTACCTCCGAAAAAACCAATGAACTTTGGCAGAATTTTTATGTGTTGAATATTTTATATGTTAAGAGTTGTGATTTATTGTTGTAATTTTTTATCGTGATTTGTTGTTGTAATTTGTAATAGTTGTAATTTTAAATATTTGCTTTCATACTGTCAACGTCTCTGATAATTAAAATTATTGATTTTATTTGCATCAATTAAATAAATTAGTAATTATTCAGTAACATATTTTTTATACAGTTTTCAGCTTACTTATTGCTGTAGTTTTGAAATGATGGCGCATAATATAATCTGTTTATTAAAAACTTGACTTATTTTGTTGTGTTATATTTTGAACCTCAATCCCGGGATCCCGGGATTTGATATTTTTTAATCCCGTAATCCCGGGATTGAAAAAAATGGTTCGGGATTGGAATCCCTACGTACACCCGACGATATAATAAGACAGGGATCTCTGATTAAAAAAAAACCTAAGCGTAACATACCATTAAACGACGTTAACCATTGATGAGACTCCAAGTTTTAAACGGTTGACATGATATCTCTATTTGTAATGGACCGATTAACGTGAAATTTTTCACAAACCCTCTTAACACTATCAAAATTGATCTGGCGTAGGGATTTTTGAAATTTTGTTTATACTAGTTTTAAAAATTCCCAAAGTTGAAAAAATGAGGCAAAAAACCACTTTTTCTTTCACATGGACGCCATTTTGCGAAAAAAAAAAATAGTTTTTTTCAAACCGCCTACGTCAGACTAATTCAAAATTTTTCTTTTTACAGAATTCATCGAAAATTTATGTTTCAAATCACCAGAAAGATTGGAACCATGTCAACCATGAGACAAGTTTTTTTTTGAGTCTTCACTTCGCCGGCCTGTATCTACATCAATTTTCTTTTTTTTTAATGTTTTGAATACATTTTTATACTTTCAAAATGTTCATAAAAAACTGATAAAAAAATAATTACTAAAATTGTTTTTTGTTTTTGTTTGTTGCCTCCCTAAAACCACCTCAAAATCGAGCCTCTAGACCAGAATACCCCCTTAATACAAAGAAACGGCAACCAAGTAATTGCTTAGTTGAAACTTAAATGTTACTTTTTTACGCTGCATTTTTCCCGTAAAAAGAGTCATACGAAACGAATTTCATATTTTCGCTGATGCCAGTAAAAACGCATTCGGAGTGGTGGAATATTTACGAATAACGACGCAAGACAATAGTGTATTCGTGAATTTTCTTTGTTCTAAGAGCCGTGTAGCGCCTCTGAAAAATGGTAAATCGGATGAACTTACCTTGGCTAAACTAGAGCTATCTGCCGCACTTTTGGCTGCTTAGTTATCAATATACCTGAAAAAAGACTTTGAAGTGCAAATAAACGGAAAATTTTTATGTTCGGACTCTCAAATTGCCTTATAATGGATACAAGGTGGAGATAAACGTTTGAAGCAGTATGTGGAGAATCGTGTCAAGGAAATTTTATCGAAATCGAATGTCAACGGTTGGGGACACAGTCCAGAAACAAATAATCCTACAGATTTACTTACAAGAGGAATCAATGCTTCCAAATTAGCAATGTCTTCGATTTGGCTTCGATTTGGCTAGCCACTGCCTGAATACTGGCCTTGTTCAAACGTCTGTGTATCGTCCTCGATTTCGTCTTTTTTTTAATACAAGAAAATGATCTGGAATCATCATCGAACCTCCATCCAGTAGAACCTATTCTTTCTTCAGAGAATGTCGGTTCATGAAGAGGCCTTTTGCACATCACTGGTTACGTTTCGAAAGCGGCTGATATATTTAAAAAGAAAAATCGTCGAACAAACTATCTCCTCACTGCCGAAGATATTGATCGGCGAAAAATTTATTTGTTACGATTTGCGTAACGACAGCATTTTTACCGGGAAAAAGACGATGTACGGAAATTAGGTTGTATATCGTTTAGTTCAAAAATTCTAACGTTTTCCCCATTTGTAGACAATGAAAGAGGTATTTTACGACTTGGTGGTCAACTTGCCCATCGCAGAACACAGCTAGATGAAGTTCATCCTGCTTTTCTACCAAAGTCATCTTCTATTACTGAGCTCATTGCCAAGGAAATGCACCAGAAGCTTTTTCATGCAGGAGTTACTACGGTCCTGACGAATTTGAGATCAAAATTTTGGATCATTCACGGACGTTTATGAGTTCGCAAAATTATGAAACGCTGTAAAATATGCCATTTTCTTACTATCAAGCCAGCGCATCAGCCTTTTGCGCCTATTCCTTTTGATAGAATCTAGTTATCTGAGCCTTTTGACGTTGTGCGTATCCATTTTGCCGGTTCGTTGTATATTCTGAACGATGTAAATAAAAATGAAGAAAAGGTCTACATATTACTAATAACTTGTGACGCAGTAAGAGCCGTCCATTTAGAGCTATCAAAAGATTGAACTACCGAAAGCTGTTTAATTTGTTTAAGGAGATTTTTTGCAAGACTAGGCATTCCATCTGTTAGCTACTCTGACAATGCACCAACATTTAAGCGGACCTGTAAAAGACTAATCGACAATGAAATATTCTTCAGCAATTGTAAGACAAAATGGAAATTCATTGTTGACCGAGCTCCCTTGGTGGAGAGGATTTTGGGAACGTTTGCCAGGTCAACTTTAAATTATGAAAAGCTGGGCACTATTTTATTTGTAGTCGAAAATATGGTAAACAGTCGGCCTCTGACATATGTAAGTCACAATCCATTAGACTTAGATCCACTTACTCCAGCGCATTTTATTATGCCTATAACAGTCAGCACTGAAAAGGAATTTTTGGGAAATACGAGGCAACGATTACGAAAGGAATGGGAGCTAGGTTTAACGTAATATCTTTATTCAAAAGGCGATGGTATCGGGAGTACCTCTTTGTATTAAGGTGTTCCCAGTCAATGAAAACTGAAGTTGGAGATGTAGTCCTCATGCACGATTCTTGCTTTGGTTGAAACAGTCTTTCCAGGACATGATGGTCAAATTAGTGAGTGTGAGCTGCGATTGAGATTTAGGTGACCAGTGCAGCTGCTCTACTCTTTGGAGCTCTCACGTGCATAATCGTCGAATCGGAGGATGTAGAAAATAATGCAATATATCAACGTCTGCTAACTTGCATTCTATACTTGTATTATAGCTTGTATTCTTCACTTGTATTATATTCTATAACGTGTATCCGATGACACACTCATTCGTACACACTTCTATAAAATTGAGTTTAATTGTAACTTTGGTTTTTAGTTGAGAATTGATGCCGAAATAAATTGGTTCATTTTAGCTCAAGTCTCTGTTTCGAGTTTTGACTAACGGATAACCGAGTCATAATTTTCCACAACTAGTCCTTAGTTACCTCAATGTGTTACCGGTCGTAGGTTGAAAGAGAGAAAAGCGATGACTCTGTTGATTACTGACAGATAAAATGTTCCAGTGCTTCAATATTCGATCGATTTTTTTAGTATCTGTTGCGTCGAAGGGATAGGCACGATTCACTTTTCAAATTTATACGATTATTGACATCAAATGTCACTTTTTATCTAGAAAAAATTGTCTGCACATACAAAATTGGCGTGAAATGAGTGGAGACATGCTACCTATGCCATCTGCACTTTCATTACATAAACAACTTTTTCACATGAAAATTTGAGTACGACTCTGGCCTAATTTCAAGCTTAATTTTAGCCGAAATAAATGTTTCGTAAGATTTTGTATGAAAATTTCAAGTGAAACTGAAGTCAGTCCTAAGCTTTATTGAGTGTTTGCGAATCGAATAAGTTTACATATGTAAATAAATTTATCGCAAACGCTGGGTGGTGTTTAGGGGTCAGGTAGCCAGAAAGTTTCTGTTGATTTCCCGTGAAGCATTGGTAATGAAAAACTATACACGTCACTGTCTCAGATTTATATCCTTTTATAAATTATCCTTTTACATAATTTTACAAAATATTTATTACTCGTTCTGTGGATGATTAGTGCTAGTGCTTTTGTAACAAAAGATGCAACTTATCTCCTCTGCAAATCATATGAAAAAATGCCTTTGCTTGGTTATGAAAATTCAGCTCATTTTCCTGTTCCGGTTTTTTGTGGTTGCTGATATAGAGTCCTGTCCTTTGACGTGATCTCTATTTTTCGGTTAAAAATTAATAATGTCTTCAGATTCTGTTTCGCCACAAGATGTATAGCTGCTGTCGATGTGCTCTAAATATTTTTCATAGACAGGTTCCATATTTTGCAGAATAGAGCGGACAACGGAGAGAATAAGCCAGATACAAGACATTGCGGAAAACGCGTAAAAAAAGAGCAATCTAAAAAACCTTTCTTGTGCTGGTACCCATTTAAACATCAAACTAAAGTTCGATCCGAGGAAGCTGCGAAGTCAGTTAGATACTTAATATTTTAAAGAGCGATGCTACAGTTTGTATGAGTGAATTCAGAAACACAAATTTTCAGTTTAAAATATATTTAGAGGTAATCAAAGACAAACAAATACGAAACGAAACATGAAATAAGACGATCTTTAATATTTTGATGGGCAATATAACCGGAAGAGGCATGGATAGGATGAAAAAACTTCAAGAAGCACAAGCACCAGGAAGATCATTGATGAAAAGATTAAAAAGCATAGGTCCCCGGATAGCTCTTTGAGGTACATCGAAAGAAAGAGAAAAAGAAGAGATTGATGAATCACGGAAAGAGATATGGAAGGTATGAATGAATTCAAATAACGATAACTAAGAAAGTGATGCTCAAATATGCGAGAATGCTCTTATTTACGTAGGAAGAACTCATGACTGATTTAATCAAAAATATTGGAAAAGTCAGTGTGTGTGACATCTTTTTCATGATGTGATGACTATCTATCTAATTCAGTGGTAGCTACGTATTTGCAAAAACAAACAAGGTGAGTGGTTCACAAAACCATGTTGTTAAGTAGCAATAACGTGGTGGAGGGCATCATTGGCGAGATTAAAGCCAAAATGCTCACGAATTTCAGAGAAATACCGAAGGATTCAAATAGGACAGTAGTTTGTCAGTAGGTTTCGAGTGATGGATTTATGAATAGGAAAAATGCTTGACATTTTCCAAGAAGTTGGGAGATGGCCATCAGATTCTCAAAATGGTGTAGATACTGTGGTACTGGCTACATTTTTAAAGTCCTTAACCTGCAAAAGTTGTCTATGGATTTTTAGTTTTAACCGGCTAGCCACTAACACTACCTGACCACCTAGTCCTTTTGTCACACACTGACCATGAATTGTGGTGTATATTTATTTATTTATTTACCAACCAAGGCGTGCATGTATAAAAAGAATAAAATAAAATAGTACATGCATAAAATTACGAAACAAAATAAAAATAAAACGAACTATATATAAATACAAGGCTAATAAATAGTGCATAAATAAAATAAGTTATAAACAGACAACAAATAGAGCAATAAATAAATGACAAATGAACGACTAACAAATTAAATACGAAATTTAAATTTAAATTGAATATTTAATGCATATACGTTAGTATGGTGGGGGTGGGGGAGACTACAAAGAGAGAGCCTTGATGATGTTATTTATAAACGTTGATTTAGAGATCGTAGGGGAAAAGCTCTCGCTCATGCTATTGAATAGCTTGCAGCACCTATTTATTGGTTTGTTTGCTGCATATGTTGTGTTGTGATGGTATTCAATAAGCAATCGTCGAGATCTAGTCACTCTCAAGGGCTGATTGAGTACAAACTTTTCTTTCAAGTAGACGATATTGACCACGTCACTGATGACATCGAAGCTAAAGCAGGCAGATAACATTAATCTTCTCGACGCAAGGGGTAACAAGTTAATACATTTAGGGCTATATTCGTATGATGGTAGATTACTGAAGTCATAAGGGTTGAAAAGGTCTCTCAAAGCGAATAGTAAAAATTGCTTCTGAACAGACTCAAATCTTTGGCTGTGAATTTCGAAAGTCGTGTTCCAGATAGTGCACGCATATTCAAGAAGAGGACGCACGAGTGAAATATATAAGGATTTAGTAACCCAAAGATTCCTTAACTCTTTGGCCCGTCGCTTAATGAAACGAAGTTGTTTACTTGCTCGGGAAAGCACTCTATCGTAATGTAGATTGAAGCGGAGCTTCTCATCCAGGATGCCACCGAGATCTAATATGTTGTCAACCCTGCCAAGTGTCGTGTTGTTGAGGCGGTACGTATAATGAACGCGTGCAGTTTTGCGAGAGATGCTAATTTCACGCTAATTGGCAATATAAGGAGGGAGCTTGTTCACGGAACACCAATGGTCTAGAGAGTTCAGTTTAGACTGAAAAAAGGTCGCGTCAGATTGTGACCTGATGACGCGATAGATTTTCAGGTCGTTTGCATTTAGTAAATGAGGAATATCAGATAAAACCTCCGATAAGTCCGATATAAAAATATTAAAAAGAAGAGGGCCAAGATGACTTCCTTGAGGTACACCGGATTGAACGTCGACTTTCTTAGAAATTCGACCTTGGAATTTCACGAATTGCTAGCGGTCGTGGAGGTAGGAGCCAAGCCACTTTAGTAAAGATCCTGCAATTCCAAATTATTTATTTATTTATTATTTATTTATTTATTAATCCCTTGCGCTACAGATATAATTCCAATTACAGTGTCAAGAAAGGAAAAACAATAAAAGAAAGAAATATAGTGTAAAAGAATGAAATATGAAAAGAAATAACAAAAATAATTGAAAAATTAGAAAACTAAAATTAGGTCCAAGATAAATAGCAATTCAAGGTAACATTTTCAATACATGCTTGAATTGTAAAAAAGATTGCGGGAGAGGACCAAGCTTCAGGGCATTGTGCGTTCTGGGTAGACGCAACAAAGGCGAATGGAAATAGACTTTCGTAGGTGCAAAAGGAACAGAGAACACTTCAGAAGAACGACTTGGACGGCTGGATACACGTCTAGTTATCTGTGAACCGAGATCTGTCAAGAAAATGCCTTGGCAAAGTTTGAAGAGGAAACACTCATCGAGGAACAATCTCCGAGATTACAACGAGGACATACGAAGGAGAGAAAGACGAGAGGAGTAGGGACAATAGGGGATATCAAATTTAAAAAAAGTGAGCGAGTGAACCTGCGCTGTACAGATTCAATGGCATCAGATAAATACTGAAAGCGCAGACTCCAGATTTGGCACGCGTATTCTAGAATACTACGTACTGAGGAGACATATAAGTGAAAACAGGAGGAAATGTTGATAAACATATACGAAGAACGCAAAACAAATCCAGCAATCCTAGAGGCCATGGACGTCATATTCATAACATGAACATCAAATCTTAGTTTTGAATCAAACACCACACCCAGGTCTCTAAAATGCTGGACAACTGACAAGGAAATACCAGACAAAAAAATAAGAGAACACATGTGGAGTATTTTTATATGCGAAAGACATCTGGTGACGCTTCGAAATGTTCGATGGCAAGAAGTTGTCTTGACATCAGAGATTAAGAGCAAACAAATCAGTATGCAACTGGTGAAAATCGTTCGCAGACTTGATTACTCTATATAATTTTAAGTAATCCGCATATAAAAGACAAGGAGAATTGATAACAGAAGGAAGGTCATTGACAAACAGGATAAAAAGTAGGGGACCAAGAATAGAACCCTGAGGAACACCGGACGTGGGACAAATAGGAAAAGAAATGGAACCATTAAAAGTAACTCTGCAGGGACGACTATGAAGATAAGAGAAAAACCAGGAGAGGAGGGGACCAAAAATACCGAAACCATTCAGTTTAAGGAGCAGCAGGTTATGGTTCACAGAATCAAAGGCCTTTGAAAAGTCTGTGTAAATTACATCAACTTGACGTTGACAATCGAAGGCAAAAGCTACAAAATTAGTGAGCTCCATAAGGTTGGTCGATGTAGAGCGACCCTTGAGGAAACCGTGCTGCTCAGGAGCAACTAAGGGCTGAAAAAAAAATTGTTTCAGCTTGGGGATCAAAATGGAGTGATCAACTCGATCGAATGCTTTGCTGAAGCCTGTATAGACTGCGTCAATTTTATCACCTTTCTCCAGCCGTTGTTGTTAATTTTTCATATGAATTAATTTCCCAGCTGCTGTACAAGCTGGATAATACCATTAGTGAGCAAGAAATAAATTTAGTGCCAAAAAAAAATAAACTTTAGTTTAGGCCAAAAATATACAAATAAAATGATATGAAAATTTGTTCAATTAAAGAACAAAGAATTAATTGGGTCTGCCTGAGAGTCATTTGTATATGTGTATACTCAACATTAAGAATATAATTGGTTAATAGATATGCATTTTAAGACTGAAAGGAAATTCCAATATATTTTTATGGACGTGGTCCTTAAAAGCAACTTTGTTCAAATTCTCTGCGAAAAAAAATCACCACTGAAAACATTTCTTTGCAATATTTTTCAATAACCCGGCTACATGAACATCTCAATCAAATCATTGAGCGGCTCTCTCCTTCATACCGTCTGATACGATACATTTCAAAATTTTCTTTTCATCTTTACCGCCAAACGTAAACATTCAAACACTTTGCTTTATTCTTATTGTTGTTATTCAACCTAAATTTCTGTTTTTTTTTTGCTTTTTCTCCACCTCAATATCCGAATTAATTCGGAATGCTTGCGCACATGTGCAACACATCGACACATGTTACCTGTGTTGCATTTAATCGTACCGCGCCGATGCAATGTTGCACTTAACACATGCACTTTCGATGGGTTTTCCTTTCCCTTTTATTTTATTTCTTCGAGTCTGCAGTTGCCGCCGCCGCCGCCGTTCATATCACACCAACTAACCAACCAGCCACCTTTGTGTGAATTTTATCGGCGATTGTATGTTTCACGACAATTAAATGCAAAGTAGTTGACTAATTTGCATAGATTGGCTTTAGCGGTAAAATCGGCTCAAGTCCGTATGTGTGATGTATAGAGTGCACCACGTAATCGAGATAAGAAGATTTCGAGTATTAGACGAATGAAGGAGATTTGGAGGGAATGCGGGATGGAACGAACGGGTCGGTCTGCTTTGGTCTGATGTTGCGACTATGAGTGTAAGTACAGTTATAATATGTAATTTTGACATGTTTAGCACGAAAAGTGCACTTGAAATTGAGCGCGAGTTATGACTTATGTTGCCGATTTCGCTTTGTTAAGGGGCCCAAGCGTTCGATTTAGGTTTGAAGAAATTGACCGCCTTGATCATTTGCGATATCAAAGCGACCGAAATTGATTGAGTGCAAATTCGAGACTATTGCATGCTTGCATTCGAAGCCATTTAGCTCCTGAAGATAAAAATTCGTATGTATGCATAATTGTATTTGATAACAGTTTCGTCAAGTCATAAACAGTTAAGTAAAAATTTCAATTCCGTGCGTAGTTTTTTTCTCATTTTGATTCTCTAGCAAATCTTTACTTTCAGCCCAATTGCAAGACAAATAATTTTCCCAACGCTATTTTCGGTACCGTACTCATTTAATTTATGCTCGTAGGTCGTAGGTGAATCCTCATCGAAAACGACACAATAAGGTCCTGAAAATCAGCTCATAGTCAATCCAATATTTTACTATTGTGAAACGAGGTACGTTTTCTGTTCACCCAAACGATGAATGAATATATTATTGAATTAAAAAAGACATATTCAAATGTGGGCGTCATACTACCCCGAACAATGCAAACTCTCTTTAACCTACAGTCTGAAAAAAATTAATAATAATAATTAATAGTAATCATATGCTAAACAGAAAATCCAGAAACGATTGTTTGTGATCGCACCCATCCACCCACCTTCTTATCGTTCTTCGCGTTGTTGTTTTTGTGCTGTTATTGTCACTGTCCCCGCGCTCTCTCGAGTTGAGTTTTTCGATTGCGAAAAAATTAAATTTCTGTATCTAATTGAAGACGTACACTGACATATCTGCTTAGCTCGCTAAACGTTTCGAACATAATAGACTATTGTTAATGAACATCGTTCTTCTTCAGATAGTGATCTGTCATTTCTCAATCATTCGTCAAGTCGCGTTTTAATTTCACCTCACGACATCTTTGGCAGCTTAGTCGTCATCGATAGTTGCAAGTTAGGCCCGATAGGCATCTTGCAATTGCAGAGAAGAGTTTCTCGAATGCGACCATTACCTAGTGCAATTGATGGCAGCGTGATATATTCTGTGTATGAAAAAAGGTATTGGGTTCGTTGGTTACTACAAGGAGGAAGGAAGGTATGTTTGAACAATGGCTGATTTCTACTACCCCGTGAACTATGAGCCGCCCTCGTGAATTTCTTATTCGTTATGGATTGTGATAACTAGATGAATAGATCAGCTTTCAATGATATTAATCGACAATGATTGTTTATTGCTCTAGGGACTCGAATCTTGGTATTCATGAATTCATTCGATGGATTGAACCCAAAATTCAAATTGCTGACAATTGCAGAAAAGTGTGTCATAATTAGTAAACATTTTTGAAATCAAAGTAAATTATGTTTCATTAGGGGAAAAAACCGATCTTTTTCAAAAGTTTGAATAGAATGAAAGTCAATACCAAGGTGTCTCCAAAACTATACAGTAACCTATAAAAAAATACTCCCATACACAGAATTTTTACACTCGCCAATCTACTTTTATCCATTAGTCTAAATATAACTTCTTCGCAAACTGTACATGAAGTATTCAGAGATCTTATTGTGAGAACGTTTTCTGAGTATAACCTGGATACCTTGATGTTGTCACATATTTCTTTACATGAGATGTATTGCTTGTGGCTGGATTCAATTTTTTTGTACACAATCCTACCCTAGAACAACAGTCCTTAGTGCCCAAACTTCGCCTCCATAAATCAACACAGATTTAATCAACGTTAATTTTCTTTGAAGATCCTATTATATGATTAATATTGTCGACGTCAGTAGATTCATTCTGGTTTGAACCATGAATTTGATTTTGTTTTCATCAATTGATTTCTGCGTCTAAACTTAATTTGATAAAAGTTTATGAAATGAAAATTCACAAACAAAAAATTCAGTTATTTGAAATGACAATTATAGCAAAAAAAGCGAGTATAAAGAAATTGTAAATAATAAAAATATAAATAATAAAGAGTGTGGGGGTCTACGTTTCACCTCGCCGTTTAAATATTTATACTGACGGCAATATTCCAGACACTACAGAAAAACAAAACAGATGTACCCCAGTAGACAAGTTGGCAAAACTTGAAGATGAAAGAAAAGCTTTGGTCCAAAATGTAAACCAAAAGTAAGTTCACAATTAAAAATAGCCCCAAGTTCTCAAAAATTGTTAAAACAAATTGTAAAGAATAAATGAAGCTCCGAAAATCAGCCCGTATGGAACTCCAGAGGTAAAGTAGAATAAAAAAGAGATACAACAGTACGAATTTACGGTAAATAAACGATCAAAAGTAAAGGATGCAAAGATTCAGAATGGACACAGATATGGCAAATGTCTCGATTTTTTTTAAAAAAAAACCTACCGTCATCAGCATCAAGAGCTTTTTATGTTTCGGGAGCAGAGAATATAAACAATTTTGTTGAATCAATTTGCGAATAAATTTTTTTGCTCCAATTGAGGCGCCTTCAAAACATGCGTTTTGAGCGTGCTAACCACACTAACCAATAAAACGTTGACCTCGCAATTTATTTTTAATGTGCGAAACTGAAAAGAAGTCATTGAGTGCTAAATCAGAGTTACACGGCGAGAAATACATCCACTTGAAGTTTGAAGTGTTCAAAAAGTCACTTTATTTATTTATTTATTTATTTATTCAACAATCCATTTACAGGCAAAAAGTCTGATTACAAAAAGAAAAGAAACAGAAAATAACAAATAAAAAATAAAAACAGATACTAAAAATTGAGAAAATTAAAAATATGCAATTCAAAGCCACGAATGACAAAAACGATAGATAAATTAACCAGCAGCAAATATTAAGTTACGAATACTACTTTGAAAGGTGGCTACAGAGTGTGGAAGAGTACCAAGTTGGAGGCCATTTTGGGTACGTAATAGGCGTAAAACAGGAGAATGAAAGTAAGTATATGCACGTGCAAATGGTACATCAAAGACAACAGAGGACCTAATTTGCCTATCATACTGCCGTTTATTAATTATGGCTGCCATTGATGAAGTCAGATAGCCACGGCAAATTTTAAACAGAAATCATTCATCTAGGTAAACTCTACGCTTTGCTAGAAAAGGGAGATTAAGGAGTAATAAGCGTTCATCAAAACGCTTGTACCCAAGATTATATTTAAAGGGTAGGGAGCGAGTGAACCTCCGCTGAACAGATTCAACGGCATCGGAAAGATGTGTGAAACGAGGAGACCAGACTTGAGTACAGTATTCAAGTTTGGGACGAACTAGGATAACAAATATCTTAACACATGTAAAAATGCTAAAAGAAATGTGACAGGAACGTATAGCAAGACCAGCAATTTGCGAGGTACTATTAGTGATGCTACGAACATGGATATCAAAGTTAAGTTTACGAGCAAAGGCTAAGGATCAGTAAAATATTCCACAGAGACAAGGACGGATTCACATATTAAATAAGGAAAGGCATAAATCTGGAACTTCAGAGAATAAAACATGGCAAAACACTTGGAAACATTTAACAATAGGCCGTTAGAGTTACATCAAGTAGTAAAAGAGTTCAAATCATACTTAAAAAGTAGATGATCATCTGAGCTTTCGATTACCCGAAATAATTTTAAGTCATCTGCATAAAGCAAACAAGATGACGATAAAGCATTAGGAAGATTGTTAATGAAGAGGTTGAATAATAGCGGTCCTAATATAGATCCTTGAGGTACACCAGAAGAGGGTGAAAACGGTGAGGACGAAACGCCGGAGAGGGAGAAAAAACAGGTGCGGTTAGTTAAGAACGAAGATATCAAAGAAAATAAAGGCTCACAGATATCATGGTGGTGTAATTTGAGTAGAAGAAGCTCAAGATTGACAGAGTCAAATGCCTTAGAGAAACATATTCCTTAGAGAAATCTGTATATGTAGCATCAACTCCAGAGTTCCGACCTAATGCTGAGGCCACTGCATGAGAAAATTCAATGAGATTCGTAGACGTGGGCTGACCTTTAAGAAAACCATGTTACTGATATACGAAAGCATACTTAAGAGAGTCATAAATTTTGTTAAACACGAAACGTTCAATGATTTGGGAAAGACACGTTGCGTTCACCAGATTTGAAACTAGAATTATATCGCCAAAACTCTAATACATTGAAATCTTGAGCCAGTTTTAAGGGACTACGTATCGTGAGAGACTTCAATTAAGTTACATTTAATTGTTAATTAAGACGTGCATAGTTTGCTCTCGTTTGTGAAATACTAGTTGCTTCCATTCAATTACGTATGCAGGAAAATAACTGAGGCATGCATTACTCGACGAAAATATTGCCAGTTAGTTTTATCTGATCCAGAGAAAATTAAATCAAATGATCCGGTGCCTGATGAAAAGCAAATTTCTACAGAACAGGAAGAAAGAAAAAACACACTGTAGTTTTTATTTGAAATTTGATTTTAATCTTGTTTCTTTTCAGAATATCCGTCTAAAGATATTTTGTGGTCTATTCATAAATGGATAAAACAAATCCACATTTTTCTACAAAGAACCGTTGATTATTTTTAAGTTTGTAATGTAATGAAATTCATTGTTTTTGTTTGCGTTTCTTGAAAAATTTCATTTCATAACCTAATGATGGCTGCATCGTTCACCTGCAAGATTATACTATAATTACTTAATGGATATTGATTGTACTTTAATTACTGTCAAAATATGGCAAATAATTTTTTTGCAGTTTCCAAGTAATAAACGTCAATCGACAAAGCCACTAAATTACGCTGGAGGAACTCTCCCAAATCAGTTTCGCAAGAATGAAGTTATATTTAGTGCTAAGTAGCAATTTAAAAACAAATGTTTATGAAATCAAAAGCATAATACAATTTAACTTCGATAACTCAAACTACCATCTGCCACTAAAATAATCCGAGTTATCGAGATTTCGAGTTATCGAATTACACATTCAAAAGCTTGAATGTAAGAAATAAAACGCAAATAATATGTTATGATTTTTATCATTTAAACTTCCTTCAAATATTCCGTAATCTGTGGTTGATGTTCCATATTTTTGTTCGAATTGTCAAAAAAGGTTTCAATGCTGTTGTCGTATGTTTATTTGTTTGTAAATACTTTTCTTTCTTTCTTCGTCCGTTTTTGAACAATCTCGCATTCTATGTCCTCCTCATCGCTCGCAGGCTCGTTGGTAAACGTCTCAACAAATTCCGTACGAATATCCTCGATTACGTCGTTATCACTTGGAAATTCTGTCGTTGTTAGATCTTCATCAGTTTGTAAAAAGTCGCGGAAAAAGTCTTCATTTTCCGATTGATTTATTATATGCATCCAAGTCTGGAATTCAGATTCCAGGATTCGAATATCAGCTTCCGTAGTGTTTTGGTTTTCTCTCAAGAAATGGCATATCGTCATCAGCCTCCCATGCAGAGTGTAAACCAAATCCGGCTTTGCGAAAACAATTAGAAATGGTCTCAGACTCAACATAAACCTTCCACGCTTTGGTCACCTTATGCATACAGTTCTTCAATGTTATAACACGTTTCGTATGCGATTCCATGTCTTTCATGATTTTCTTCAAGATTCTTCGACTATAATTGCATTTTAAGTTCTGTATTACTCCTTGATCGAGTGGTTGTAATTTTTGATGTCATGTTTCGTGGGAACTTGCATTAAATACTTTGAGGATGAGCCAGACAATTATGAATGAGTTAGAGATTTTTTCTTCCCGCTTGTGAAAACATCTTACCTAAATTCAAAAGGCATTCCTCAAAGTATTGGCCTGCCTTCCATGCTTTCGTTATTGATTTATAATCACCTGGTAGCCAATTAACTCCTCAGTAGCAGCGCGGACTCTTACTTTTTCCTATTAGCAAAATTTTAAGTTTTTCTGATCCGTCCATATTGGCACCCAACAGTAACGTGACTCTCTCCCTGCTGTGCTTCACTCCGTGATACTTTTCGTTCTTGAAGGTTAAAGTATTATTCGGTAAGTATCTAAAAAACAACCTCGTTTCAACCGCGTTGAACACATTGCGCATTTCATACTTTTTCAATAATTTTGGTAGAACAGTACGTTTCCATTTCTCGCAATCTTCATCCGATACGTCAGTACTCTCACCGCACATCTTCTTATAACAAATATCATATCTGAAACAACGCATTGCAATAAAAAAAATTTTTTCTCGAAAATAAATTCTATTATCTTACCTTCGAACTCCGCCGATCGTAAGTCTAGCTTGTGATATGCCGGTCACCAGCCCGGAGAAAGGAAGAGGGTTTGAGGCAATGAGGTAACTATATCCTCAGTAAAACTTGCATAGTTGCAGCCTGATGGCTGAATTACACCTAAGCGTCTCAGGTCATTAGGGAGGATTAGCCACGTTGTCAGACCTGCAACATAGTTGTGTGAACTTTGGCACGAGGTAAGTCTCCTGAAGCAACTATCACCGAGGTCCCCCATGGAAATGGTTGAGCAATGTGCCGACAACTCATCCTTGTAAAAACTTCCTCTGTCAAGAAACCTGGAACAAAAGCCTCGGATTGGACGGATCAACAACGACGACCACGCAAACGCACAACGGATTATTCTTTCGGAACCTGGAATGTACGCTCCCTGAACAAACCGGGGGCCGAAAAGGCCCTCCTTCATTAGGTCAAACAGTAAAAAATGAGCATTACTGCAGTCCAGGAAAAAAATTACTTAGGCTGCGAGATCAACGACAAGAAATCGCATACAATTTTTACAAGCGGCAAACCATCGGGCGCAAGGAGTTTGGAGTAGCATTCATAGTGAATAAGCAGCTTATGTCGCACGTTACCGACTTCAAACCCGTAAACGAAAGGCTGTGTGCGATTCCCATCAAGGCGCGATTTTTCAACCTCTGGCTCATCAATGAGCACGCTCCCACCGAAGTACAAGAAGACTCTGTAAAAGACGAGTTCTATGCCTGCCTTGAAACTCTCTTCGACTCACTTCCATCAAATGATGTAAAAATGCTACTGGGAGATTTCAATGCAAAAGTAGGGAATGAAAGTTGGCATCGGGGGACCACTGGAGGACACAGCCTCCACGAAGAATGCAATGATAACGGCCATCGTCTAATTGACTTCGCTTGCAGCAGGAGCCTTGTTGTAAGCTCAACTTGCTTTCCACATCGTCGCATTCACAAGCAGACGTGGAATTCTCCAGACGCACATACCGCCAACCAGATCGACCACGTCCTTATAAGCAAGAAATGGGCGTCAAGTGTGATGGATGTTCGGTCGTACCGCGGAGCTAACTGTGACTCCGATCATTTCCTGGTGAAAACAACATACCGGTGCAGAATTTCCTCAGTGCACCAATCGAGATTCAGCCCTCCCAAAATCTTTGCGGTTGAGAATTTTCTGAACGATTATACGGCTGAGGCGTATACGACCGCGTTTGAAGAAAGAATCTCACCAATGCTGCGCGATTCCAGTAACGTAGGTGTCCACGAGTTCTGGGAAGAGCTCACAAATACAATCAAGAATGTGGCAGAAAACGTTCTGGGATACAAAGCCCGACGAGCGCAAAATGAATGGTTTGACGAAGTATGCAGAAACTCACTTGACGCAAAGAACGAGGCCTATAGACAATGGGTCCAACGTGCAACCAGAGCCAAAAATGAAAAATATGACGATCTACGGCGAATATCCAATAGAATAATTAGGCGTAAGAAACGGAAATACTTTGACGAGCAATTGCTGAACATTAATGTAAACCTAGTTAGTAAGAATACCAGACAAGCGTACAGACTAGTAAACATGATTAAAAATGGCTACCGACCCAGGACTAGCCTCTGTAAGGACAAAGATGGAAGTATTATCAGCGACACCGAAAGTATTAACAAACGATGGGTGTCCTACTTTGAAGAGCTTCTGAATCCGCCATCAAACATCCTAGCAGCAGAAGCTGAGCTCCATGACGATACCGTTGGTCAACCCCCATCCACACAATCCACGACAGTAGAAGAAGTTGATCTCGCCTTGCGTTCACTGAAAAGGAACAAAGCGCCGGGCGCTGACGGAATACCAGCTGAACTACTCAAGTCTGGTGGGGCGGGTTTATTAAGTGCGCTACATCAACTACTGCAGCGAATATGGGAGACTGAGGTGATCCCAGACGATTGGCGCAGAGGCAGCATCTGTCCCATACATAAAAAGTGAGATAAACTGCGGTGTGAGAACTACAGAGGCATCTCCTTAGTCTGTACGGCCTACAAAGTCCTGTCAAAAGTCCTAGAGTATAGGATTAAACCGTTCGCGGAAGAAATCATTGGCGAGTATCAAGGCGGTTTCAGATCTGGTCGCTCCACAATCGACCAGCTCTTCACGGTCAAGCTAATTTTACAAAAGTGCTGGGAATACGACGTCGACGTATCCCAAATCTTTGTCGACTTTAAACAAGCATATGACAGCATCAACCGAGGCGCTCTATATAGCATCATGCCGGAATTTGGTATACCGGCCAAATTAGTGAGACTTATAAAGATGACGATGACCACCTCCGTCTCGCAAGTCCGGATACAGAACAGATTGACGGATCCTTTTGAAACTCTGAGTGGCCTGAAGCAGGGCGATGGAATAGCGCCCACGCTCTTCAACCTGGCACTTGAGTTCGCTATTCGGGCAATGCACCTGAACACCAGCGGCACGCTACTTTTTAAGTCGACACAATTGGCAGCGTACGCGGATGACATTAACATCGTGGCTCGAAAACTGACCGATGCAGAAGAACTTCTGCTTAGGCTTGACACCGCAGCAAAGGAAGTTGGACTACAAATCAACGAGGACAAATCGAAAGTTATGATGCAATCTAGGACAAGGACGCCAGCGCACACGACCATCAACGTAGGGGACCTTTGCATCAAATTCGTGGACAACTTCGTTTACCTGGGTAGCAACCTATCGATTGACGCCAACGAAACTGACGAAATCAAGCGACGGATACAACTAGCTAATAAGACCTTCTTCTCGGTCTTCCCCATTATGAAATCGAAATATATGCACAGAAAGACTAAGCTCCGCATTTATAAAATTATCATAAGACCTATGCTGTGCTATGGCTGCGAAACATGGACCCTGACCCAAGCCCCCGAAAATATGATCGACACCTTCGAACGGAAAGTTCTACTGCGGATATTCAGGGCTATCCGCGACCGAGATGGATGGAGCATCCAGTACAACAATGAGTTGTACGAACTCTACGATGAGCTGAAAGTCACCAAAATTGTGAAATTACAACGGTTACAGTGGGCGGGGCACGTGCAACGCATGAATGACGACCGCATGCCAAAACGTGTCATGAACGCATGACGAGTCGACGGAGCAAGGCCAAGAGGAAGACCCAGAGTTCGTTGGGAGAACTCAGTGTATACGGACGCCGAACAACTATTGGGGTTCTAAGATTGGAGGACGCGGTCACATGACCGAGACAATTGGAGGAGCTCGATCCAGGCGGCCAAGGCCCGACGTCGGGCTGTTGTGCCACGTTGATGATGATGATCTTACCTTCGCTTCCAATTATCCAACCAACCAGTGCCTACCTTCAAATCTGACTCCCCCAATAACTTTCTGAAATTTAAAGACTTTTTAATTAGTCCCCTGGTTATGGACAAATTCTCGTTTCTGGCTGCTTCAAACCACTTAAAAACGGCATTATCCAAACTTTCATACCTGGGTTTCCTCAATCGTTTCTCATTATATGAGCCACTTTCTAAAGCATTTCAAATTTTTTCCTTATTTTTCAAATTAGAAGAAACAGTACTAGTTGATACTTTATATTTAGTTGCCAAGTCTATATTTTTTTATTTGAATCACTTTCCGACTCATGTATTAGCTTCAATTTATCTTCTTAAGACAAACACTTCAATTTTCACTTCGATGTCATGTCTTAATATAAAAAATTATGACCAAAACAAAAAATCGTTTATATATAATCGCTCAAAAATAGAATAAATCGAATTCGCTAGAAAACACGACCGAAGTTTATAGCAGCAAACGCAGTAGAAGACTGTTACCAGAACGCTATTTTGCCCGAAATATTGCTTTGAGCTCACAAGCCCGGCATAATACAATGATTTACCTAAAATGCATCTACAGTAAATTGGTGATTCCCCAAAAAATACGACTTGTCGAAGGTTGTTGCCTTATTACTAATGTTCGAAGAACATTAGTATTAAAATCGATTCGGCCAAAAATTCATATTTCCATATATATATATATATATATATATATATATATATATATATATATATATATATATATATATATATATATATATATATATATATATATATATTGATATATTGATATATATATATATATATATAGTTATATATACAGTCTGTCAAGAATGAGTTTACACATAGGAAAAAAATTCAATTTTTCATCTTTCTAATTATAAAATACTACTTTTTATTTATGTATATGAATGTTTTTTTCTTAATTATAGTTATTTACATTATTTCCAACAGATATATACAAAAAAAGTACAACTTTAATGCAAAACAAGAACGAAAAGACCAACGAAAACAATTATTGCAATTCTTGAAGTGTCAAGAAACTCTTTACACAAATTATTATTGTATTTAATATTTACATATTTACAGGATATTTAATATTATTTGGTATATTTAACATTTGGTATGGCCACCTTTGGCATCCACCACACATCGCAACCGATTTTTCATTGAATGAAACAACTTTTGCAGGTCATACGTGGTTGGTATTTTTTGCCATTCTTCGAGAATCGCAATTTTTAAGGCAGTTCGGTTTTTGGGTTGCCTTTTAGCGACTTGTTGTTTTAAGTAAGCCCATAAATTCTCGATGGGATTTAAGTCCGGACTCTTGGCTGGCGTATCCATCACTTTTCCGCAGTTGTATAAGGGCCACATTCGCACCATGTTCGCCTTATGTTTGGGATCGTTGTCCTGGTAAAGCTTAAAATTTGGTTTGCTGTTATGCATAAACCCGAATTTCTGCGCACTGCTTGCCAAATATGTTTTGAGGATATGCAAATATGGTTGGGCGTCCATGGTTGACTCGATGAATGCCAAGTCTCCTACTCCTCTGCTTGAGAAACACCCCAAATCATAACGGACAACTTACCAAATTTTACAGCCGGAATGATATTTCGATTTTCCAACGATGTTAAAGGCTTGCGCCACTCTCTAGCCGGTCCATCATTATAGTACAACATCATTTTCGTCTCATCGCAGAATATGACGTCGTCCCAGAAGTCAACGGGTTGAAAAAGGTGCATCATAGCGAAAGAAAAACGCTTTTCGATGTTTAGTACAGAAAACAGTGGTTTCTTTCGTGCAGCTCTTGATGAGAACTTATTTCGTAGGATGGCCTGTCGTACTGTTTCATGGGAAACAGCCGCATCACACTCTTCCTTGAGTTCCCTAGCAAGTGTTCTGGTCGAAATCCAGGGGTTTTTATCAAGCTTCCTTATCATAAGGCGCTCTATACGTTTAGATATTTTTGGTTTTGAGCCACCTCCACACTTTGGCTCCAATCTATTCTCATTTTCAGCACGATTTATAACGTTATAGACTGCCATTCGTGCTACACAAATCATATCCGACAGTTCCTGTGCACTTTTACCTAATTTGTGATTATAGTATATCATCTGAACTAACTCAAAGGATAATCTTTTGCCTGGCATTTTAAAACACAATATCTCACTTATTTATGCGTATTAGCCAAATATTAATCACACACTAATGATCAAATTTATAGAGCTTTACAATACAGACCAAAAATTATGGTAAATTTACCGTATCGTTGCAGTAATGCAAAAAATAAACTTTTGTGTAAAGAGTTTCTTGACACTTCAAGAATTGTAATAATTGTTTTCGTTGTTCTTTTCGTTCTTTTTTTGCATTGAAGTTGTACTTTTTTTGTATATATCGGTTGGAAATAATGCAAATAACGATAATTAAGAAAAAAAAAATTATTTACATAAACAAAAAGTAGTATTTTATAATTAGAAAGATGAAAAATTGAATTTTTTCCCTATGTGTAAACTCATTCTTGACAGACTGTATATATATATATATATATATATATATATATATATATATATATATATATATATATATATATATATATATATATATATATATATATATATATATATATATATATATATATATATATATATATATATATATATATATATATATATATATATATATATATCATCAAACAATTTCGGATTGAGCTGGAACTTTCAGGATACATTGGTGTATATGCAGAATAGGTCCAGGTTACACTAAATGTCAGTTATCTTTTACTCTTTGGCGCCGGCGGCCATTTTAGTGATATATTTAATATACCTATTATTCCGTACACAAATAGTTTTTGCAAAAATAAAGCTGACGAAATAAATTTTGAACGTGTTTTACATGTGAATCAGATAAGGTTTTGGAATTTTTTAACCCCATGTGTGCACTGGGTACCTAAAAAAAAACGGGAAAATTTGAAAATTTTTAAATTGCGATAACTTTTCACAAAGCTTTTCAAACATTACGAAATTTACAGGACATATTGGTATTATTTAGTTGCAGATTTGTGTAGCTTTTAATGAGCTTGATGAGCGCGCTGGCAACTCTGTAGCTAGGGCAGGCGCTGAAAGTAAAAACCTCCATATCATCATCTCTCTTGGTTAACTGCCGTTTCTTCAAAAAGAAGCCACTCATATATACACCTTGTGCTATGTTTACATAGACAAAAAAAAAATTGATATGGTATTACGGGCACGCCGTAACCCTTGCCCAATTTACCTATATTTTGAGCATCAATAACTTCTGTTCACGGAAACTCACGATCCAATATGCAGAATTAATTGAAATGTGCAGAATATATTGGCCTTAAATAGGACAAGGTCTGATAGAAGTGATTTTGAAATGCGGGCGATTCTGTGCCAGTGGTCGGAAAATTCGGTTGGAGCTGCCAGCTATGATAATTTTGGTGTGTTATATTTGAAAAAATAAAAATTTGGAAGTGGAAACATTCAAACCATGGAAACCCTAAAAAATGTCCGTTTCTTACAATAAAACCAATCTGTATACAAACCTTATACTTTATCTATACGTTGAAAGTAAAACTTTGGAAATTTCATGTCGGACAAGAACGGTAACCCTCTACCAGTAAACCTATATTTTTAGCATCAAAAACTTCTGTTCACGGGAACTCACGAACCAATAATCAGATACAACTGAAATTTACAGAACGCATTGGAATAAAGTAGAATCAGGTCTGGAAGAAGCGATTTTGAATTGTGGGCAATGCTGTGCCAGTGGTGCCATCTTGAAAAATTACAAAGAAAAAAAACAGCCTTTTGCCCTATGAAATGTGAATTAGTTGTCAGATTTTCATGAAACTGACACAGTAGCTGAACCTTACTCTAATCTCTGTTTGGTGGAAATTTGATTGAAAAATTTGATTGGTGCTGCCAGCTATAGTAATTTTTGTGTCTTTGGTTTTGAAAATTCGCTCAGGAAAATAAAACTTTTTGCCCTATAACTTCCAGTGCAGTCACGAAATCAATACGAATTTCATACAATTAATGGAACCTATTATAAACAATATTCAGGCCAAATTTGGTTGAATAGCCACGATAGGGTTGCCAGCTATTGTTTGTTTTGTGTTTAATTGCAATATCTTTATTAAGTGGTTTTATCGTAGAATTTTCAAATGGTAATGATATTGTAATGACAATAAACAGCAAATATTAAGTTTTCGATTATATAAAAAAACTCGCTTTAAGTAACCCTAAATTTATTTATACTCCTATAACTTCGAATGTTATTAAACAACGTGAAGCAGATGTGATATATTCTTGGCTTTGATTCTGGCAGAAAGTTGCCAGCACGAGTCGGTTGTGTTACTTTTGTATCAATAAATGCTTACCGTTAGTATTCATACAGGAAACATTTACAATGAAAATAAATTGCCAATGATTCAATTCCCAAAGTTCTGCAAATTTTTCGGATCGCAGCCCCAAACACCAACTTCAGTTACAGTGCTGCAGGCACTGAGCATTTTCTTCATTGATGTTATATGAAATGCTGCTTTCAAAATTTTGTGAAATAAGCAACTGATAACGAATATAATTAACCCGTGTTTTGCTCTCATAAACGTTGAAATTCATGCCAGTGGTAATATCTGAAACCTTGCACCATATGAGTTATAATGCATTCTTAAGACGAAAGTAAAACGTGGCATTTGAAACAGTTTGGCCGTAATAAGCAGCACATGTGGTGGAATATGCACTCAAAACCTGCACGATTCTTCTACTGTTCTTCGAACATTAGTGTTTCTAGCGGTTCAGGTGCGCTAAAGTTTTTTTTATTTGAGTTATCAAGAAATTCGAGTTATCGAAGTTTGACTTATCAAGGAAAAAATGTATGCAGCTATTGACTTTGGCGCTGTTGCCACTAAAGTTTGTTCGAGTTATCGTAAATTTAAATTATCGAAGTTTGAGTTATCGAAGTTCGACTGTAGTTCAAAATTTTATTTCTAAAGATCTTATTAAAAAAAATTAATTTTGCCAACCAGATTTTTAAAATCCCATGAATATTCCTTTCTAACTTTGAAATAGACAATGAACAAATGAAATAGATTTCGGGATTGAACTTGACTGAACTTATTTGTTCCTAAGATTCAAGGCAACCGAAATGGATGTTAGAAACCCTTTTTACCTTATTTTGGCTTTTAACTGATGACCGAGTCTCTAATGCGAGTATGTTTCAGATCTTTGCTATGAAACTTTCTATTAAAAATGAAAATATTTAAGCGTAAACGAAAAGGCTATAAAAGTGGATCTGAACGTTAAATTACTTTCATGGAGAAGTTTTTAGGGAGCCTACATCCTAAATGTCATTCGAAATCAACATTCCGAAATCACCCTCAACATCTTAACGATTGAATCAGGATTATGAAACATCGATACTCAACCATAAATCATCATCATGAATCAAATCTACCATTTGTTTGATGTCGTCATTATGGACTTGAATAACCATTGCTGAAAACAGCACAAAATATTGCAGCTTCCGATTTCATAAGTTGACATGATTTCATGCTGGAGTCAAACTGTGCTCAGTGCCGAACATCCAAAATAGAATTATGCTCCGTCATCGGCTATTGTTCAATAAATGTTTACACGCATGTACTCGTGCATATTATATAGACATATGTAACAATTATTCACCTTGACTATCGTACAAAAGGCCATGAAAGTAAAGCAAGCATGTATATAGTGCGAAAATCGATTTTGTAAAACGACAACGCCAACAAGCCTGACTACGAAAATATCTTTTATTCGATCGATCTGTCCCGGATCATCTGTTTAAAAAAATTCTTCAACCGGAAAGTATATGTCCATCTAGGCAATTATTGTTCAGAGACGTATGGAATTTTTCATACGGTAGAAAATTGGAAAAAATGACTCGAGACGTTGTTGGTGGTGTGTTCAGTGGTGATCGTGCTGATGTTTGATGCTGACCAGCCAAGCCTTAAATGATCGTGCATGTCTAGTTGTAGTATGTGCACAGTACGATAACGATTCCTTAGTCCAGACAAACTTATATGCAACGAAAACAACACGACACAGTACCAGATCTGAGATCATCGAGGTGATCGTGCTTAACAATGACCCATACACGACATCATCGAAGATCATTAATTTTTGTCCGAAATGTCAGTCATTGCCAGTCATTCCGAAATTGTGTGTATATAAATGCGATGCGAGTAGGCTGTGTGATCCCCCAGGTGAGGTGAGACTCGCCCGTGTCCCATCATCTCATTGATATTCCGTGTTGATCCTCCAGGGTCTCTTCGACGAGGTCTTTTTGTCGCGCAATTCGAATTAAGCTAACGCGTGGAGGTGATCTTGTAAATTACCATCGGCCGCGAGCCCATCCTCGTTCAATTTCAATTTCGAAATCGTTTTTGAGCGATTGTTTTGACTGTTGGGCGGGCACTTCTATCTGATGCTGTTGTATCAAAATGATCTTGGTTTGGATCTTAGTGGATTCATCTCGATTTCTTCTATTTGCATCCCCATACGGTTATGACTTCATACTCACCTGAACCGATCGCCACATCGACTGTTCGCATCTAAAGATACTCAGTGTTTGTGCATGTGTGCATATGGACTTGTAAATTTATCTGTTACGTTTTGTTCAACGTATGTAAATGATAATTGTGTCGTACTAATTTTCTGATCGTGTGCCGATTACAATTCTATTGAAATGCCTTTTTGTCGTTTTCGGTCCAGGTCCACCTCCTCTCTGATGTCGAACAAAACAGAGATTTTGTGTGGGTGATTTCGTAGAATATCAGAAGAACAAGAAAAAGAAAAAGCAGGCTACGACTACGAATTTAAATCAAGACGAAAAAATGCATGCGATGGGTCGGATATGATTTGATGATTGATTGGGACTAATTTTATGGAAGATGATTTTATGGAGAGATTTGTTATTTGTTCGAGTGGTAAAATTAATTACGATGACATTCGGCGAAAAAATGTTTGTTAATATTGTCAATGAATGGATTGAACGATGCCAGAGCGAGATGAGTGTGCAGATCAGGGGAGTGGTTAAAATTTGTTTACCGATTTGGAATATTAATGGCAACAGTGTTTTAGAGAGTCGTTTAATATTTTAGTTCGTGCTAAGATCATCGTATTTCTAAAGAATTAGATTTTGACAAGACAAGATAGGGCTGCTGAATTAAAAAGGAAGTAGGTTTTGAATTATTCCTACGAAGTATTTATTAGAAAGTTCTTCAAGAATGATAAAAACGAGGTGATCTGATCTGGGTCAGTTAAGTGTTCGCTCTTGTGATCCGAAAATATTTGCACAGGTCTCTAAGTTCATTTTGTGAATTTGGTTTTGTAACGACTATTGTGAGACCAATGTCACAATGTCAATCTGATGAGCTCCTTGTCTTTCGTATGCGAACTAATTGAAGCAAAATATTTCCAGGCAGATTCTCCATCAGCTTCGAATTTTAAAATTCTTAAATCTGCTACAATTGTCCAATAACAAAAAACTTCTAGAGAGGTTTATCTAATTGCAGGTGCAGTAGCGAAGCTGTAATTAAACAATCACCTCCAAAACAGTACAGTATAGTCTGACCACACTCGATCTCTATGTCCATAGCTCTAAGTTTTTCATTCAAGCCCCCGCTGAACAACAAATGAACATCAACAACATGCACGACGGCGAATTTACTTCCACCGAACCCGCATTTTATAAAATGTTCAATTCATACTATATGCACATGCATTCAATTCACCTACCTAATTTTTGAACTGAATTCAATCATACCTACATCGTTACCAGTATTTGTGTCACATAATTTAAATCTAAATTTGATGGCACGAGCTGAAACCGTGCTGGTCATGTTGGATCGAAAACAGCTGATAACAAAATTTCGTTACAATGTTACGATTGTTTCGTTACATTGTTTTCCCGTTCGGTTTATTTTATTAATGGACTATTATTTGACTCCTGGAGCGTTTCATCGTCACTACCATAACCACTGCTATATGATATGAAAACAACTCAACAATGCCGTCATCAAAGAGACAAGACGACAATCGCGGCGTGGTAACGTTCTCCTTGATGACTTCACTAGAAAAAACCAGTCACATGATGGGGGTCGTTGCGAAGCTGAGTCGATTTTAGCCTCGTCCATAAACTATTTAACTGGACTCACTCCAATTTATTCGTTGATAATTCGATAAATCGATTAAACATTTTGTTATTGTGGCGGAGGACTAGTTGTTTGGGAACGGTGTTTGTACGAAAATTAAAGTGAAGAAACGGAAAATATGAGCTGGTATTGTTGTAGAAAAAAATATACACATATGCGCATGGTTCACTTGAGAATAAGCTTATAAATATTTCGGCGCCCAATGATGGTTTAGTGGGATAGCGCATTCTCCACTGGAGAATGTACGGTACTTTCCTCAATACCTCAAAAGGACGAAGTGACAAACTAAAGCAGATTCCTGGAACATCAAAAGTGAAGATTTTATACCCAAATCTTAGTAAATAGCGGAATCAAAATGTAAATTCAAGTAAATGTGAAGATTTTGAGGTAATATTTCGCTAAAAGACCCAAGAGGTGCAGTCTTGTACTAGCTTCAAAGTTTAATAGGATTTTTTATGATAAAGTCAAAACTCTGGGAATTATCCTTTGAAGCGAGGGCTTCGCTACTGTAGTATGGAGATATATGACCGATTTAACAATTCCATTCAAAGCAATTAAGTTTCAATTTTTTTTATGTACGAGTGCGCTTGTCCTATACCTAGTCACCGACAAAGCTATGATATATGACAGCTAATTGAAATAGTGCTTTCGCAATATCCAACTCCTGGTTGTTAAGGCTAGACAAGACGAACCTTAGTGAGCACAGCTACCGATATCTCTAAAACTGAATGCAAACAAATAACCAAACCAAATAATAGTAATAATAATTTGATTCGTTAAACTGTACATTGATTACTTACCATAAGGGATATTTAACATAAAAAAATCTTATATTTAGTGGCTATTCTATATTGGCCTACTTTATTTTTTTTTTGATTGCTATCATTATTTTTTTTTTATCAGTTATTTAATTTTCGGTTTACTCTTATAAAATATTACCAAGATTGTATATTGCCTGACAATGGCTTAGCTATATAATACTTAAATACTAACTGAATTTACTAACCTAAATCTAGCTTATGTCTAACTAAAATAAACTTAGCCTAATTATACCTAATCTTAACTTACGTCTTAAGGCGCGTACACATACAACCAACGAACGGCCAATGACAGTTTGATCGAATCTTGGTCGTTGGCCTTGGCGTTGGTCACGCCGTCTACACAGGAACAGATTGGGACCAATGGCTTGGAGTTAATGCATTGGGTGCGGTTCGGGTTGAGTGTCATTGTACATGTAGTGATTGATAGCGATTAACTTGGGGTTGTAAAGTATAACGGATTTATGGTAGTAGAACGCATTTCGGCACCATACACTATATTTGACAATATACAAAAAACACAGCCTAGCTCAACATACTACTCGGTATTTTAATTACAGCCAACTCGACCAACCGTCTACACTACAACGGAGTCCCAAGGCCAATACATCGCCAACGCTTTGAAGTTACCGCCAGCAGACCAAACAGCAACCAAGGCCAAGGCCAAGGTTGGCTCTTCGTACACACTAAGCGAATCCGAGCCAACGAATGGCTTGGCCGTTGGTCTTGGTCCTATGTGTACGCGGCTTAGTTATTCGATTCGACGAAAGGCCAACATAATTGAACCACATGACCACAAGCTGTCACGGACGGACACGGACGGTATAACTTCCCACCATTAGCCCCTTCAATCCTCTCGCGCACAAAGCATGTTAAAGTTGCCTTTCCGCCATTTCGACCTAATTGTCAAATTGGAGGGGAACTACTTGGATTTGACCAGATTTGACAATGAGTAGCTAACTACCATCCCCTTCAATGTAAATCTTATGGGCATGTCCACTCCATTTCTACTACCTCACTGGTACAACCTTATTGTCAGTTCCACCACCCGGTCCCTAAGTTTCTCGAGTCCCCTCTCCTGAATAGAACCACAAGTATACACGTAGAAAGGAACAAATTTATAATGGGTGTGCTCTCATGGGCTCCCGAAATGAGTTTACACTGGGGGTCTCCTTGCTGAAAAAAACATTGTCAGCTGTTCGAGGCAACAAAGGATTAAAGAAGACCGGAAGAGCTTGCAGAGGGATGTGATGTTAAATTTAACATATACTCTGTGAAAAGGTGAACCCAGTCCAATGAATCTAAAGTAGGAAAAGAGGTCTGAGGAGGTTATTACATTATAGCATGTACAGACGACGAACATGTTCGTCAGCTTGGCGAGCGAACAAGTGCAATTGTTGTTGTACGCAGGTAAACACTTACCATTTAACAATAACAATTGCACGTGTTCGCTCGCCAAGTTGACGAACCTTGTTCGTCGTCTGTAGATGCTCTGAGAACAAATATCATAAACGTCATGATGAAGATGCCTTTTTGTTCTTTGAAGGAACGCTGCGAAGTTAAGAAGCCGAAATGAAAAATCAACAAGCTACTGGTCTAAGCAAGGGACTAGCAAAATGCTGAAAGTCGTGGAGAAGAGTGACCTGTCACATGCAAGCAGTGTGGCAAAAAGGGAAAAGATCTCAATCATTCTTCAGCATGGAACTCTTTTTTTGTTAAAAACTGCGGAAAAAATACCATTCTCCAATTCCAACAGTAATGTAAAGGACTGGCGGTGTTTTGAAAATTTAACCTGGGTCTTGTAGTGACTACTTGATAATTAAGGTCTTGTAGTGACTACTTGACTAATTGATTAAGCTCATGATCTTTTTAATAACACTGATAATTCGTAGTGATTTGATTTTAATGAGATGGATAAATGCTGAGGCTCTAAAACGGAGTTCACAGACAGGTTACTATTTACTAGTTTTGATCCGATGCTATACCTGAAGGATTTCCATCTGATATATGGCTTACATTCCGTAACTGTAGGCAACTAGATTACATTTGAAGCTGTACAGGGCTTCATTATCATAAGACATTGTCGCCTTCCTTGAACAGCTGCAATTTATGGGTGACAACACAACATCTGTATTCACATTCGGAAATCCCCACCTCACTCAACTTAAATTAAATTAGGTCATGAGGAAAGTACTCAATGGAAAGAACAGTGTATAGTACAGTCACTGTATAGTACAGTGATGTTGTCATACAGGAAGATAATAGTTGTAAAAAGATTTCCAGGTTGGTCATAGTAGAAGTGATTTACATAGAAGTATACGAGGCTCTTCTTAAATAGGTCAAAAAAGAAAGAGTAATTTTCTATCCGGCCATGGTTACTTTAGAAAATAAAACTGAGAAAACAATATAATCAAAACCAGAGACCAATATTGTTGCATTGGCTAAGCTCTGACAAACCGTCGCCAGTGCAGTATAATTTGTATAAAAGATCATCCAGGCATTTTCTTATTGCGCCTTCCTCCAGCCAGATATCTCAGTAGAGCATGAACTTTTGGGCAAATAATAACCTTGGTGCTTCGAAACACTAATGACAGAACAATTAAACACAACACAAAGGGGAAAGGAAGTGATGATTCCGTGTAGAACGTATGGTATTATCTTTTTTTGGAAATATCAAGTCTAAATTAACAAAATTGGAATAATAACAGTGAGATGAGAATTGGCAAGTAAATTATAAAAACGAACTTCTTCATCAAACATATTTAATATAGATTTTTTTGAAAAAAACAGACCAACTTTATGAATTGCTCTGGTAAGATTCCGAGGCTTTATTCTCCAGACAACTCCGGAAAAGGCATACTTGGGCACACAGTGACCATTTTGAAACCACAACCTTATCAAGTGGAGTCCCCGATAAACCTTGATAAACTGGGCTATCTCCTCAGGTCCAACGAAGAAGAAATATGAGCCAAAAGCGCTTTCTTTATCTAGCAAGGGCCAGACATTCGCCGAAGTGGTGAAGAACTGTTTCCTCTTTTTCCTGGCATCAAAAACTCCGGCAGAAATCATTGTACGAGGATTGCATTCGTAGTGCCTGCCTACCAAACAGATAATATGCAATTAAGATAGCCAACGCTGTGCAGAGGGACCCTTTTTCTAGTTCCTAATTCTTCGTAATGCTCTTATGATTGCACAAGTATGTTTTAACCACCAGAAACTTCACAGCGTGCTATACGTGTTTTGTTTCATTCTTAGTTTATCTGAAGCTATCGAAAAGTCAATCGGGAAACTGGATAGCACTTCCGGCAAAAGCGTGCCAGTTTTTCCAAGTTGGTCTACTTCACAGTTCTCCTTAACGTTTTATTGTCCTAGCACCCAAAATGCTGCATCATGAATTGTCTCAAAATTCCGTTTAGAGACGTACAGCATTCAAGAGCTAGTTTCGAGAGATGATGTCTGATTACATAAGAGCCATTTGGTCGTTTCAAGAATCGCCAACACCTCCGCTTGAGAAAAACTGCAACGTTCCGCTAAGAGAAAGGAAGGCTTTAGGTTTCAGTAAATATTTCCACAGCATTAATCTCTAGCGATAGTCTCCTAGTCCACTATTCTCTGCTTGGGTTCTCTCTAGTGATGGGCGTTTCTGTTGTTTTCAAAAAACGAAAACGAACTGTTTTTTTTTTTTAAACAACTGTTTTTAAACTGTTTGAAAAAAACAGTTTGAATTAACGAAAAAGAACAAATTTTATGCTGTACGACAATATATATATTTGAAATATAGTTCAAATAAGAAAGATCGTTCATAGTTTGAATAATCTTCAATTAGTTCAGTGCAATGGATTTTTACGTATTAGGTGTTTCTAATACACATTTTATGTATTATGTCTTCCTGTCACCAACGTAAACATTCATTGCTGCTTCCAAACTGAATTGATACTTGTAAGGTACCTATTTTCCATTATATAAAAAGAAATATATACTATTATTAATTTTTCTGTAGGCCAGTCTTTTCAAGCATTGCCATTCAAAAACATGATCATTTCAACTTTTTTAGATGTCAGACGAGTTCTTCTATCACTTATCAGGTTCCCTGCCTTGGAAAAATCCTTTCGCATGGAACGGACGTCGCAACGATGTTACACTTTGTTTTGAATATTTCAGACAAATTTGGATACAACTGCCGATGTTTTTTTCCACCAGCCCAACGGACAGCTATGCATGCCTTTTTCATCAAGACGTGGTAGAATATCGTCTTTGAAATAACGGTTCACTTCTTTCTCAGCCCTTGTTTTTGAACCGATCTGCGGTTTTTTATCTGCCATTATCTCGTTTAACATACACCATGCACTCATTTTTCCATGTAAAGGATCAGATTGAATCGCCACGGAAGTAGACGGTCCGTAAGGCTGGACATGAGACCAAAGGGGCACCTTACCTCCCGCGGTTTCGTTGATTTTACAACCCCGGTAGGGTTGGAGACACACTCGTGGTGACCTCCAGTCACGTGGAGGGTGTTAGCACACCCAGAGACGCCAACTGGTGATCCAAATAGGATCTCAACCTTTTCCTCCTTGGCACTAGTGCTACTTTTAGTTTTTCCGGTGGATTTCATTTTGCCGTATCTTTGAAAATAGGCCGCTTTTTCCCAGACTTGTATGGAATTTTCGCCTGAAACAACTCAGAATGGTCCCCGAATTCATGCTAGACCAAAAAAAAATTTTTTGAAAAAATTGACGTTTTTGCCCAAATTCCCCTATAAAAAAATTGTTTTGCCCTTTAAATATCATTATTGTACTCCCCGACCACTTCCAATCATCGAAAGCGCCGTAAAGTTAGTTTTTGCCAAACTACGGCCAAAAAACCCCTTACTCCCCTACAAAATCGAAATTTTTGTATCACAGCAATAGGTCTTGGCCCGTTATGTCCCAAACCACTCTAACCCAAAATTGGCCGATTTTGCCCGATTTCAGCTCCTTTTGCCCTAAAAACGTTTTGAATATTTAAATAAAATACTTGCAAGTACGAAAACGCTCGCAAGTACGAAAATATTGTTTTCCGCAGCTAAACAGTTTTCCACTGCCAAACAGTTCGTTTTAACAAACGAAAAACGGTTCGTTTAAAAAAACGAAAAACGATGAAAAACGATTCGTTTTGAAAGAACGAAATACGATTCGTTTTAAAAAAACAGTACGTTTTAGAAAAACGGTTCGTTTGAAAAAAACCAAAAACGATTCGTTTTAAAAAAAACAGTTCGTTTTAAAAAAACGATTCGTTTGAGAAAAACGAAAAACGATTCGTTTGAAAAAAACAGTTCGTTTTAAAAAAACTATTCGTTTTAGAAAAAGAAAAACGATTGGCTTTAGAAAAACTATTCGTTGTAGAATAGTTGGAATAATTGGTTTTAGAAATACTATTCGTTGTAGAAAAATGGTTCGTTTTAGAAATGCTGTTCGTTTTAGAAAAACTGTTTGTCGCTATTTGGAAAAACTGTTCGTTCGTTTTTTTGCCGCCAAACGTTTTTTTCAAACTGTTTGGCGTTTTTGAGCCCATCACTAGTTCTCTCTGTATTCAAACCATTGGGCCATTAGTATTTGGGTAGCAGTATTTGATTTCACGTGCAGCAGGTTTCAGCTACTAAGCTTGGAGTCCAGGATTAGTCTAATGGTTACAGAAGTTACCTTGAGCTTTGACAGGTCGAAGAATGAGACCCCTTGGTTCCTCGTAAAGCATAGTTCCACTTGGCTCAAATAAGCATTATAGTGAGAGAGTTTGTCAAGAATGATTAAGTCTCTCCGATATGGTCGAGTTAAATTTTCTTGATAAACCGAAATTGGTATCATCTACAAACACTTCCACTTTACATTAAGTGTCATCGAATTTTGTTAGATGCTCATGAACTGTTAAATCTCGAAGCAAAGGATACAGAGCACCTCCCTGGAGATTTGCTTTATACAAGACATTAATATGCTTCTGTCCCAACTTTCAGTTGGCCAGTGAAATGATATCGTAGCTTATGCTAGTGTCAATTACCACGCTTATTAGACACTCTTATGCCGTTTCATTAAATGGCTGAGTTATACCGGTAGGTTGTCTTACATTTTTCGTCCTCCCTTATCTCTTTAGGAGTTGTGAGACATTATTTTGAATCCTATGAGCCCAAAAAGCGTTGACACTTCGGGATTGAATGACAGAGTCTGTGTCTGAGTCGTCTTTGTGGCCGTTTCTCGTGAATTTTGCAGGGCACACACTTCTCTAAAACATTTTTCCTCTCTTCAGTGCTTAGCTTCATTGTCAAAAGATTTTATCGGAATACTCAGGAGCGCTATTTTGAATGTTTTTCTTTTACAAAATCAAAGAACACTCAACTTTTTTGAGAGCTGAAAAAGTTTCAAATTTCCATAGCACTAGCTCCTCAGGACTACATTTCTCCAAACAAAGATTTGTCCGATCTTCGCCCCAGTACAAGCCTGGTTACCTTTTCCAATACTCTATCCCTCTATACTCTATATTAGTAGTTGATAGAAAAACCCAATCAACTAAAAACCATACCCGTTCAAATTACCCCCACTAAAACTCAACAAACATAATTAACTGACATAATAGCAATAATAACTTACGAACCAAAGTCAAATTCATGGTCCTGAGAAAATTCTAGTGCAGTGCACTTGATCGACTGTAGTGATTGTCTACGGAGATTCCGTGAATTCAAGTAAAAATCGAATCGATGAGACCGTACTAATAGTAAGTCTTTCTTATCGCGATTATACCTCCAGTTAGGCCTGCCATCTAATGTCAACTTAACAACTATGACGAAGACGAACTAACCGTATTGGTCGTCTTCTGACTTCTTTATCAGTAAGTTTGATAGTCGATAATTCGTAGGGTTTGCCAGTAGTTTAGTAGCAGGGAGAAAACGGCTCAATGGATCGGTCAATGTGCAGTGTTGTGGTCGATCTAGCGAAACAGCAGGGCCCATCAAACTTCAGTCCGTCGATCATGATCCCCATATAGATCTAGAGTATCGATTGCTAACGAAGTACAATGAAACCGCTAAGATCATCTCTAGACGAAACTAAGTAAGTGCGCCAGCAGATAGAGTCTAGCATTGACTCGACTTCGTCAGGGTTTGATGGCGAAATAGGTAGTAGTCGTCGTCGCCGGGAACTGCTGATCATCAAGCCAGCTACTACCGAACCGACCAATCGATCAACAGTCAAGAGTTTGATGATGATCATCATCAGGCCTCGATGCCGGGCTGATGCGGTCAGACGAAAACGACACAATGAATTTCGATGATGATGAACAGATAAGTTGCCAAACGGACGGTTATTACTAGGAAAATGCAGGGGTTTTATTATAATAATAAGACGGCCAACAAGTACACAAGTAGATGAAATTTTTCGTCGACAACCTCGACGGAGATGCCGCAGATACAGATGAGTATATTTCTCGCGAACCAGCTCTGATTGAACGTTCCGATGTTATTCTGTCCAGTGGCTTGAAAAGAGGAAGAACGCCAGCAAATCGCTTAAGTAGTTGGGATCACCTTAAAGTAATTGCTTCATTGCTTCTTCGATACGGGCACGGGTGAAGCGATCTAGCCATTAAGTCGAGAAGTGACCGGGAGGAATGGAAGGGACTTTAATTTTCTTTTGTTCTCGGCTAGATACAAAAATATCATACATATATCCATCTGCACACGTATCGGGCATGTTTGGATGAGGTCAATTTGAGTTGATTTGAAACTATCGATCACCGATCATACTCTAATGGGATTATGATTGCATAATCGCCGTTTTACATTGTAATTTCACGTTGTTATGGTTGAATGGTTATGGTCAACAGCCCGACGACTACCGCACTGCTTCAAAGATACATTGTAAGATTGTGCTTATGGAAATGCCGGAATATCATCCTATTAATAGATCGTACTGAACAATACGCGATGACTAATTTATTGTATGTGGTCGCAAGCTGAGCAAATATTTCCCGAATATTTTTCGATTACTCGGAATAAATAAATTTCGCAGTAATTTTTCGGATAGAACAGCACCAGCCATGTATCTTAAGCTTATTTGAAGCTGTTTTTGTTTGTCTTATTCAAGCGCCGAAGCCATAGACATGACACAACACGAAACCTAGAAGTCTGAAATACTAAATCTTCTAGAGTTTCCGCGAAACGGGACCAGAATATCAACTGAAAATTGAACAAGAAAAAAATCTCTAGACTGGCCACCACTGATCATTCACTTTCAATTCGGTTTTTCTCGATGTCTTCTCAAGAAGATACATTAAATCGGTCCGTCTGTAAGTACGTATGCATGGAGATTCTTGACATAATCATCGCGAGCAATGGAATAAAAAAATACCACTGATTTATACGTTAAAATATTTAGCGGCTTTAACGATGACGCTGACAGTCTAGCTCTCCTGCCGGATGGACAAGCGACTGTAGCTCTGCTGCTGACTCCTCGTCGTCAGGGGACACATGTGCAATGCACATGTTCTGTCTGAGATGATTACTCGCGGTATTATTGTAAGATTTTGTAGTGACATTTTGAGTATTATAATATTGAAATTGGCGATTGATGGCTAGTTGGCGATTTTATTCAAATGTCAATGATATGTTATATCAGTGAGATTTATTAGTCGAATATTATACAATCAGATCCATAAAATATGGTCTGATCACGCTAATTGAGTCATGAAGTTATTACTGATTTTCGAAGAAATTTAGTATTAAAATCTTTATTTTTAGATAGGTTTTGAATGACAAGATGAATTTTCGATTTACTATTGTCTTAATTTCACATAATTTACAGGTAGCACAAAGACTTCTAGCACCTGAAGTGAAATGAAGTGTACCATGATGGATGAATAACGAAAATTATCCTTACCTCACAACCGCAATCTCGAGTATCCGCCTTCTTGCATCAGTGCTGTTAATCCTGGATAGAGATTGGGTAGCACATCTTTTATATCATACCTACAATGATTTGGTTGAGCAAGCCATCAATAACGTACCTTCGCATAAATCAAATTGTTATTTTACCAGAACAGCGGATCCAGCGGACCTAAGGTTTAATCGGAACTAGCCCAATAATAAGGCCACATTATTAAATAATTATATGATTAGCTACATTTCCCGCGTCGATTGCGAAATCATATTATCACTACTATTTGATTCTTGTTTAGCCAGCCACGTTCGGCAGGAACGTGTACATTGAAATTTCATTTTAGCTATAAGCCACTCATTTGGTTTGTTTCTCATATAGACCCTGCATATTTGAACTCCTTTTGACATTTCTGTTGGTAAACGAGGATACTGAACAGCAAATTAACAAATTAGTACAGTCGCGAAGATCTGGCCAGCAGAGACTCTCTGCTGTGTAGAAAAACACTCCACCATCATCTAACTGCTAGTCAGGTCCCCGCAGAAGAGCTCGGTAAAGTAAAGGGACCAAAGCCCAAGAACACTCGAGCCAGGGTGCAAACGTGAGAGTAGACTTCTAGTTACAACGATGAGTTGTATGAATTATTTGATGATCGACTTGTATCCTTATGCAAAAAGCTACGTAAATTGCAATGGAGAGGACATGTAGAAAAAATGCACGAACATCGGCTACCCAGAAGAACATTAAAGGGTAGAGTACAAGGGTAGCGCCCAGTAGGAAGGCCTTGAAAACGATAGCAGGTCCTTACTGGGAATGAAAAACTGGCTAACGAGGTCACAGAACCGTGACAATTGGAGGAGTTTAGTCCTGGAGGCCACGGCTCGCTTTGGATTGTCACACCATAGATTATGCGTCACTTTTTTGCTCCTTCTTTAAATCGACATAATTTAATGATTAATTTTTCCTGGTCTAACTGGATATGCGATAATGAATACCTTCGATTCTGACCATCACAACACAACGTCTGACTGTCTGCAGCTTATTCTAATAATACCAACCTATACTCAGCAAAACCATTCACAAAAAAATCGATTTTAGCCTACATAAAACGTTTAGCACTCTGCTTTCTTTCGAACGTGCCTATTATCATAAATAATAATTAATGAATTTCAATACCTCATCAGAAATTCATTGTTTAGGGCTATTTAACTACACACTATTCCAAAGACAAATTGCCCACGTCCGAAGAAGAAGACGAAGAAGACCCACCTATTGACTTGACTGAGATTCAACAATAGTACGTAGGCTCGCCGTAGAGCCGATACCTTGTATCGTCGAAGTACAGGGTAAACTGAACAGAATATTCGATTAATATACCGTTCCCTCCAACACCGAAGCCTGGCACTGCGTCCACTAATGATTTTATGAATGAAAGTTGCGTAGTCGCCGACATTCAGGCACGACTGTTATTTCCTAGGATCCGACAGAAAACTACGCGCCAAATCAATGGTCCATAGCTTGGATCTTCTTACCTCTTCATTTCGTCCGACTAAGCTAACTATTCAGTGCCCAGGTGAAGGCGAAGTACCAACCATACCATTCATCCAGCATCATAGGTGAGATTATATTGTTCGCGTGGACAAACACACCAGGTACAGTTGGTCTGTCTTCATCTTCATTTTCTTCGTCGTCATCGTCATCATCATCGAAACTGATTATAATTCGAGGCCATTTAACATACAATGGACACTGAATCAAACATGAGGTCCGGGCTCATGGGCAAAGGATTTTGAATTCAAATTCTTCAGGTCCTCCTCGAATGGAGAGATTGAGCATTATTGTCTGAACTGGTCCTAGGTGTGTTGATGCTGTCTCACATTGCTTTATTGTTTTCGGAAAGGTTGTATTTGACAATGACGGCGAGAACGCAGCGAAAAAATATTCGAAAAGATAGACAGACGCCCACGCACTGTACGCTATAATTCATACAGTTAATAAGCAACCTCGAGTTGTGAAAGAAGAAGGTGGTGGCTGTGATCACAGTAATTTTACGTTGTAGTGGTCGTTGGTGTTATTAAATGATTTCATGTACGAGGTATCAGTTGTGAAAGATGTTCTTTTATCTAATACATTTGGACTGTGTATCTACTTCTGGACTCATTCGGAGATTCAAACTATAAGCCCTGCTCTGTATCATTTCAATCAGATCACTTATCATTTACAAAACCGAATCTAATCAAAGTTCTCTAAAATGCCTAGACAATTCGAATACCACTCCATTTCAAGATATCAACTATAATACGTCCCCTCTGGCTGCATTAATTAATTATATCCATGAAGTTCGACACGCGATTGAATTCTCGCTTCCGAATACTTCTCCAACAACCTGATCTTCATCAAGTAGCCATCAGATACATCGGTTAAGCATAAGCGACATTAATATCTTGATCTTGCATCTATACCAGGTTGGACACAATCGAGTCACACATAAGTGGTAGCGCGTAATAACTTCTGTCAGGAGTTTAACTTTGATGTATCGGTCCGTTGTGAGACCAAAAGAAAAAAAAATTCAATCCGAACTTTATCGGAATCATCTGTGAATATTGCATCCGTACTTTGAAAAATATCAATACAATATATCTACTATCTGAAGATTAATTCAAGACACTCGACGATCATTTTCGTGGAGTTAGAGGAGGTACGTAGTGGGAGCGAGAATACACACAATAAAGTATCGGCGGTATGAAGAAGTTCATGAAAAAGATACTTGGGACTTTTGTTATAACACTAGGTGAAGATTTTCATTCATGAAATTCAGAATGTCTTAAGACTCTCGTATAAGTACATTGAGTCGTAGTCATCGTTATTGTAACGATGCCCACTTGCTTTCATTATCGGGCACGAGGCCTAATAGCATGATGTCCAGAATGTATCCATTGAATGGATTAGCCAATAAATCATTCAGTTACCTGCTGATTGTGAGTAAAGTGATTAAAATTTTGGGTTTTTTAATCGCTAATGGTAAGTGTAGAATATGCTTGCTCTTGCATGGAAAATTAAAGTGGTCAAACGATGGTCGAATTGCGGTGAAGTACAAAAGCTAATAAAAAAGTGGTGGCGGAAAATATCTATTTAGACTACCTATAAATAAATATCTTGTTTCAAACTACAAGCATGTAATAAATTCATCTTCTAGGGGCGAAAAATCCGCTTGTAAAAACATTGAAAAACAATTTTGTTGCGAAATCTTAGTCCTGGAAATGAACTAAATTTCAGTCGAACATATTCAGATTATAGCCATGGAAATATTTTGCAGTGATTTTTTTGAAATTCACTGAAATATATCATGTGAAATTCTACAAAAATAAACCTTTTCATTGTCTTGGGCTTCAACGTCCATTCATCGTAAATCCACTCAGATGCACTTAAATTACATTACATTAATCGCAATTTAATAAATATTAAATCTAAAAATTGTTGATTACTATTTAACTAAATTTCCCTTGAAGTACATTATGTAGGCAGCTAAAACCGTATTTTAATTACGCTTGCATGTTCGGGTTTACGAATCGGCATCTTCTACATCAATTTTTGGGCGAAGTCAAATATGCGGTAAATGTAGTAGCGACCATACTGTCAATTAAAAAGATTGCATGTCTTACTCCGAAAGTATAAGTGGGAATGTACGGAATAAATTTGGCAAAGGTTTGTGTTCATGAATATGACGTAGTTTAAAGGAATGTTTGGTATAATGATATTCAACACTCATGTAAACAGGACTTAAATCAAGTTAACAAAAAATGAACAAAATGACAATCTCGATTGTTGGAGAAAAAATAGCACCTGACTTTGCCGTCAATATACTCCATTTTCAATGCCGTAAATTTAAATTTCAATGGGAAACCGGCAACGGAGACAGTAAAAAAGGATAAAATTTAGCGGTAATATATATACAAAATGATTCGTAAAAAAATTGTTTTTAATAAAGATAGTCGTTTTCGATACTTGCTTCAATTTTCTTAAACTTGAAGGAACTATGTTTGAAAAACTGTTTCGACAATGTAAAATAAAATAATTTTTTCATTTTAGAAATTAAAATACGATTTAAGCTGTTACTAAAAGGATAGGAAATAGTCAAGGACTATCAGGCTCTACTGAAGTAGACATATGAGTTTTCCACATATAGCTTTTAAAAATTAAGTTCAGGTTAAACATATTTTTTAAACTTTATTAAATTTGTCAGTTGGTCAGTCAATTGAGGTCAGCGGTCTTCGTTAGGCTAATGAATCTTACCTTGTCTTGAACGTATTTGATCAACAACGTCTTTGATCATTGAAATACAAATTAGCCTTGTCAGAAAACGTGATAATCACAGCGTTTGACTGCAACTCGAATCCTGTGCGTAATTGTTGGTCAATCCATATCTCCTCTTTTATTCTTATTAAAACTGCTTTCTGGTTGAAATTGCAAGAAAGTTTGTAAAAATTGTTTCCTTTTAATATATATCTGCATATAGTTAGATTTTTCTGAAGTGTACATTGTTTTCGGTTAATAATACACAAACCCGAATCCAGAAAAGCCCCATCTATTCAAACCGTCCAAGTGCACCGATTCAAGAGATTTATTTTTTTATGTTTCGTAAATTTTCGTTTTTATATGAGCTTATTTATTTTTATATGTTTTAACATTTAGATGTTGTTGACCATGTTTAAATCATTGCTGTGTTTATATTCTAGTTTTTTTTTAGCTTCCGTTTTTGGGATGATGCATCTTAAGTAAATATGTTTTGTATAGGATCACTGGCAAGAACTATACAATCGTAAACTCCTGATTCCTTCTTCTGTAGCTTATCTTAAAACTTTGTTGTGGTTTCATTTCGCTACTGTGCACCCACAACAGTGGCGAATAGCTAGACTAGTACCATAAGTTGCGCAGACGGTCTTGGCTTTGGCTAATTTCTGTGGAAAGGATGGCGACTCACAGCTGCCCACCAACAAAGTAGGAAAAAAAAGTAGTAATTGTATCGCTATCAATGAGTTCTAATGCAATTTCGATATTTAGTTATGCGAAAGCCAGTTTTATCCATTTACTAATTATTATTATCAAAAAATTACGGAAGACAAGGAGAGAAAATGTTGGGTGTTCATTTCTGCCAATAGAATTTTATTGAGATTTGTTTTGGGGTGTAAGATACTTGTCGTTATTCCCTTTTGAGCGAAAATGTGGCAAAACATGACATTGTGGCGGAATTTGCTCAGATTCGTTTTTTTTTGCCCGAGGAAATAATTTTATTCTTTACTATGCTTATATCGTCTGAAACCGTTATTCTTTTTTGATTCTTCTTTATACTCCTTTATGAAACATTTTTCAGATAATTCCGGAGCATACGTTTTTATGTTTAGAGAGTTATTTATTTATTTACCAAACAAGGCAACATACACAACAAGAAAACATAACATAAATCTAGAATCATTATAAATATAACATACAAATTGTCCGTAAAAAAAACAAAATACAAAACATCACAAATTTTGTAGCAGTTACTCTACATTATTTGAATTAAATTTAGGCTAATAACGATCGAAGTAAAGCGGGCTCGAATGTGAAAAGGGCTCTGGACAAGTTATTTTTGAAGTTTGATTTGGTCATCCTCGAAGTGTAGTGGCTGCTTATAGAACTCAATATTCTACAGCACCTATTAATGGGCTCATTATATGCATAAGTAGTGTGATGAATGAATTCATTGAGCAGATTTGCATATCTGGTGCGTCTTGGTTGGTTATTGAAAGTAATTTTACTAGAGAGATCTTCAATAATTAACGCACCACTAATAATATCAAATGTAAGGCAAGCACTGAGGAGAGTTCTTCTAAAAGAAAGATACATTAAATTTAGAACACTCAGTCTGAATTTGTAAGATGGCAGACGTTGAAAATCTCTTGGGTCATAGAAATTTCTCAAAGCGAAAAGTACTAATTGTTCCTGAACAGTCACAGCTCTATCGCTATGTAGCTCAAAAGCAGGTTTCCATTGCAAGCATATTCTAGTAAAGGACGCATAAGAATGGTATATAATGATTTGGTAGCCCATATATTTCAATGTATATAAGGTTTTGATTTTGAATTAAAACATTTCTTTCTGGTTTTTATACTCTTACCCATACCGAAAGCTCATAAACGGAGAAACGCGTGCACGATGAATTATTGAAAAAGAGTCGTATGTTAAATTTGAAGTCTGTAATATCTTCCGTTCCCTTTTTCTGCCAATGCAAAACTGTGACTGCAAGTGCCGCTACTTACATTCTGTGTGTGTAACTTTCAGAAATTTTTAAACATATTAATAAAATGACTACATTTCCTTTTTCTTGGAATTTCCAAAAAAAAAACGAACATATCATGTGTTTTTCTTTTTCAATTGTCTTAGTTCGGGAGCTAAGGGCTTCTATTTTTGAGATATGAAGCCCCCGTATTTTAAGGTTGAGTTCGAAAAAAACTAAAGCACTTGTTACTCTTCGAGTCGCGCCCGCTGCTTATTGAAGGCAATACGGTTTTAGGCTAAAATGCCTCGTTTCTGCCCGTTCGTTTCCTAAATTTTTGAAGTAACCCCGCGTACTCACTTTAATACTCTGTTTCAACTCCTTCTGTGATGTCGTGCATTGGAGTGAAGCTTCTGCGTCCTTTTTACCGCTTATTTGAGTCTGGATTTGAAAAAAATCAAAAATACGTGTTTCCTTATTTTTGAAAGAAGTCCCGCAAATCAAAGATCAAGTTTTCAGTTCAGCTTGCTTCCAAGATATTTTAGTTAAGAGTCAAACTACTACGCCCCATTTTGCTACCATATTTTCAATAGCTAGAAAGCATTGCAAGTACACCAGCTATAATTTTTTAAACTTTCATCGTGACTGGATGGTTTTTTTGTCAATCTATGCGGAACATACCCTAGCCATCATTTTATTAATCCATCACTCAGAAAAATGTCACTTTTTTCAGAATCACTTTAAATCAAAAGTTGATATCACTTTGAAATAAAAAGCGAACCTTGTACGAATTCCACTTTATTATAAAAATTTTCTTTTCAAATCAAAATTTTTCATCATTGAATTAAAAAGAAAACGTATATGGCGCCAAATCATATTTGAACATTTTTGAATCAAAAATGTTCAAATATGATTTGGCGCCATATACGTTTTCTTTTTAATTCAATGATGAAAAATTTTGATTTGTAAAGAAAATTTTTATAATAAAGTGGAATTCGTACAAGGTTCGCTTTTTATTTCAAAGTGATATCAACTTTTGATTTAAAGTGATTCTAAAAAAAGTGACATTTTTCTGAGTGATCTTTAATTCGGATGGAATTATATTATTATTTTGAATTTGTAGGTGGCAATCGGTGGATTAATAGATGGCGAATAAACTAACACTTTGTCTTCATACAATTCACTTTTAAAACATAAACAGCTATATAGATTTTTCGTGCAAAATCAATATCTGCCAGTTCTATTTTGGCAGATGTTCGCTATCCATAAAACGGTTAATGAATCTAGGGGGAATGAATCGAAAAGCGGCGTGCTACGGCCTGTGGGCTCAAATCCTACCTGTGCCCATGGTTGTAATTGTCTGACTTTAAAAATCGAATTATAATATTCGCGGATGGCTGTATTTTCTTTGGGTAGCTGTATTTTGTCAATTCAGGTTGTCAGGACGTTTTTATGGGCTTGTCCCTGAAACATTGTAGTCCAAAAAAGACAATGAGCCTATCAAAGATTAGGTACATAAGCATATCAGGTCTTATGCAGGTAATGCACAATATTCAAACATTAATATGGTAGAGGAAGTGAACCAAATGAGTGACATGTGAAGGTACGCAGGAAAATTTTGAATTTCCCTGATTTAGAATGGAGATGGAAACTCGTATTGGAAGGGTCTGCAATCTAATTAACATAGATTTTAATATAGTTTTTAAATGTTTACTGACAAAAAAACAAAGCGGCAGGGCCAATAATTTATATATTTTTGGCGCTAGGTACATAGTTGACCTCAAAATTGTGATAAAATATTGCGCCTAACACCATAATGCTTAGAGAAAAAATTAATTATAACAGTAGGTGCTGTATATTATAGCCTGCAAATTCTTGTATTAAATAGCTCTCAACGCCACGATCTATAGTTCTGATAAAAAAAAAACAAAGCAAAAATGAAACTGCCTACGTTTTAGATTATTTCGGGATTTTGATAATTTTAGGGGATGGAGACTATGTTTCAATGGAGTCGAGACCATATTCATAGCTAAAAACCCCTTTGTTGCTGTATTCTAAATGCTGCGCTATGCTATATTGGAGTATATACTATGTAGATTGTGATATTATGTAGATAGGAGCTATATTTTATGATAGCAGCTCTCGCACTGAAGTTGGATTGAAGGTATTTCTCGCAATTTGGTTTGATTCCAACTAAGGAGCTACTTCTAGTTGGCCTAGAATGAAGTATGTTCTAAGAACAGTATTTAAAAAACCATTTATTGAATTCCTTTTTTATTGGGAACATGCGAGTGAGACCAAACATTTGAAATACGATTGGCAGTATCTTCAACTTGCATCTATGGGTCACATGAAATATTAAGCGGTGACGTAGGGCAGGTAAACCACAAAAGTCAATTAACGGGCTATTTTTTTACCAAGCGTCTGCTGACTAATAAGATTTTTTGAGGGAACAACTGCCGTATTCAATTGAGGGTGCAACTTTGACGAGCCTAAATGCTATATGGCAGCAAACTCATTTGAATTCAGACCACTTTTTGTAAGAAGTAAAGCACATGGTTTGAATTTAACCACTTCGGATGATGGCTTTGTTAAACCAGTCCCATTACTAGACCACTTTAGACTCTTTACGCATATGAGTAGAGGGTGTTGGAATATGACGTACACCAAATGCTTTTAACTTCCACTCATGAATGATTGGTTTATTGTACAAGTGCAACAGTATCAGCGGCTATTGTAGCAATTTTAGCCTGAACGCTCATAAACCTGTCAAATAAAAAACTATATGTCAAATATAAATCATTTATAGCAAAAAACTGCAAGCAATAGAACACATTATGCACCATCGATATGGGAATATATTTAATGAACACGATTCAGTTTAGAAAAGTTCAGAAAAACTATGGAGCAAAATTAAAGGCACAGACGGGAAAATTGTTAAGTATGAATTATAAAAAATAATTATACTTCGGACCTTTTGTATATTTTTCTGCTTTTAGTCTTCGCGCTATATTATCTAGCAATTTGCAGGTGAATCTTTACTTTCCATCCTTTTTATTTGTGACTATTTACTTTTGATTTGCTGCTGATAAAGAATATTTGTGCTTCTTATTTCGATATAGATCGAAAATGTTTAGCAAGATTTAAGTGTGGTGACTCTGGCTGGGTGTCCAATTGTTATTGAAGCCAAGCGTTATTGAAGAGTCATGACTTTACACCCTAAATTGTGTTACGGGTCATTTTCTTGTTGAAACTAAAGCAGTTCCATAGACCCCACGCGATATCAGTTTCCGGCTTAGAATGATCATCAAAATATTTAATTAATTGCTGACTCTACCTACAGTTATGCAGCCCCAAATTATATCTGCGAAAGGTCATTTTTAAGCTCTGTGATGGCTTGCTGTCAAACTATTTTTCAGCTATCTGATCCGAATGCATTGAATTTGCTTTCATCCCTAAATAAAATCCTTTTCCAAAACTTGGCAGAGTCCAATCTTTTTTGTGATTTCTTTCAGGACTAAATAGTATTTTTCTTGCTATTGTTCTGCTGAAATCTCCTTCACTGAGTGTCCTTCCCGTCGCTTTCTTTGACATTGACTGCTGAAATATCTATCTTTTGAGCGTCAGTATCGAACTTGCATATCGTATGTTTATAAACTATTTAAGGGGGCAGGTACATTTAGAATTTTGAGAAAATCGTTTTTATTTGCTTTGCATTTTCTAAAAGTAGCATATTTCAAGAGCATTTTATGCAAATTTCAGACGAATCGGACAATTTTTTTATGGAGATAAATAACTTTGAATGAAGTTGTCTCTATTGCATAAAGCGTTTTCGCATGCTTTAAAAGCATTTTTCTCGAAACTATGTTTTCGAAGTCGGTGATCACTGTAACTTGAAAACGGCTTTATCGATCAGCATGAAATTTTTCTCACTTATTTTATATGTAATTATCCTCCGGATGAACGAAGAATTTTTTGATTGGAAGATATGTTTTTTTTCAATAGCCGAAAATGTGAGTGAAATTTTGGTCGAAAGTACAATTTTGAATTTCAGCAACCGCCATTTTTCGACCAATCAAAATCTGCCAAAGTCCTTCGTCCATCCGAAGCACTATGTCATTAACTAATAATCCCTGATTTTTTTTATTTCGGATGATCCAGTGACAAGCTACAGTGATCACGGCAAAACAATTTTTTTTTTACCCCTGTAAAATTTACTCTGTTTCGCCTAATTTTCAGCCTTGTGCCTTAAAAAAATTACAATAGCTTTTATATTTCTATATATATATTTCTAATATATTTCTTTCAAGTAAAAAAACATTTGTTGTTAATTACTTTAATGTGCGTCTAAAAAAAAATCCTGGAAAAGAGCTTTTTCTGGACGCTCCAAGTGTACCTGACTCCTTAATATGTTTCTGAATGTATTTCTCACTTACTAGAGGATTTTTCCGACACTCCGCTCAACCTTTGTAAATAGCATTTCTTGTTTTCCTCACTTATAGTGCACTCAGAAAAAATCTTTGTTTAAATAAAAAAAGTAGATATTAATCAAATATTTTCAAATATGATTTGGCGCCATGCACCTACGCTTCTTTTAATTCAAATAATCTACCTTCATTTCAATAACGCTGTATCAAAGTTGTCTTATTAAGCACAAAATGTTTTGTTTTACATTCAATGATGAAAATTTTGATTTGAAAATAACATTTGTACAATAAAGTGGAATCATTTTTATTGAATGTGGGGGCTTATTTAATTCAAATAAAATTCGTTTTTTATTTAAAAGTGATTCAAATTTTGATTTAATTTTGAGTCTGTTAGATTTTAAGTGGTGTGTTTTTCTGAGTGTATTTATTACATTCTGAAATATTAAGATCCCGCCCTCAATTATTCAATCAGCTTGCCAATAATATTTTTCTGCGAAAACTACCTTGATAATTATTTTTCTTTCTCTGATTGTCGTTTCTTTTATAACGTAATTTTACATTTGAATTTCAATTCATACTAATTACCTGGTACAATACACAAAGTGCAAGGACGACAAACCGTTGATCGAAAAAATATTTTTTGCTTCTACTATAACGTCAAGCAATACATTTCCTTAAAAATTTAGAATTTTATAGCATCTATAGCTTTATGTTGATCCAGACACGCATATTTTTTTAAAACTATTATTAAACAGAGTGTAAATTTCAATACCTTTTTCTAAATATTCCCTACACCTTCCTTAAGGGGGCGAGATCGTTTCCGATGCCGAAGAAAAGCCAATTTTTGCGATTCTTTTTCTCAGCTTTGAGTGAAAATAATTACTAATTTTTTATAACACATTAAAGAACTATATATGAGAGTACGTAGGAATTATTGTATAAAAAAATATTAATTATTTATCCCGTGGTGGCAGTAGATCAGGCGTCGTGCGGTGCGTAAAACCTGGCCTGAGAGTGTTATCTGAAATAAAAAAATCGAAGTGATTTACTCAATATATTAGTTTTTTTCGCGGATGAACGAAATTATATTGAAAAATATGCGATTTCCGATTTTTGGTGCGGATTTTAATTTGGAGGTACCATTTTCACGTAAAAAATCAGCCTATGATTGTCTGTAAAAAATAGTAAAAAAAAAATTAAAAAAAAACCATCGTTAATCCGCGAGTATTTATCATATTAAAGATGTCCGGCAAAGTTAATTGAGATCGGTGCATTAATTTTTGAGCTATGTTACGCACCGACTTCAAAAATGTAGTTCGGAGTTTCGAGCTAGACTATTTCGGTTTCTCGTGGAAATATACCTGGCAACACGATCATAAAATAACCGGTATCTCTGCGAGTTTTAGTCCGATCGGCTTGAAAATTTCCAAAGGATATTCCAGAGATGTTGTACCTCCATGTAAAAAAATACTTGAAATTTTTTTTTTTGTTTAAGTTGGAAACCATCCTGCCCCTTTAATGTCAGATCCTGTAAGTTTACGCACAGATCAAACCTTTGTGTGAGTTTCCTTCCTTTTTGTAAGTTTAAACATATTATATGATTTCTATCTCGCTGGACCTTCTACGACATGGTCTCACGTGAGCTCTGCGTTCAGTAAATTGAAATAATTTGGTAAGAAAACTATTGCAGCTAGTCTACACTCACCATCGCCCTTAAACAATAAACCGATCAACATCAAATCCGAACAAATCATCTTTTTTATATCAACGTCTAACCACATTATGCAAAATATCATGATGTGGTCGGACGATGATGAATTCGGACCATCGACAGTGAATAGGCAATTTTGTATTGTTCAATTGTTTTCATACACGTACCTCGACATACCGTCAGACTGGCCACAACCGACCGCCGTCTTCATTGTACGCGCGAAAGAAAGGATTGACCTTATCCCGACACTTCTTGACCGTGCCGACCTCGTAATTGACTTTGGATATGGTGAATTAGTTTTTTTTTTGGTGCTTGGGTCGTGTTTATCAATTTTAACATGACTCCATCAGACAACCGACGAGTTCTTGCCCGAAGTGCAAGAAATGAAGTAGTTTTGATGAGGTCTATGCAATTCTTTATGAAGTCGAGAGTAGTGTGATCTTAGAGTTTCTACAAAAGAAACCCTATTGTGATTGTGACGAGGCGACCATGCTGCCAAGGAGCGCCAATTGTTTACTCATGTTTTTGTTTTCGTGGTAACGATTAAGTCACCTTTCGTCATACATACCGACCGACCTGGTACCGACTGAAACCGTAGGTACATACCTGGACGGAACAGCGCAGTGATCCATTCTACGATTTATTCGACAATATGGTAAATTGTCGTAAGATTGATAGACAGGAGGCACACGCAAAAATATTTAAAACAGTTTTCATTGAGCAATCACGGTTTATTGATGATGTACATGCGGATAATGGTTGCGGTGGTGATGAGAATGATGATGATGATGCTGATGGAGCTTGCACAGTACGAGTACTACACACCACTGGTTATTATGATAATTTTGAAAGTGTTCGGATTAATTAACATTTGGGATTTGGAGTCTGCAAAGATATTTTTCTTAATACTGCAGGCAGTTAAATGCTGACGACGACAGTGACGCGGGCTCTATTTGGCCCAGTTGAAGTCATGCTGGGACTCTTTTTCGGTCGTATGTGGGTGTTTAGAAGAAAAAAATCGAAAATCGTGACAATAGTAGAAGATATTTGTGCGAAGTGAAATTCAATGAATGGTACCTACACTGGTTTCGGCAATATTGGATAGATGGATGGTTGGATTCATTAATTTTCATGTAGATTTAGATTTGATTGCGTCCTTGCGCAAACAATAGAGCACATGGGCATTCGCATGTAGCGCCCACTCGACTGCAAAGCTATTGGGAAAACGCTGAAAACTTTCGCGCATCGAATTGTAAAGAGATGTGTTCTATTGATTTCGAAATATGTACTTCATTTACATAAATAGATGGTAATAAAACCAGGTATTCATGCAGAGCTTAGTGTCATATGAAAGCTTCGTTTTCACCTTGGCTAAAGCAGTTTCATCCTTGAGTCATTTATTGCTAGAGCCCTTGAGTCAAAAATGTGCTATAATAGCTGCTTTTGTCATTTCACGAAACGCTCCAATTGAAAGTAGAAAAGTTTTTCTTCGGAACGAAAATGGCTGACCTATTCAAGCAGGGCACAAAAGACGTAAAATAGTAATATGCCAAAAGTGGCAGAAACAACTTGGGATCTACTATAGATATATGCGAATTTACGGAGACCAGTTCAAGTACACACATGCATGTGAACAGTTTTAACGAGTAAGCACAGACTCATCCTTGCATTCATACGCACAAGCATGTATGCGACAGAATAAGAATTCTAAGTAAGGCAATCCTTTGCCTATGATGCAGGACAAAACACCTGAAATTGATTTTCATAGGGACTGAAGAGGACCTGACATATCAACCAACATCACATGTACATATCATATAAACGAAGACATTTAATGGCTACAACGACTTGATAGCTGCGTTTTTATCATCGGGCATCCATGGCCGTTCGCGCGCGGCATTATCCTGAGAAAGACATGAAAAAATGAGTATGAAAAATTCAAAATTAAGTGTGCAGCCTTGCTACGCCTGGAATGTTGACGCTTTAAGGAGAATGAAATCAGAGTTCTTAGAGAAGAGCTCCCATTTAAAAATGGATTCTGTCCATAGGTGAAACTGTTTGGGTATGCATGATGGCGACAAGCACATGTCTTGCCAAATGATAAACAAATAGTGGAGTAAATAGCTTCTGGGTATGTAGAATTGAATGGATTTTGACAGCCATGTTTTTTAATGCTGGCACAATTGAATTTTGGGTTGGAAAATAAAATTAGCTACAAATTTGAATTCTGAAACAAATAAAAAACAAGAAATAAAATGTATTCAATCAACACTTTAGACATGGATAAACCAAAAACCAATGGGTGAGTTGATATTTGCTTTGAATCTTTTTAATGTGAAAATTGTATTGGGGATATCAATTCCATTGTTTTTCTCTCTTTTTCACAAAGTTGTCAACAAGTTTGCAGCAGCTTATTGATTTAATCAACATTCAATCATAATATTTAATCAAATTCCTCCAAATTAATTTATTTTAGCGTTATACTTTTATCTATCACCCAATCGAAGTTTTGATTATATCGATTTAAATCTTAGCTACGATTATTTTGAAATTTAGTTTGGATTATGGGGTCAGAAATCTCCAAGATATTTTGAAATTCAGTTTCTGGATCATTCTTATTAAGGAAATTGGACTCTGCAGATATTTTTTTCCTATGTTTCATTCAGCCCACATCTTTCTAAAATTGCTTAGAAGCTTCAAATATTTGTGCCCATTGTGGGATAGTTGGCTTCGAGTCACTGAAACACTTCAAAATATCAGTTCCTGTATGTACAGCCTAAAATATTTTAACGGCAGTGATTTATGGATTGAATTTCGAACGTATTGATGTTTACACAGATATTTTTAAAGTTTTACTTGGTTTAAACAGACAAAAATATTTACGCATGATATTGAATTCCGAGTGTAATTTAAGTTTCTTCTTTGATAGAGGTGAAGTAGATAGTCGCAAAACTTCGAAATCTTTGATTTTAAAGACTTTTAGGTTATTTTATTAGTTAATGTGTAGGTTGTGTTTTTCGAACGATATTTTTCTTGCAGCGATTGAAAATGTTGATGAAAATCTTTTGATTCGTTTTGCGAAATTTATTTTTTCAGTTAATTTTAGCTTCAAAAATAGTCTTATAATTTTTGATATGTTTGAAGTCAACATTAGTGATATAAGTGTGATACGTTGACTTCGGCAGTTTAATTTCTCGGGTGTCTTTGAGCTGCTAACTTTCTTATATTCTTCGGTTACCCCGGGCATAAATTCAGTTATTTTATGTTTCAGAGTTTCCATACTTTATTATGTATGAAAAAAGGTATATCGGTTGTTTGTTGCTGCTAAAGATTTAATGAGGCCATCCAGTTTTCAGTTGATGCTACTTCTCGAAGATTGTACTATTTATTGACCAAATATCAATGAAGTTTTTTCTTATCAGCCCTGATTTTTGTCAATATCCGAGAGCTTTGTATAGCTCCAACACCTACTGGCATCCTAGTTTCATTAAAATATCTTAATGTATACACGTCATCTCAAAATTAGCTGCATCGAAAGTTTGTTACTGAAAAATTGGACTCAATTATCATGAAAAATTGGACTCAATTATCCTTATACTGTAATTTTTTCAGTACCTCATGGGAGCTTATGCAGGCGAGTCGATAGTTTTTGTGGATTCTAGTTCCGATATAATCAGTTTTGATGCCATACCGGGCTTCGAGTACAGTTAGCTGTGACTAGGCTCCCGAGTTAAATCAGGAGCAAAATGAATTGTAGAACTATGAATACACAATCCAAAACTGCGTGCAGACCTTATGGTGTACATCCACATAAAAAGCAAAAAAAAAACACAACTGTACTAAGAAAAATTGCAAAAATTCATTATTAATAGGAAGATGTATAGTAAATTAGTTGTTTAAAAACCATTGTTACCCAAGTCTTTCTTGTCCTTAACTGCTGCCACTTAATCCACTCTAGCTCCAACAATAACAGCATTTAGTTAGAAGAACGCCTTCAAGCCGTTGTTGTTACGAAAGTTAATGAAAGGGTCGTTCCTATCTCAACCACTGTCAAAACCTATAGTTCAATGGAGTCTGCTACGTACAGAAAGTATTCTTGAAAGAAATTGAAAAATGTACTTTTCAAAGACTTTTATGTCGAGCAATTCATTACTATCAAGAACGTGAAAATATTTCTTCGAACAATTTACAAAGTCGTTTGACAAATCATCTAAAATATTAAAAATGGCATTGTATTTTATATTGGACCTCAACTATATAGGCTGGCTTTGTGTAAAAAAACTTGGTTTTTGATGTGTCCCCACATAAAGGAGCAAAATGAGATCCATAAAGAGATCCATTCGTAGAGAAAAAGAGATTCATCACTCGGATTTCGACAGTACATTTGCATTCGATCATTTTGTCTACAAGTGTGGGTGCCCCTTACATCATCATGGAAATGACCAGGGATTCCATTTTGTTAGAAATAAATTTCCATCACTTAGCCTGTATTTGATCAAGCGATTTTCATCAAAATTTTCACAGCATACTTTAATTTCACTACAAAAAACTGGTAGCGCCTAAATCAACCTTGAATTAAAAAAGGTTTCATTTCGTTTTTGTTATTTCTCATTCTGAGCCAAACTTTGAGTTAAATTAACATAAATAAAAATTTTAAATTTAGCTTGAAGTTTAATATATTGTACGTGCTAATCTAATGGGGCTTTTGTGATTTTTTCTTATTTTTAGTGCGACAAAGCTTTGAGCAGAATTTAATATAAGAAATATCAATGTTTATTATTATTATTAATAATATTAATAATGGATTTGTCCACCATTATTTCTAAACACTTCTTTAATACTTGTTTGGAGAGTGTATAAAAGTTTCGATATACCTTGTTGGTCCATTTTGTTCCACTCTTCTTCAATAGCCATTTTAAGGTCTGCAACAGAGCTGAATTGTTTTCCTTCAAAGTAAGCAGCTCGCGACAATACGCCCCACAACTTCTCATTGGTATTAATATCTGGTGAGCGTCCTGGCCACTTTAAAACACCGATTTATTTTGCTTTTGCGGATTTTGTTGCATACACAGTGGCGTTATCGTGCTGAAATGTAAAATCAGGACGCATAAACGTTCTATCTACATTTTTTTCATTGTTGAGTTAACAACGGATTCAAAAATTGCATACTCTATTACATCATTCTGCAAAATTTGAAAAAACTATCTTTTGTAGAAATATGTTAAAACCAATATTGGAAAACGTTCTCTCCATCTAACTCCAGTAAAAATCAAAACACAATTCACTGAATGTCTCGAAAGTACTAAAATGTAGATAGAACGTTTATGCGAATCAGGACAGTATTGCTGCAATATGTTTTGATAATTTTTCATCAACTAATTTTATATAATCAGTACTCTTGATTTCGCCGTTTATAAACTTGATATCAGTTTTCCCGTAATATGCGTTAACTGCCCATACCATAATACCACCTTCACTCAATTGTCTTTTAGACAACAGTATCCAATTCTTTCGAAGAACATGAAAATCCGGGTTGGAATGCTTCCCATCAGAAAATATTATATTTCTGCACCGTTTATTCCAACGTAGATGACTATCTGCAAACTCCAATCCTGCTTCCTTATGTGCTTTTGTTAATGGGGGCCTACATTTAAGTTTTTTTTTTCGTTTTAGGTGTTCGCATTTTTGTATGATAAGTTGCACATTCCTCAGATTTGTTTCTACACCAATCTCTGCAGATATTTGCCGTGTTGTAAGTTGTAAGTAAAAGTTTTCGGGTGTCTTCTAGGGTTTTTTACGTTAGTTTTCTAGATTGATCAGATAATTCCTGACTACATGTCTGCTTCTTGTTATTATTCTCGATATTTCAGTAATGATGTACCTACCTACTGGTCTTTTAAAATTACATTCATATTTCACTTGAGTCCAATTTTTTTCTACTGCCTATTTTGTGGCTTTTATAGTTAACGTCAGCTATTTACTTTTTAATAAAAATTCTGGAAGCTAAAGTAAAACACATTCAGCAAAAAAACTAGCATGAACGTATTCAAGGCTCAGCTCAGAACTCCTCGCAGTGAATATAAAGCAACTCTCCAAAAAAATCCCTTCTATTGGAACGTACAATGCTTTGAGTTCTAAGAATTATTGTTGGAAGCACTGCTGAGACAAGTGTACACTCTCGGTGGACACGTGATTTCATTTTTTGTAACTTTTTTAAATCTTATGGGGTATTGAAACTGTATTGAAACTTAAAACTGGAGCTGCGCAAGGTTCTATTCTAGGTCCTCTTCTTATTTGATGTGAATGATCTGCCGGAACTTCTTTCATGTGAATCATGTAACCTTTCGCAGCATATAGTTTTCACATAGCATTCAGCTCATATATTTATAGTTTTAATAAACAGCATATTTTTAATTGGCACACGCCCAACGTAACATTAGTCACACGATTTGAATAAAATAATGAATCGCTATACAATTCTGTAGCTAAATCTGATTTAAATCAACCCGCTGTTGTATCATCGAAATTGCTTGAAATAAGAAAACGAGTCACACTCAGTCGACTACGTCGTTCTTCAAATCCACAAAAAAAGTAAAAGTTAACTTACAACACCAACTTCAATTCGATGCCTCTGTCGACCTTATTAAGGTAGCCTAACATCTTCATTGCCCATTAACACTTCATGGTAAAAATCATTCATTCATTTTCAATGTTACCAGTACCACCCGATGTGCTCCTGTCCAAACGACTCGTGACTTCGTCTTCAATTTCAGTTTTCAGACATCTTAAGCAAGTAAATTATTACACTTTTTTCTATAGTTCTACTGTTATCATCTTCGACAAAAAAAAATCACCTCCTGCGGTTTTTCTGTGTTGTAGGCGATAGACAGATAGATTTCGGTACTTGGTGGTTTATCCGGTTGAAAGCAATTGTTATTATTATACCCTGCATGGTTGCGTATTGTTTGTGTCTACAAGTTTTCAACATATTTTTTTAAACTTTCTGATTCATTATTGGATTGGATGGAAGAGTGTGATGACGCTCAGGATAAGGTGTTGCTAAGTTAAAAGTTTTTGGGTTGAGTGATGTCATAGGCAGTAAAAACTGATTTGTGTGGATGAATGGTCTGGGAAATAGAAGACACCAAGTTTATTAAGCTGCTATTGCTTTAAATTGAGATACATTTTCCGAAATACTTCAAATGTAGATCATCAGCTTGAGTGGCATCACTTAGATCAGACTGCCTCCACCGCATCACCTCCATCAAGACAAAGAAATCAATTCATTTCAAATGTGTGATTTTTGTTTTTAGTTCACTCGCTTATCGGCGTCATCCTGCGAACCATTCCCTTCGACAAACGATGCCCTAAAATAGTCATTTCTACAACGGACACACAAACTCATCCACCCTTAGTGCCAGACACAAAGATTTCCTTCAAAGATGTTTTCTTTCTTATTTTTCCTGTCGTTCTATCTATCCAGTAGTGGCCCCCTAAATATACACACAAGTCCATTTTTGTACTGTTTTTCCAAGAACAACGAATTCTCGCCATCAGCATCGTTCAGCATCGTCCAGAGGGTCCACAACTCATCCAGACGCATCATCAATCTATAAATAGTTCTAGAACTACAGAATGTCTCGTATATTTTCCTTCTGATACTCAATTTCCCGCGAGAGCCGAAGACGCTTTTCATGTCTTTCCTTCCTGTTGCGGCTGCCGTGCTAGCGTGCCGCGTAATGATTGTGGCGATGGTGCTGCTAATATGACTGCGGACCGCACAATATGATGACGATCCAGAGAAGATACAGTTGGGCAGGAGGTTGTCTGTGGCCAATAATACAAAAATCTGTGTTGCTCAGCAACTGCACTCCCCTTGTATTCAAAATGTTCTTATTTTGCGGGATCAAGATGGTGAGGATCGGTGCAGTCCAACGGGAGATATGGACGTTATATCGAACCGATGCAGACAGCAGCTGTCTGATGCATAAATAAAAATAAATTGCTTGAAAGTTCACGAGTGAAGAAGAGAGTCCCTTGCTAATGCCACCACTCACCGTATGCAACAATTACTTTGGACCGACGACTGGTGCTGCCCATGTATGTCTCAAGTCAGAATGACTTTTGTCTTCGTTAAAAAAAACTGTCACATGTGCATGGGGTCCTTGACGATCTGAGTGGGCATGTTGATCGCCACCATTTTCATATGCACAAATGATGACACCTCGAAGTCAGGAAAGTTGTCCGAAGTACTCATTTCTCCCTGCAAGATTAAGTATTTTCCGTCATCCAGTACGACGTTTCGCCAGCATCACTTCACCACCCAAACAAATATCCAAGATATTGTCATTATATGCAAATTTCGAAATACTTCACGGCCGATTTGTATGATTCGAGAAAACAATTTGTCAAAGCGAAGGCGTTCTACATACGTATACGTATATCGTCTGCTCTACCATAGTCATATCTGCAGTAAATCACAGATTCATCGGACGCGCTTCATCTTTGGCCTTTAATTTCGGTGTCAGAAATCCAATCACTGCAATGTGGTCTGTGGATCTTTGACAGAAAAATAAGAAAAACCATTCTCAATGCGCATCTATTGCATAAAATTATTTGAATCCGGACAGCATTTTGTCATTAGACGTTGTATTCAACTATCGAAACATTAATCATAAAGTGAAAAATTTTATGTCAGAATATAATGCTTGGGTTCACTTCTGCAGCATTCATGACGAAAAAAAACTATTTGATGCAAATGGCCTGATGATCCTCAAGAGGATAATGTGTTGCACTTGTTCATCATATTTTTTCTCCAGTGGCCAGAAACCATTCAAATATGACCGAAACGAAGCACTTGGTTTTCGGACCATGTCCTCTGTGTTTTTATGTGGTGTTGATCATGTCTGAGCAGTATACTTCAATATGATCGAGTCGCTTTAGGTCATTGTTAATGCATTTAGACTAGAACGATCGGAAAGTTTTATGGAATTATTTTTATACATTGTGTGACCGATGCTGTAGCCGGGGCTGGATTACTAATGGATTTTCAAGAGGTTGGTTGACTTGAATAAGTGACCAATGCAGTGATTTTTCACTTTGGACTGAAAAATTTAGGATGCTGTGGGAAAATATTTTTGGAATATGACCGTTTGATATCATTGCTCAGGAAAAGGTGTTGGCTTCCCATCAATTGCAATTTTTCAATTTTATGTAGCAAAGATTTATTCATAACACTAAATTCAATCGTTAAAAACTGTCAATATCACACAAACTATTTCAGCACTCTATTTCTTGAATATTTACGTATATATTCCCTTTAACAATATCGATTTTCTGGCTATTTTTATTCAATACACAATTCATTATTCACTTTTATCTAATTCATGGTTATATGTAATAAATATCCATTTCGAAATGTACTTATTACTTTTTAAGTATGCTGCGAATCGGACTGAACTTAACTTTTCAGGATGTATATTTATACAAAAAGCTTGTGTAGCCGACTGCAAGATTGTTTAGACCGTGGCTCAAATCCGGTCATGGGCGCACACCGGGCTTCAGGTTTACCAAACTGTGTGTAGGTATTTAATTGATAGTAATTAAATCGAGGATAAAGAGCCCTATTGCGAGAGTCACGCCACGTGAGATCTCTCGTCACTTCGAAAGTCACGTCACCTACGGATCAGTGTTCTGATCGTCACGTGAAGTGACTCTAGGTGAGGTGACTACAAATTTGTGTTTGAATGGCAACGCCTGAACATCGCAGAAAGTGCTCGATGGTGTCCTCTTCCATCTCGCACCTCTTGCATAAAATGCTGGATGGCAGTTCCATTTTATTCGCATGAGATGCGGTACGGCAGTGCTGTGTTAGCAAGCTAACCATCGCTCTTAAGCAGTTTCTGCTGAGCTTGAGCAGTTTGCTGCTTTTGCTTAGATCAGATGATGGCTATAATGTCCTGGCAACCCTGCAGCCCGTCCTGTTTTCCCATTCGGATTTTAGTTTGGCTTATATGGCAGCATGTAGTTTGCTTGTGATACAATTGACCGTGGTACAGTGATGCAGGGGCTATTACTAGCTCCTAAATCTCTCCTCGACAATTCATCGGCTTTTTCGTTGCCTTTGACCCCAGTATGTCCTGGCACCCAAATAATCCGGATAGGGATATGCCTAGCATTTTCATTTAGAGCTACTCTGCAAGCGTAAACAGTTTTTGAAGAACATCTGTAACAAGAGCGAGAATGGCTGCTCTGCTGTCGACACAAATTGTTGTTGGTTTGGTTGATGTTCCGCTAATGGACTCAACTGCCATGCGTACAGCATATACTTCAGACTGAAAGACAGTAGTATAGTCCGACAACACAGGTTAAAACTCATATCTGTACAAAAAACGCCCGAGCCAACTCCTGTGCCCGTTCTTTGACCCGTCCGTGTAAATGCAGATGCCACCATCGGCGGTAGCTCCTTTTTTTTCTATAAGTCTGATTTTGTGGACATGTTGACCTGGAATTCCTGCCAAGGTGTATTATTGTGCTCATGTAGTCCGTGTCTTCCGCAACGAGCTCAAATATTCTGCGGCATTCTGTAACAATACAGCTGTAGCCCCACTGATTTGAATTGGTCCGCATGCCGGAACTTTAAGCGCATATTATCGCTAAGCTGACACTTTTAAAGATAAATCGATCTAGAGGCTTAAGTCCCAGAATCATTTCCAACCCAGCCGTTGGGGCGGTTCTTAAAGCGCACTTCATACATATGCAAACTAATCTTTGCAGTCTTGTTAGCTCCTTGATATTGGCTTACTCTTCGCTACCTTCCACCACATGGTCGCTCCATACACCAGAATCGGCCTCACTACACATGTGAATAGGTTGCAGACCGCTCTAGGTCTAAGATCTTCAGTGATTGGAGTAGCGGGATTGGCACGCAAAATATACTGCGCGAGCCTTACTTATACGGTGCTTCACATTAGCCCCCGAGTTCAATTTCCTATCTAATCATTATATAAAATATTTAACACTATCAACAAGTTCTAAAGTTATTCCGTTGAGGCTAGGTGTGACAATAGCCGGCACCTTCTGTTTCCTTGTGAAAAGTACAAGCTCAGTTTTTGTCGGGTTTTCCCTAAACCCGGCTTTTCTGGCCCAGATTTGGATACGGTTCAGCGGCGATTGCATAAGGTCTGACAAAGTTTGTAGGAACGCACCCTTCACAAGCACCACCTCAAAGCCACTGGCCTTTAAACTCTCCAGTATTTCGTTAACTGTAAGGATCCAGAAAAGAGGCGATATGCATTATTTTTGTGGGTTCCAGTTCCGACTCTTCTCTCCGCTTTGGCCTCCAAAAAAGTGGCTTCAATTTGCCTGTTTTTGAGCGAGTCTGATGCACACGTCGCTAGAGTTTTATCCACTCCACATCGATCGTGACAGTGACATTGTTGAAGGCCTTTCAATGTCTAAGAGGCTGCCAACGTGTATTCCTTTTGCTGTAAGGGCTTTTCTATTGTACCGACAACTTTCTGTAATGCCGTCTCTACAGATCTGCCTGCTAGAAACGCGTGTTGACCAATACAGAGTCTTGCGACATCAATCGAGCTTTTGATGTATGTACAAATTCACAAGCCCCTCTAGTATTTTGAGCAGAAACAATGCTAAGCTAATTGATCTAAAGCTCTTCACATTCTTTACAGTTCGTCAAAGAAGGGGTAAAAATACGCTGCAGGATGATGATGATGATCCTGTCTGCGTTTTGAAGCATGAAAGGCAATATCTCATCAATCCCTGAACCTTTGTAAGGTCGGAATGTGTCTATAGCCCACTCAATCGTAATCTCATCTACTACTTCCTTCATGATCCGCTCGGGCAGCCGGTGGGTTGCTCTAATTGGTCACCACGTGGTACTGTATAAGCCGTTCCGGGAAATGAGTTTCCAGTAGCATGTCCAGACATTCTTTCGGGTCCTCCACCCAATCCCCGTTTTCCCTTCGCAGAAACGAGGGTACGCCGCGAGTTACGCTTAGGACCTTCCTGATTCTAGCTGCCTCTGTACTTCTTTCAATGTTCTCACAGAATTCCCTCCATGAGTCGCGGTTGGCTCGTCTTATCTTTATTTTGAAAAGCAATCGCTCTGGCTTGTGTCGGCCCAAGTCTTGAATGTTTCCTGACCGCCTTGCGTTGTTAGACGCCCTTCGTGTGCGACCTCTAGCCTCTGTAAGTTCGCCATTCCACTATAAAGTAGCGGTTTTCCTTACGAGCTTTTCGGGGCACGTTTTCTTTGAAATCTGACAAAAAGACTCCTGTTAGTCGGTTCACCTGCTCGTTAAGTCGTCCTAGACTCGTCAGATCCAGGTCGTCTTGTGCCATGAGGTGTCTATTTGCTTTCCTTGAGTACACTGTCCATTGTGTTGTTCTCGGCTTCCGAACTTTTTTGGGCGAGATACCAGAACTACCGATATTCCAGCATAGCCACTGGTGATTCGAGAGCGACGGCAGGTTAGAAACTTGCCAGCTATGCACACTTTCCACTATACTTGGAGTTGCCAGGGTAATATGAATTACCTTAGCCCAGTTCCTAGTAATAAATGTAGGTTTGTCATCAATATTACGGATATTGGGGTTAGTTGACGTTAAAAATTCTAGCATTCACCTGCCTCTGTCGTTTATGTTGGTGCTTCCCCATATTTGATGGTGAGAATTTGCGTCTCAGCCGATGACAGCATCAGTAGCCACCCGACGACGGCCAGCTTAAGGTTACCAGCAGCTACTCCCCTAAAAGACAGAGCTACTGTCTCCTGTCGTGGCTTCATCGACGACTTACCTATCAGCGAGATGTGCTCCTCTGAGCGTTGGCGCTTGCTCGCAGCACCCTGATCATATTAGCCAAACCTTCCGGGGGATTGTTACCAGAGGCCACCGTGAGGAGGTTAAAGTTCACAGTTTCACCAGTCCCAATAGATACGGTACGTACATATTTGTTACTCTTTCTTTGGCTGGTGACTGACCGCCTTTTCCAATATGTATTTCGTAAAATGCATTGTGAAAAATTGCTTGAAAATGAGCATTTGTCAAACAATTGGCCAAAAAAATTAGATAAATAAAATTATTTTGGTAAATATTAAGGCTAACAATTCATTTTGGCACGAACTTGCAAGGACTATTTTATCCCAACCATCTGCAGATAATTTGTATTATTGCAATGCAAATCCCTCAAACGGCACATTATATTCCATGTAAAAAAATTATATTCCCACGTTTGCCCCATTTTTCTATGGTCATTTCACCCAAAGTTAAATCAAAGACATTCATCCAAACATCTGACTATCATATTTTTCTCATTCATTTTCATTCCACATTCATTGTTCTCGTTTTTTCAACAACAAAAAAATCTACCTATAAAATTGACACACATGTCTCATTGTCCTTTTTATCCTCAATTGGTGACTGACTATTAAAAAAATCAAATGCAACGTTCCCTCTAATAAAGCTACTCTTTCATTTCAGTCTCCTCTACTTAAAATTCTGATCTAATGCGGTGTGTTTGCGAAAAAATATTTCTCAGGACCTTTGTCTTGACCCCCTTCCTTCAATCCCGACAACGTTGTTTCACATCCTCTTCGAAGATGCAGCGACGGTGTTTTGATCGAGCTGCTGAAAAAAACGTGAGGGCACATAAGATCATCGTCCAGAAGAAATCCGATGACGAAAAAAAAACGCGTGAGGAGTCCTCATCCGTACCATCTTTTTCCCAAGTTCGTTTTAAAAAACAGATGCGCTAAAATGGACCCTTGGAACACGGTAACCGTGAATGTCCTATCCATTAATTGAAAAGAAGTTTTACGTAAAGCGGTATACACAAGGCGACGGTGATGAGATCGACGATGATCAGAGCTACCCCTTAAACTTGGTGCAAAAGAATAAGTGCATGCATGTGTCGACCGGGGTGAGGTCTGCTGGTCTTTCTTCAGACGCATATGAAAAAAAACACAAGCAGGACAATGCTACTGTGAATAGTTTATAGTTTCTGCGATCATATCTATCGTTCGGGGGTTAAAACGGACAAATCGATGGCGAAGACGATGATCATCACCGAAAAAAAAATCAGAACGAATTAGGCCCAGTGTTTTGTGCACATATTGAAAAAATCCTTGCCGTAGCATTTTTTCTTCTGACTAATCATATTGCATATGCGTGATGCGGTTTTTTATTTACGTCATGAGATTTCAGATTCGGTTCCCAGGACCTCTTGGGTAGATAGATGGCCTTTTCAAATACACCCGACAGTCCCTCGGAGATAGAAACTCCAAGAACCGCTAAGTTGAGTTCTTTATGGGAATTCAAGCGCAATTATAGCGGAGAGCCACTATTGAATTACCGCAGGTTCTTCGCGGTATTCCATCATCGTCATTTTGATATCGAAAAAGCTGGACAAAAAATACCCATACCGATTTCTTTTTGGGCCATGCGAAGAAAGTAGATGAACAAAAAAACAGTTCCCAATAAGACCCGGTTCACAAGAACTCATCTAACGGTATCTGATCAGATCAAATAACCATAATGAATGAAAGAAAAGTGGATGCGAGCGAAGCAAAGAAGTGGAATATCTACACACCAACGGAGAAGAACAACAGAAAAAAAAACAAAAGGTTCCGTAACAGGTAAAATGTTTATCTGCAATCGGGATACGAAGTGGTTTTTTATATGATGGATACGCATTCATTGAATTAAATTCAAATGCCGTCCTGCGTCGCAGATTTGTGATGGAATCGCGGTTTTTATTCGGCCAAAGGCCAGGTCAGGATAGAGTGAAAAGAATTGGGATAGTGGGAGCGTGAAATTTCGAAAGATGAAAGTGCTCCTGTTGGATCTGCTGGCGGGATGATGATGAATTTACAGGTTCATGTTTTAGCGGAAGTGAAATTTGTTTGATTTATTTCTGAAAAAAAAAACGAGACAGATGGTAGATTGAAAAAGGCTGAGAGTTTTCAAATTGTTTTTATTATAAGATTTAAGAGAAAACCATGCACAACGGAAATTCAGGAAGGATGAGATTGTATTTTTCGGTATTTTTTTATTTGTTGAATTTCAATTTCAATTGAAAAGTGAAAATGTACCGACATGAATGTAAGACATTACTGTTTTCCGCAATATTCCCAAAATAGAAGGCGTTCGTAAATTAGCTACAAAAGATTCCACCATCAGCTGTAGGTGCGAGCTTCGAATCAATGCCTTTTCGATTGTCATATCTCCATCTTTTGTGCCTAATCGTGCCGATCAAGAGCCAATCATTAGCATAGATTAACATAGTCAGTTAGACACCTGAAAGGTTACACTGTACACTATAGCCGTGGGCCCGATAGTTTTCACTTTACGACAACCCATAAACATAGAAAAAGTCACCGAATCTGCATGCCACCACCAACGAGAGAGAGAGAGCCAATGGAACCATCTCAGTACGAAACAACTGTACAATATTTGGATTTACATATGTCGCAATAATTCCATTCAGTTCCGTCCATTCTTCGCAAAGGTGCATCTTCGACACGATTTTGTCATTTGAATTTCATGCCAGACATTTGTACATATTACATTCAACATTCACATTATGCATCTTATGACGAAGAAGACGGTAACGGCGATGTTGATGATGCTGATGTCAAGAATGGTGAGGACAACAGACAGCAAATGGTGATCGTTGAATATTTCTGTTTTGGTTAGCTGAAGGCATTTGGTCTTTATTTTGAAGGAATAAGTCGGTAACATTGCAAATGAACTGACAGTAAATGCAACAGAAAAATTAGAAAATGGATAAAAATGAACCAGTTGGTATGTGGATTTTTGCAAGCTGGTGTTCAGTGGTGGGTAAACTTTTCCAGTTGCGTGCTAAAAACTTTAAAAGGTCTGCGGTTTGGTTTGATGTTATGGCGAATCTTATCTCGCAAGGATTTGGAGTCAACGTTCTTGGGCTTGTTTCATGCTCCAAATTTTTATAAATATTTAAAATCAATTTTTTTAAAAAAAATCCAGTGATGATGTAGATGTTAAAAAAGACTGAAAAACATTGATTTTTGCGAAAAGAATAAGGATTCTAACAGCCGTGAGTTGTCATTCTTGCTTCTCTATAACTATGCACCTTTCATTTTTGTAAGTATTTTCATTTTTGTAAGTTTTAGCTTAAGCTGAGCGTGAGATTTTTTAAAATTATAGGATTATAAGGCTGTTATTGGTACTTTTATGACATTTCCAAATCTATGCTCTTTTTTATCATTTTGGCAAGTCGGTTCAAACATCATAGGTCCTTTAGACGCATTCAATACTTTTTGACGATTTCATTGATGAGTCTAATAACCTGACCTAAAATCGCATCAACGGTTTTCTGGAGGACTCTTTCCATTTCCGTTGTGGATCGTAATTGCTAACCAGCTACCTTAAACACAGATATAATCCCAATCATGCCGCTAAAACCAGCTGCATGATGCGTCTTAGATGTTCGTCGATCGATCTTGCTAATGCAAACAGGTTTATTGGTCTGGATGCAGGCCAATAAACAGGTATGATCAGATCGGTAAATGATCAAATCAACTGGGTTGCCAGTTAGATGGTCGTTGTTCAGGCGGTAAGAGGACTGTCAGGAGAGGGCAGTTGCATTAAAAAAATCTAATTTCAACTGTCTATGAAAGAAATTGCTGGCGTTGAATTTTGATCAACCGTTTTCATAGGTAGTTCAAAGTGGGAAATGGATGAGCCGAGCTAGAATTATTTACCAGGTGAGGAGCTGAAGGAGCGACCGAGTTATTCGGTTGGAAAGAATGTAGCGTTCGCAAATGATGAAGTTAAATGCCTAGGTGCGAAAATGTTCCTGCAAGCTTCAGTTTGGGCTATTTAACTAACACAATCAAATCCGGTAATACAATCAAAATTTAGGCTTATTATGTTGCATTGTCTTGACAAACAAAATTATCCTGTTCGATGAAAGTGTTATGATTAGTAGCCAAGGAAGTTGTGTGAAGCCATCAGCGTTCATTACCTTCCTGAATTTTCATGCACTATATGCCAGTGATTTCGGTTAGAAACTATTTCTATCAAAATAACAGTGTAAGAGTAACAAGTGTAAGTAACTTGCCAATTCATGTTGAGTGTGGTAAGTACAGCTCCGATGCTTATAGTTTCAGACATCTGGATAAATAACAAGGGACTTCGTTAGTAGATTTAACCTAAGGCTCAGTTTGGAGTTTTATTTTGAATTAAGGACAAATAAAAGAGAGAGTTCCATGCAGTTGGAGGTTTCACAATTAGTTTGGAATCACAATGGAACCCACAAACAGGCTTTTAAGAGACGACGAGCGCTTGGGAGACTCAGTTGATTCTTCTAGAAACGGAGCACGTGGCCATTGGTTCGAGACAATGCGAGAAGCCAAATCTCAATGCGGACTGGTGTTCACTTTTGTATTATACATGCTTCGGTTTTCAAAGTACTTTTCCAGTTAAATAAATTTAAATTTTCTAATATCTTAGGACTCTAAAGGCTTAAGGGATCCAGAAATGTGATCAGGTTTAGATCCTTTTCATCGCCTTATAATTTTTGGCACGTCATTTAAGTCTTAAACTTGTCTATAAGCTGATTTCAGGTCAGCACAATAATTTTTAGCTTTAACAGATAATTCTAGTTGAAATTCAAAATTAAAACATAGACAGCGAGAAATTTACGATCATTTCCGGGTAGGTATTTCGGGATTATTGCTTTCACAATTCTACCTTTCTACTAATATGTTACGCAATTACTTCACAACTATCATATGTTAGTCTTTCCAGCCTTCCCCGAGGACACTTTGCTCACTATAGAACAGAAAAGCAGGAGTATCTATCAGAGGCTTGGATGTAAAAGGCACATCCTGTAAATATGAAGACCGAGTTAACGGCTAACATTATTTCGAAGTGAATTTTATGATTGTGATTGTAGTTGCGCAAAAAAGTTGAAAACACACGTCAGGCCAGTGACACCATCTTGTTAAAATAACATATTGTCTAGGTTTACATCTTCATTTCAGGCATACAAGCTGGTTAGAATACAGCCATAGCGCTGAGCACTAGCGACAATCCTAACTCTTGTTATTTATTACTAAACATGGGCATATAACACCTCCAGACCGAAAAAAGACTAGACAGTTACTTTTCGAGGGTGCCTTAGTCTCTTTTGAGACACTTGTAAAATCTAACTTCATCAGAAATGAACCTCATCGCTGAAGAAAATTTTGATTTTAAAATTATCACAGCTTGTTTTAGCTCCTAATCAAACTTCCTTATGTGAATTGATTACTCGATAGGCTTCAATTCTTCGCATCAGTTGAACTTAATAAGTACGCAGTGCCAAGATCCAACAGTCATTTGACTACAATTAGCTTTAGGACTTGCCCTAGTGCTAGAAAGCCGTATAGTCGCTATATCTGCGTCGTCTGCCAAAGTTTCTCTAGTTAGACGTACGCTGGGATCATCCATGAGCCTTGAAATACCAGTGATTGATCTAAGTTAGGCTACGCTACAGAAGAGAACTGCCGCCTAAGCGGCTTGTATTAGATCGTCAATTCGGGCCCATTTGCCAACCTTGGCTGGCAAGTTAGAGTTTCCAAATGACCACTCAGCTAAACTGAATCAGCTGACTCAACATAACAGTACTAGCCCTCTCTGCTAGCTCTTGAAAGTTGTGAAAACCAAAAATCTTGGGCGTTTATTATTTAGGGCCGCCAACCACCGAAAATATGCTCGATCAGGTTCTTTTCCATCTCAGACCTCTTGCATAAATTGATGGATGTGGGTGTTATTCTATTTGCATGAAATGCAATCAAATAGTGCCCTGTGAGGAAGCTACCCACTGGTTGCTGGTTTGGTCGCAAAAAGCGACCAAAATCTCCTCTTGTAGAATTATCTCGATAAACTGTTCTGATTCCAACACGATCTATGTTTGTTAGCCGATTCTTATTGTAATACAGTAAAATGTCTACTAACGATATGTCACTTTTGTTTGCATTTATGCTTGACAGTTTTCAAACATGAAAATGATAATTTTAAGACTACTAAAAGGGCAACCTTGTATAATCGAAATGACAAACTAGTATGTTCCATGTGCTTAACTTGATCAATTGAGCAAAGGAAGGAATATTATGGAATTTTGTGCAGTATACAGGCCACGGTCAGCAAAATGCAGCTCATTGTCAGTGATTTTTTCGGAAATTTTGCGCTAGTAACTACACGCTTGAAGATCAATGCAGAACCAGAATATAAAACTCAATAAGGAAGCTTTATCAACCTTGCCCAGTATCTTGGGTCAATGAATTCCTCTCGAGCATTCTGAGCAATATTTTTTTCAGCTGGAGGCTACTCCAGGGCGTTCACCTCATGATAAAAGAGTGCTCTTCTTCACTCACATGATTCCATAACGACCCTTTTCCGAACCAACTATTGCCAGACACAGGCTTCAGATTGCATTCTCCACATGGTATACCCGATATCTCAGGCTAAAAATCGATTTTAACCACGTGTAGTGATGCCTGGGAATTGAAACTGCCTCCTTGTTGCAAAAAACATTTATAATCCTCATTTTTGTCTATGGTTCAAATTACTATGTTCACATGAGCTTGCAACTATTTTAATTTGTGCAGGACTTCAGGCATATTCCTTTAGAGAGCATAAGTTTTGATGGTTCATATTTCGTTGATTATGATGATAATGGAATAAGAATTTTGCAAAAAAAAACTTCAATTTCTACGTGTGAATGCGCTCAGTTCAGATTCACTATCTAAGCTAGCATATTCTTCAGTTGCAGCCCCTTCTAAAAAAATGTCATCTCAATCTTCTAGAATGACAAGTTTTTGGTCCCAAGTTGATCGGTTTTTGGCAAATTTTGAATATCAGAGGAAACATTTCAATTCTTATTATTTTTAAGCTTACTCTCGACTATTTAGTTTTCACATAATCCAAATTTTCAAAATTACGTTTGGATCACAGTTGGATATACTTCGATATTACTTTAATCTTCGCCCAACCATATTTCACGAAGGTCTGAATAAATTTACGTGATAATCAAGATTTTAATGAGTTCACATACAGGTATATCTCTTCAGAAAGGTACACTGGTTCCAAGAAAAAAATCGGACATTCTAAAATAAAGAGGTTTACAGATGAGTCATCTCTTCTAATACTTCACTGACTCCCTAAGTGAAAATCAGTTTTCTTACATTCGAGACCCGTACTTATAAGATCGCCTAGCTTTCAATTTTCGAACACCTGCCTTCATTTTACTTCAAAAATCAACTTAATTCTGCAACTTACTAGTTCATCTTGACTGTCGTGTTATGTGGATTCACTCATCGTCGAAGAACCATCATGATTTTCATGTCTTCAAGTCACAGAAAAGTTTTCCAAATCAAAAATGCAGCAACTCGTTTGTTTTTTAAACAGATTCCAAGTTTCTTTCAGTTTGTTGGGTCACGGGCAACTCCTCGCAAACGATTCAAATGTCCACGCAAACAAATGCCGGTGTACACATAAGGGAGCGCATCAATACATACGAACGGAAAAGTTTTGGGAGTATGCGAGTGAATATCTAGACTAAGTGATTACCTTGTTGTTTAGTACACAGGTTTTTCAATTTTTATTTTTGCTTTACGTTAGGTAATAGCAGTGAAACAGCGGCATTTAACGTGAGGCAACCAGTGGTTTGCCTGACTAGACTAGTGATGTATCCTCTCTCCTCATAAATATCCAATTCCATAGTACAAATTCCGTTAATCTTCTTGTTGTCGGTGGGATCCGACCCAAGTGGATATTTTGTTTCCGGCGTAGCATGGCGCTATGTTGGATAGGGACTGGTTGTGGGTGATACAGGGTGGCGATCAAATTGTGATCAAATTACTGCAAATTAACGTATCCTCGAGGATATTTTTGTTTTGAATTTATTATTTATAATGAATTTTTTTCTTTCGTTCTTATCTTGATCAAGCAGTCATGAATAAGTATTTATTAGTTTTATCTTGGCACATCTGTTCCGTACAAACAATCTTCTTTATATTCGAATGAAATTCCTGTACCACCCAGTACAGTCTATTTGACTAACCAAAATCAACAGGACGCTTTAGGACAATATCTCAAAGCAGCTACATTCATTCTATAACCAGCTGCACGAAAAATTCATGTCAGCTTACTCTCGACGCTACGAAATACTTGACTGAGCTATTTTTCGAGTCTCTAGTTCGCTGTGACTGGTTACTGAGGTGGTCATCATTGTCATCTCATGAGGGGGTCATCTCGATATTTTTGTTATTCTGTCCATTCGCCATGTAGATTGCCATTGCGAACATGACTGCATCGCTAGACTGGCCCCACGATCCCATCGACCAAATAGTAGAAGCTCTGACTCAGGATGCTAACAATGGACTTTAGAGCTGCTCCACATGATGATATGGACCTATGGATCTATCTTTCTTCCGATGACTCCAAGACAACAGCACCGACAGCATCAACAGCAACAATAGCAACCCGAAAGTTCCCGGAGTAGTCTCACAGAGTCCCTACTAGCAACTAGCCACAATCTATCGAGACCTTGTTCGAGAATAAATCACGATCTGACAATGTCTCATTGCGCTGCGCTTCTGCCACGATGCCTCATCCTATTGCTCGTGGCGAAAAAGTTCGGGGCACATTGTAAGGTTTTGTCATCGTTAGCACGCCGAGACTTTTAGTTTTTCGGATGAGATGAGAGGCTGGCTAAGAAGGCTACCCAACAGCTCCTATCGATAATATTGGTTGGTACTTAGTTTAATCGTTTACCTCGCGTCTTCTTCCTTCACGATACAGGCTATTTCTCGTATTTGTTTTTAATTTTATTTTGTTCATTGGTCTGACTTTAATCCGAAGCATTTTGTATTCGATGCGAAGACGATCGGTGGAAACCAAATTGGCGACGAAATCATAGAAACTCACGAAATAATTGTAACAGAGTTCACATGGAAAACCGATTGGAAAATAAGAATGGGAGATATGGTGGCAATGCGATGGTGACACGAGAAAGGAAGAAGACTCTCGTGTAACTCGATAATGCCATTCTTTTCGAATCGAAACAATTGTCGAAAGGTAAATCGATTGGACTTTTTTGTGTTAGAGAAATAGGTAGGTGCTTTTCGGTTTTTTAGTCACTTGGGAAAAGGGTTGTAGGTTCCAATCGCAATTGATTTCAATTGTGGGAAAGACAAACTATTCTGCCAAACATTGCCTATTCCTGGCAGTGTGACTCGTTTCAAGATTTAGTGGTAACAAGAGAGTAAAGAAATGGTGCTAGACACATTTGGTTTTTGACACTAAAGCACCAATAACAACTACATCTCCACAAGACCATTTACAAACACTATTTTTAATAGTAAAATTCTTGAAGATGATTCAAAAATACCAAATGTTTTTTACTCTCGAGACAACACTCGTTCTTATTTATAAAACCCACAATAAATCTCATTCCAGACTCTGGCTGCTGTTCCAAAAAACAAACACCAAATTTTCTCTTAGCACCCTGCTTGCAAATAATAGTTCATGTATTCCGCCATAGTCTCGCTCGTTCTTTCACAAACACCTTTAACTAGAACCCAGCTTAGCTTATTTACACCAGTCAATTACAATCAATTTTACGCTTTTTACTTCGCATCACAGTGCGGCTTGCATGCACATGAAATTCCGACATTCATATATTGGTCCATATTCCGTTTTCTCAAATCTTTTACGAAAACGATAAAATTCGAACCGTTGCATTATTGCACTAGTCCCATGTCCATTCGCATCGTTGCGTATATCGCCTAAAGTCAGGATCAGTCTCTCAAGGATAAATGTCTTTGCGATTTTTTTTCTCTATCTGATAAGGGCTCGCGTGTAAACATTGCCGAGTATGATGTACAAAAGATGGATTTTCTCGGGATCGGAAAATAAACTACAGATTGTACATGTTCGTATTTGGAAAATTTCACCGATTTTTTCAGTTATTTCAGTTGAATCAATCGACCGAGATGCAATGTGGTATTAAAAATTGGGCATTTCTATTATTGAGTGAGATGGGAAAAAGCAGCACTTTTTTCGGGATGGTGAACTGGCATATGGTCCGAATGATAATGTAGAGATTAAGAAATTGCATTCGAGAAATTTGTTATGAAATATTGTTGTGGTAAAGTGGATTAAGAGTAGTGAGAGTAGAAGTTCAATTATTTCCAGTTTGGATGAAATCTCTCGAAAATTTCAGAATACCAGGGATAAGATTGAATAAAACAAGATACACTAATGCATTTCAAACTAAACGGTTTTTGCCGGCGTAAAAGAAATGAAAAAAAAATGTGAAAGAAGAACAAAATGCAGAAGAATACGAGGAAACGGAGAGAAAATTAAACCTTTGCTGCTCCATCAAAAGTGTTAGTCTCTGGAAAAGTGTAGAGCTGGAGAGTGAGAGAAAGCTTCCTATATGAAAAATAGCTGTAACTCAGAAACAACAAAAACATTCTGGAATTTGCCATAAACACTTTTTTAAAAGTGGTATCCACGGGTCCATCAGTGTCGCAATAATTTAAAATTGGCTGTTGCTTCTAATCTACAGAGTAAAATTATAGCAAAACATGTAAACATTAGACTGCGGTCATGATAAAAAAATTTGAATTTTTACGGCAGTTTAGTTTCATTAGAAAAATATTAAAATGAATATCCAACAAAAAAAGAGTCGAATTAACTTTCAGTATAACCTAGCTTTCCCAAACATATCAAATAATTTGTCGGAATTTATAACAAAAAAGGGCTTGGAGAGAAAAACATAAAAGAAGAATGATACTCAGGATTATCCTAATAAGGCTTTAATCTTTTGTGTCTGAAGTGTCTTGGATGTGGCGTTCAGTAATTGTTCATTAGAGCTCGTGGTTTTGAAGATTTTTTGTTTTGATTCTTTTTAGATGCAATGAAAATTACGGAAACTACTTTATGCTTTTCTGTGCTCAAGCCTACTATTGAATCTGTTCTGCAAAATTTTCGAAAATATTCAAAGATATTTTTTCGTCATTAGCTGATTATTTCATCTTATGGAAAGGTTAAAACGGATCTACAGCCAGTGAAATTCTATAATATGATTAATAGCTAACATATTAATAATTTCATGACCAATTCCAACCCAGAACTTACTACTAAGCTGTTATGAAAAGAATGAATAATTGAGGTCTAAGAATGGAGCCTTGTGGAACGCCAGAAGATGGATAAAAAGAAGGGGGAGAACAAACACTAAGCACTACTGCGTTGGTACGGTTGAAAATGTAAGATGAAAACCAAGAAAGGAGAGGATCGAATATGCCAAAACAAGTAAGCTTATTAGAATGTAATGTTCAACCTAGGCGAAAGCTTTCGAAAAGTAAACATATATTTCATTTGATCTCCATTGTCAAGAATATAGGACACAAAATCAACAATTTAGTCTAAATTAGTGGAGTTGGTGCGCTCCTTAATAACCGTGTTGTACATATGAAATTGATTCCTTACAATTTTTTGTAACAGCTTCGGAAAACAGAATGGATGTAGGGTGATAGCTGTAACCGTTTTCAATATCACCCGTCTTTAATATCAGGTAAACATTGATTGTTGAGTATGACACTGAGGAAGAGGCTTAGGTTAAAAAGTTCTTAGCTTTTCTGATTTGATTTGGAGAAATCAGACTTCAGGTTTAAGAGAGAAAGGAATTTATTTTACCCCCTCATGTTCTTCCGTGGTCTTCAATTTAATAATTTTATCGTCTGTGATCTTCCGGGTGCTTGCAGCCTCTCTGCAATGTTCTTCTCTTTAGTTCCCTCTAACCTATCTTTCTTTACCTCTGATTCGTTTCATTTTAGCTATTTTCTTGGTCCGTTCTTAAAAGTGTTTTGAGTTGCTGTTGTCACCTCTCTGGTTGTAACATTGGTCTTATTGGAATGTCTAGCTTCTGAATCAAAAACTTGCAGCAATATAAACCTTAACAATGGTAAAATCCTGAGCACAGGCAAGGTTTCCTACGCTATCATCTGCCACAAAATCTTTCGCGAATGGTTTTCCGAGCAGGATCGTCTTCGCTCATTCGAGCTAGCTGTCCTGCCCACTGGAGTCTACCGAGCTTTATCTTGGACAATTATATGCCTGATGTTATTTCAATTTCAATTTCAAGCATTCCATTGTGTTTATGTAGGAACCCTCATTTAAAGGCAGCAGGATCTAGGAACTCAGATTCGCCATAGAAGTAGAAACATTTTTTGATTAAAGGTCAACGAGGCCGAGGACTTGTATAAAGTTATCATGCACAGACCCAATACTTGCAATTGTGCAGCATCAAGATAATGGTAGGCTGAAACAAGTGATTCCCGCTTCAGCTTGCTTCCCTTTTGACTCTTTACTCACGTCACCAACACAGGAACTGAAAGACCTGGTTTAGTCCATAAAGGTACCAGATCAGTGTGGAACAGGAGAAAGGAAGCTCAGTCCAAGTGGCCATCAAAGATCCCAGGATTTTTTCACAATCTGAAGGATGATCTTCAGTATCTGCTCTGCCACGTGCAAGAGATCCATCATCCAGTGCTCACTGAAGCAGCGTTGTCTGGTTTTCTCCTGTGACGCAGGTGATTGTTTCTGGATTGGTTCAGAGACCCTCGGCTCTTGACACTTCCTACAGGTGTCGTTGCTTAGGAGCCCCATTTTCATGGCATGCGCTACTACAAAACAGTGGCCAGTAATGATGCCGACCAGTCGTTTGCAGGTAGGCCGTGTTGATTCGAGCAGGGGTTTAGTTACTGCGAGATTGTATGACCCCCACATGATTTTGGTTACCCTGCACGTCTGAGTTTTGCATCATTTTGGGGTCAATCGAATACTTGATCCTTTGGATAGGAGTTGAGATGTCTACGGATCCCGACAGGCGAATTCTGGCCCGGTTAACGCACCCCCCTGACTCTGAAGACCGGGAACCCAAAAAATTCTGACTCTTTTGCTGTTGTTTAGTCTAGTCAGGTCCTGAATGCTGTCCAGAACACACTTCCATTTGCCCCAGTGCTTTTACCGCCGCTTGACTGGCTGTAAATATGTTGATCTCGTCATATGCAGTATATTTGGCATATACTAGATCTGCGGTTTAACATCTCGCGAAAAATTCCGCCTGGAAAATACTACACTGATTAGAAAGCCTGAAAGCTGCTTCCATAGCTGCACCTACAAAATATGCTGCAGCACTAATTACTACAGCTGTTTTAGAGCCGTCGGTGTAGATGCTAAGAGCTGCTGCGCCTATTTGATGATTCTATTCTTGATATCCTCGCTCGAAGCACAAAGTGGAGACCAAGTATTCATTGCTTCCTGCGTACTCCTGCTTAGTCCTGCTGTGGCCGAAGGATCTTGACTCGTATCGCTCCGAGTCCCTAATCCTGACAGCAGTTTTTGCGGCACTGCCCCTAACAATGAAATTAAGCGGAGGGAGATGAGCCAGGATGATCAGAGCGGGCGAATGAGTCGAGGTTAAGCCATCTGTAATACAGAGAGCCACCAACCGCTGAGCTCTGTCCGCCATGCCGGGAAAGGTAGTTTTACTCACTGGTGGCCAACAGACCAAGCATCCGTAAGCAATGATCGCCCTAGCTATTTCCATGTAAATTCAGCGCGTTAAAGCAGAGCTTAGACCACATGTTTTACCCAGCACTCTCTTTCTAGTTTAGATTGCGTTGTTTGCCCGCGTAACACTCTCCCCAAAATTTACTTTCCATGTGAGCTTGCTATCCAGAATAAGACCCAAGTGATCGGAAGACTAATTGCTAAGGCTATCAAGACTATATTCAAAATGCCAACTCAGACTCCAAGTTCACATGTGCATCGTGAAACAGGACTACTAAGAATAGAGCATATAATGTGTCTTGAACAAGGAAAGCTAATATTTAAGATACTTAACATAAAACTCAAATGGCCATATGTTATAAGAAATGCTGGAGAAATAACTCAGACAGCCACAAGATCGGCGAATAACCTTGCGATTGATAAAGCTAGGACAGATCGTTTGAAAATGCATCCAGTGCAATAGTCGTTGGCTTATTATAATACCTTACCTGATGATATAAGAAAATCAGTGAACTTAGTTAAATTTAAGGAAAATCTACGATCATTCCTTACACAAAGATAACGAAGTCCCAATCAGAGTTTTTTATGATATTTTCTCTGGGCATAAGTCTAGACGGCAAGACGATAGTGTGTAATGAAGTGCTTTCCTCTATATCAATATTTTATTATCTGGGAAGTACGAAAGTAACATATATTGAGGAGATTTGATGCACATGGACCGTGCATTTTGATTGAGTGATGGAGAAGTGGAAGGCAGGAGCTAAAACAACAAAAAAAAAAAACTTGGAACTACAGCCGCACACCAGCGCAACGTGAGCTCGTCGTTACACTTGATTATCTTAACACCTCTGAACCAGCCTGCCCCGTCAAAGAAGTCATAGCCAGTTCAGAGTGCTTCTCCATCCGGTCAATCATCCCATTGCGCTTTTCCACACTAGTATTCTTGATGTAGTCCTCAAACCGGTTTTGTGGGCAAGAGGCAAAAAAATCAAGGGGAATTCTCTACAAAAAGTGATGCACTTGGAGAGAAATTCGCATCACGTTTGAAACCTATTTATCGGGCTGCAACTCACTAACACAACTATAGCCATAGTTCACGGGTCAGGATTTTTTCATGAAACACTCAAGTCGAAATGAAAAAACAAGAACACGCACACATTCATATGCATAATCGGTATATGAACGGTTCCGTTGCTGCTGCAAACCAAGTGTGAAAATGGTGATTGTTGTCTAATCGGTTTGAGGACTGCATCAAGAATGCTAGTGTGGAAAGTCCCATTGAGCTGACCTAACTCTACGGTCTTCCACTTCTCAAGCGACAATTGACCCAAGCGATTGCTGCGGTCGATCAGATCTACCATGAGGTGCTGTTTTGCAGCATTGCTGACCCTCATGACATTTTTCTGTTCCATAAGATTATAGCCATAAGGCTAGGTTAGGTTAGGTTAGGTTAACGTGGCTGCCGATCTTCAGAGGCCTGACGACCAGCACACATAGGCACAGGAGAGGCCCGTTGGGATACCACAATATTTTAGTGACTCTCTTCTACTCACTAAAGTCAGGAAACCATTTGCTTCCTTTGAGAAACCGGACTATCCCCTTTAGCTTTACTAGGGAGAGTTCCGTCAGGTTTGAGAGAAAGGGTGCACCAAGTGCCGCCAGTCTTCTCCTTGCCAAAGCCGGACACTGGCACATGAGGTGTAGGACGGTTTCCTCCTCATCTTCAGAGCCACAGCTCCGACAGAAGTCATTAAACTCTACGCCCAAACGTTGTGCATGCCGTCCTATCAGGCAGTGGCCCGTTAGAACGCCCACAGTGCAACGAAGGGCACTTCGAGTTAAACCTAAAAGCTGCCTGGTGCGATGCGCATCCATGGATACCCAGGACTGCCTTGTTATCACACAGGAAGATTCATCTGCCCAGGACTTCTTAGCGTCCTCAAGATATTTTTGCCTTATGGCCAGTTTGACCGATGTCATCGGTATACCTATTGAAAAGGAGCAAGAGACCTCGGGTAGCAAAGTTCCAAGCCTTGCTAGCTCATCGGCCTCACAGTTGTCCTGAAAACCCCTATGTCCAGGTACCCAAATCAATTGAACAACCGAATGTCTCGACATCTCCCTAAGAGATGCACGGCATTCAGCAACAATCTTGGACATTGTACAAGGACCAGCAAGGGACATAATAGCCGCTTGGCTATCTGTGAAAATACCAATATTGACCCCGAATATTCGATTACACAGAAGCCATTCGACTGCCTAATAAATAGCCACTACCTCCGCCTGAAAGACACTACAGTGGTCTGGTAGACGGAGGGACAGCTTGAGATTCAGCTCATCTGAGTATACACCACTCCCAACTCTATTGTTTAGCTTTGAGCCGTCAGTGTACACATGGATAAGCCCATTTTTAAGGGTGATGCCATCACACCATTCCTCCCTGCACGGAATGCGAGTTGTAAACTCCAAATCCAGTATGCATTGTGGGGCGATGTAGTCAACAACCGCTGGTGCGGGTACTCCCTCGGCCAAGATCCTCGCATGACCGAACTCTGTCCTATTCCATGCTGAGATACAATTTAGTCTCACAGCTGCAAGATTAGCTTGCTGTGAGATCAGTAGGTTGGTTGGAAGCCAATGTAGCAGCACAAACAGTGCCTTAGTAGGGGTGGAGCGGAGCGCTCCAGTTACCAGTAGTGCAGCCATTCTCCGCACTTTTTCAAGCTGCCGTTTGCAGGTAGCCTTAAGAGCAGCCTGCCACCAGAACGCCACCCCAAACAAAAGAACTGGCTCCACCACAGCAGTGTAAAGCCAAGCAACAGTACGAGGCTGCAATCCCCAACTCACCCCTATGGCCCTTTTGCAGCAGTAAAGTGCGTTGAAAGCCTTCCGAGCTCTTTCTGCCACATTATACGTCCATAGTAACTTCGAGTCAAGGATCAGCCCTAAGTATTTGACCTTCTGGCTCAAGTTAATGGAGACCCCATTCAATTTGGGTAACTCAAAATCAGGAACTTTGTACCTCCTTGTAAACAGCACTAGTTCCGTTTTATTAGGATTCACATTCAAGCCGCACTCACGACTCCAACGCGAAATTATGTCAAGAGAGTGATTTAACCTCTCCGATAGCGTAGATAAATACTTTCCCGACACTGAAACAGCTATGTCGTCTGCATAAGCAATCACTTTGCAGCCGGCACGGTCCAGCTTCCTTAGAAGAGTATTCACCGTGATGTTCCACAACAGGGGAGAGAGAACTCCACCCTGAGGTGTGCCTGTGCTGACTCCTCGTCTTACGCTGGCATTACCCAGCGTAGAGATTACAACTCTACTTTTGAGAAGCTGCACAATAAAAGCAATCAGCCGTTCATCCACATGCATTACCGAGAGAGCCTCAACAATTGCGTTAGAATTAACGTTGTTGAAAGCCCCCTCGATGTCCAGGAAGACAGCAAGCGTATATTCCTTTAGAGCAAGAGATTTCTCAACTTGGTCAATAAGGACGTGAAGAGCAGTCTCCACAGACTTGCCTTTGGTATAGGCGTGCTGTGACTGCGAGATCAACATAGGATCGATTGATCGTTTAATATGGTAATCAATGATCCTTTCCAAAATCTTAAGCAGGACTGAGTTAAGACTTATTGGACGATAGTCCTTTGGCTTAGCATGAGAGACTTTTCCTGCTTTCGGAATAAACACAACTCTAGTTTCCCGCCAGCTGGTGGGAACATACGAGAAGCGTAGGCAAGCGTTATAAATCTCCCTGAGCCATGGTAGCGATACTTCTATGGACTGCTGAACGTCAGCCGCAAGCACGCCATCAGGGCCCGGGGATTTAAACGGCTCAAAGGAGTTAATAGCCCACCTCAGCTGAGAGTTTGATATTCTGAAAGGTGGCTCTCTACCGTAATTTAGTTCCGTTTGGTGCACTGTCCTTATAGGGCAATAATTACCCGGGAAATGTGCGTCCATAAGAACGTTTAGAGTATCTGCACTCGAACTAGTCCAAATGCCCTCAGGGTTCATTATGCACCCCATAGCCTTTGGTGTCGTGCTTAAGACCTTACGAAGGCGATTTGCCTCGCTGAGACTCTCTACATTTCCACAGAAAGATCTCCATGAGGACCTGTTAGCCTTGCGTATGGCATACTTAAAAGCCTTCAGCTTCGTTTTATACACCGACCAGTCATTAGATCTTTTCGAGCTATTAAACTCCCTCCTACATTCTCTCCGCAGGATGCTGATTTCCATACTCCACCAGGGAGGCTTAGGATTGCCTCTGGCCGGGGGTGGCTTACATGCTTCCCTAGACGCGGAGTTGAGAGAACTAGTAAGGGTGTCAACCGCCCGATCCAATTCATGGTAGCAGTCAATGCTCCTAGGAGCAGTTTCCAGTGAGGATCGTACCAGAGACTTAAATAGCTTCCAGTCCGTCCTCTTTCTATTGATAAAGGCTGCCTGCATAGCAGAGCTTCGGCCAGCCACGTTATACGATATGTACCTATGATCAGAGAATGAGCACTCTTGTAGAACCCTCCAGTCACGGAGAAGATGCGAGTGCCGCCCACTAATCAAAGTAACATCATAAGGCTATATCTAATTAGATATTTCTTTCTTAATATTTAAAATTCTTTCTTGAAAAAACCGTGAGAGCTTGAAAAAAATTGCTGATGTTCCATATTGAAGAAATACTTAAACAAAAGTATTTCTTGGTGAAAATATTATAAATTTGGTAAAAATCACATGAAAATTTGAATTGACTGAATATTAACGCTTTAGGATCTTATTTTTCAGAAAACCCAAATGTTCAATTTGAGGGATAACAGAATCTTACCAGAAGCCTTGTAGTACAAAAACCACGGCAACGATGACTATTTCGATCGTGTGAACTTATATTCCACATCAACATTATCTCCTCTCTTAATTTAAATATTCCCGTTGCCAAGAAAGGTGCTCTAGTGCAATATTACATCATAGTTTTTTTTCGCATGGAGGTCAAATGTCTTTCATCGTGTCCCCACGTACCAGCAGCAATCTTGTGACTGCACACCAAAACGATACTATCGAAAAATGACTCTAAAACTATGCAACTATTCCAGTCGTTGTCTAAAAACTATACACAATTACTAGCAGCCTACCGTTTTTGAGGTAGTTGTTTCATTGCTGGTTGCAGCTGACTTGCTGTCGCCACCATCACAATTCCATGCGCGACATGCACGAAGTCACCCTTCTAGGCTGGACACTCCTGTCTGGTCAACATAACTGCCCTTTTGTCAAGAAAATGCATTTCACGATAAACCGAATTGTCTCCTACACTAAAGCCTCCACTGCGCCTTCCTCCCTCTTCTTCTTACTACTTGGATGCAAGATGCAACTAATGCAGTTCAGTCGACGACAACAACGACGATGACATCGACCGGCGTCGCCGATTTTCTCATGTGCACTTTTGAAAAACTACAAAACTCTGTTTACTTATTGCGATCGCCAACTGACTTGAAACTCAGCGGATGGATTTTTATCAAAAGTCAACATCTCAGGTGGCTTTGTAAAACGTGATGCAGTAGGAAATGATGATGATGACGACGATGATGATGATGAGAGAGACTCAGTTTCATAGTTTACGACTATTGACGGTATTAAAGCTATTGCTAGACTGGCTGAGATATTACCATTTTATGGAAGAGAAATATTTTGCCAACAACAACTAGGTCTGCATTGAAAACTTATTTTAAATCAATCTTGTTTTATCCAATTTTATGATTTTTCTTAAAAATCTATAAACTTGTACTCGCGAAATAAAAATGGGGATGCCATTTTCATATAATAATTGCACCCTCATGGTGTACATGTCTTCTATCAACAACTCAAAATGTATCAACACCATACACCCTCCATTCTCTGAACCCAAGAAAGGACTCCTTCTCAACAATAGTGAATCTTCTTGTCAAGAGACTAGCTACTCCGCGAAAATCTTCCTCAAAAATCGCACATTGACGAGCCACTCTAGTCGATTCGTTTTGTCTCGCAAACGTTCGTACATGTTCAGAATAAATAATTGAAAAAGGCAATTTTAATTGCAACAGACCGATGAAGATGAAAACGACGAGAAACACAACTCTCCGCTCGCTATGGTTCCCATCCATGATAAGACGCGTCTGCTGCGAAAAATATGCATATTCAGATTGGCCCACATGTACATTCACGCTGCAGGGCCAAAAAGGAAGTGAAAACTCCTGGACTGATGTACCGAGTGTAGGTATTTCTTTCTTACGTAGATTTGTCGGTACTAGAAACATGTCACTTCTTGGTTCTTGTATGTGACAATATGCCCCTTAGATATAAATCTTTTTTGGTTTGATGTGAGTATACGAAAAATAAATAAATTAATGTTGGTGCACGGTTTTACTTCAGGGGCATATGAGGATTGTCGGGTGTATCAGAATAGGAAAAAAAAGCTAGATTTGCAATTATTTGAAGGAGTTTATTTTGTTTTTTACATTGTTTGATTGCATTTTAAACCTAATGATTATACTAGGATTTCTTTCAAGGTTTGTTTTGGCAGAAAAATTAATATCACACAAATATGTTTGTTTTATTTTTTTATTGATGTAAATAATTTAGGTTTTGATGTTTCTTGCGATAGTTGAACACCTTCGTAGGATATACTAAAACAAATTATTAATTTTTGTAAATTCAGGAAATTTCATTTTTTTCCTTTTATCGAAGATTTTGATTTCGAAGAATTCTTAAAAATGAACGCCAGTCCTGAAAAAAAAGACACTGAATAACACTGCAATCCAGAACTTATTTTATTCCCAACGTGCACTTATTAGTTTTTCTTGTATCGTTTTCATAAATAGCAGTGCGCAGTTTGTAGTTTTTCCTACAATGTCTTTAGCAAATTTTTTTAGCTAATAATCCTTCTGTCTCAATTTTTATTTTCTTATTTTCTAGTCTAGTAGTCTAGTTATCTCATTTTCATTGATTTTATAATTAAAATCCCGTTTGTCCCCAATTACTTTTTGTTAAATTTGGGAAATTTCTGATTGAACCAAAATCATGTGAAGATTAGAATAACAGTGAGGGTGTTAGGTTAGAAGGGTCAAACTGAGTTGAGGAAGGCAGGACGTAAAATTCGGTGGTCAATCTAGCTCATAATCGTTATATTTGGTGGATTTGCGATTAATCTAACTCAAACTTGAAGTTGAAGCACAGCTTTATCTCTACTTTTTACTCGATTCTTCCGAACCTCAAATATGATTATTGTTAATGTGCTTTAATAATGATACTCTAAAATTGATTGGTGGTTTTTGATAATGTAAAATTAAACCATCCTGTGCTGTCGGGAGAACTATATAGTGTAAATACACTCCTAACAAACAAACAAAAGTAGCGACGAAACACGCTAATACTAGGTTTAATTTTTTAAAATAATTCATCAAAATCACTGTTGTCAATTAAAGCCCCAGTCATATTGCAATTGAAGCAAGAAATTACTCAATACAAACTTAATACAAAGACTATAATTTGATTTTGTGGTGCAATCTGTGACTCGGACCATTCTTGGTCTGACTAAAACAACGCTGCTGAATAGTCTACAAGAGCTACACTCTTCAAAATAAAGTACAAAGGCTATAGAGTCACCAAATGAAAGTGGCATATATACCCACACTAAAACTACATCTTGATGCTTGGTCTCAAGCTACACCGAAAAAAGCATCAATCGCACATGTATATACATCAGTCATACAAGGGAAACCACCTATAACATCAAGAACAGAAAAAGGAAGTGATTGGCCCGATATAAGAGAAACGCAACTGTAATCACTTCGGGTCGGTAGTTTAGCTCGCTGACGCGTCAGTCTGAAGCAGCGAAGCCCGCGGGTTCGAGTCCCGCCATGCCCATGGCTGTATTTGTTCGTCTCGTGTTGTCTTAACAGTCGGCGACTGGGTATAATACCAGCGCTCCATTAATTAAGTGTTACATTAAAGCTTTAGTAGCGACTAGGCATAGCACTAGCGCTTTAGAAAATAAGAAATAAATTAAAAAAAAAGAATAATGAACACTTAAAAGAATAATGGAATAATTGATATCGGCTTCTCCCATATATGTCTCCCTACCACCATCGCTAAGCATTCGCTTCAAAGGGCAATCCCCTGAGCTTTGGCATTATCATTCAAAAAAAAAAAAAGATCTTCCGATTTCGCTCAATTTAGACTTAACCAAGTTATGAGGAGGACGGATCGGTAGATGATTGAGGACGGCCTCCAGCCGGCAGTCTCGAAGACAAAGATTGTCATGCTGACTAAGCGGCGGATATCCCATGACAGTTGGCTCCATCGGGGTCCACACCAATAAATGGTCAGGTATCTGGGAGTGACCCTGGAACACCAAGCTGACGTATTGGGATCATATTTGCAAGGCATGTGACAGGGCTTAAGTAATCGTCACTTTGCTGAGTAGGCTAATGGCCAACGTTAGCGGACCCAGTAAGACGAGACGGAGGCTGTTGATCATGAAGACCAGTTCCATCTTGCTATATGGAGCCGAAATTTAGGGAGATACGCTTTGAACTAAGAAGTTCCGAAACGATCTCAGAAGAAGTCTGAAAAGAGCCAATGGTGGTTGTATTGGGAGTAATCCCGATTGATCTGTTAGCGTGAGAATGCAAGGAAGGGTACCTCTTTCGCTCAGAGCCGGGTAGAACTGAAACTTTGATGTACGCGCGTACGCTGACCCTCCTACTTTGGCAAAAACGTTGGAGTGAAAGTGATAAAGGACGCTGGACGGCTAAGCTAATTGCTCTTGTTTAGCATTGGCTTAACCGGAGCAAACCAGAACGAAGACTTAATTGACTGAGAAGAATTCAACAAAATTCAACAAATTTGCTTCATCGTCTGGGAATATCAAGGTACTCGAACGATCCATCACGCACCAGTTATTCCTTCCAAGGCAAAGAAGTTCGGGAAGTTCAAAGAAGAAAACTGAACGAAATGCATATGGGAGGTAAATCCTCTAAATGGACTGTAGCGCTATCGCATCGTACCGATTTTTAACGAAACAATATTAATTTGAAAGTCTAATTATTCAATTTTTAAAAAATATTCACCTTCACTCCTTGTTCTTAAGATTTCGATTCGTTGATAGTTGAATTACGACGACCTAATATGAAACATCGGAAGTAAAGTTGAATCCTCCAAACAGTTTGCTTCCCAGATAAGTAAATCAACTATTACTCACAATTAATTTTTTGACGGAGGATAATCCAAAAGATGTTACGAAAATTTCCGACATGAAAGAGACTAGTATGTATATATTTAAGTAATATTCGGCTTGCGTGTGGTTCCGAAAAGGCCAACATATAAAAACCAAAATCAAAAATTAAGTTTTGGGAAAAAAAGGCTTATTACTTTGCTTGGCATTTTTAGCTCCTTCGAAAATTTGTTACCATTAAAGTGATTTTCATGATGTTGATTCAAGCATGTTCCTTGTTAAAAGTCGGTAAAGGGCTTCAAAAAATGAATGCTGATCATGAGTAGTTAGTTTAAACTCTATGCTATAGTCAAACTACAGTTAAACCACTGACTTTCGGTGTACCAAATATCCAAACTGTATAAAGTAAGTTAATTAAAACTTACGGATAAAGCGAGTGGCTGTCAATCGATGAGAACCCTACCGAAAGACACGGTACAGAAGAAGCTCGTTGTAAGGCTACATATATAGCTCTTCCTCAGCCGGTGTTCTCTGGAAGCCATTGGGCTCCTTTCATAACTGCGCGATACCCATTTAGCCAATAAACGATACTTCAGTTGTAACCGAGAGGAATGGTGCCCCAAGCGAGGGTATTTTTCACCTCGCTAGAGCTTGGCACTTAGTACTTGGAATGGAGAACAAATACCTCCTCATTTTCTGAACAACAGTTCCAACAGAAATCGTTGAATCCACCACCCTACCGAACTGCTTAGGTCTAACAACTGCCTGGTGTTCTTAAGCATATTGTAATTGTGCAGGACTAGTCTTAAGCCAACAACTACTTAGCGTTTTTGCATGATGGCTAGTTTGATCGAAAACGTTGGCGTTCCTACAGAGAAGTTACATGAGACCTCAGGCAGCAAAAAAACCATACCTTACTAGTTCGTCAGCCAAACACTTATCCTGTGACCCCTTTTGTTTAGGTGTCCAAACCAATCGCACTGCCAAATGATACGGCATCTCCCTACGGGATGCATGGTATTTGACAAAAATTCTGGATACTGCACAAGGACCAGCTTTGAATTTATAGCCCAAAAGCTGCGGCAAGCATACATATACACATATGTATTAAATCAGCATATTTTACTGTACAGAAATCAGTCGATTGCGCGAAAAATGACGCTACAATGGTCAACAGTGGTTTGGAAGACGAAGGAACAGCCTAGAATTGCTGTAGACTTGCTGTCAACCTGCTTTTGACTTTACTATTGAGCCTGGAGTCATTTAAGAACACACGAATATGCACTAACACGAACGTGAATTGAAGCTTAAAGACTTAAATTCCTCGACTATGAAAAAAAACCCAGAGCAGCCGAGAGCTGACTAAGTGATTCACCATAATCATCAGCAATGGTAAGAAGTAGGCTTTTCAACTATCTAATGGCTACCAGAAATTGGCAATGGAGCTCATTGTGACTAACGGAACTAAAAACAAAACCATTAAGAGGGACATTCATCGTCGTTGTGAAGCTGTAAGGACATTTATATATACTACTAGATTATTGACGAATAGTCTCGCTAATATTTTGAGGCTTCAAACACGTACTGTTCAAAGATGTCGTGACCAATGAAAAAAAAGGCAAAATGTCAATTTTACATATTAAGCTCTAGTTATCACTTGGTCTCCTACTTCTCACTAATGGCATGGGCCAAAGATGAACGTCAGCGCGAAAATATTTTTTGCGAATTGTCAGCCTTTAGTCTTCCTAGTTTTTTAGAAAAAAGAAAAGGCTTTTGGGGGCCTTTAAATTGAAGTTTATCCATCGCTGTTCGAACGTGGTCAAGAAGAACAAGAGACCGAGCAGTTTTTAAATCAAACATTCCAGTTTTCTTTACCAACAGACAAATTATGGTTTCCCAATATCCTGTCTCTTCCAACTCATTCACCACTGAACGAACTATCAACAAACCAAGCCTGCACACTGCCGTCATCGTAGTCGACGCTAAGACGATCCACGAGCAGTTCACATGAAATAAAGTCATTTAGGTGGCAATCTATGATTAAAGATAAATCCCGTACTGGTGCTGACTACTAATGTTGGGCAGTTCGAGTTAAAGACTTGATTGAGTCTTGGCACGAAATGTTTTTTGAGGAGCAGTCAGTCCTGAAGATAGGTCAGCCACAGTCGCGCCACCAAGAGTTGCATGAATCAGATTTCAGGAATCGGTATCGAATTCGAATAGGTGAAGAAGGGCATTCAAACAAACGATGGGAACGCAAGGAATCCATTTCGTTTTAATGATTAAGTAACTTTTCCCTACTCTGACCGCTATTTCACAAATTCGCGACGTACTCCAGTCTGAAATGTGACTATTCTATGTGTTTCGAACGGAGTCGCAAGTCACTCGTGAGCTAACGAAATCCATGCTGATAGACTGCTCAAAGCCCATTCACGCTTCCGAGCAATACCCATTCGAACGTTGTTGATGGCCCGTAGCCTAATCTAAAGAATCTTATGTCCAGTTCGCTGTGCTTTTCTTCCCTCTTTCCGACGCCGCCGCTGCAACCGCCATCGCCGCCGCGACCTGCTTGCAATCGTCTTCTTTGCCCGTTTCAAGGAAATCGAACGGGATCGAAAAAAGAGAACTACTTCAAACATTGCAAGTTAAATTGGATGTTAACTGATTAGAGATGTGATTTCTTCACTACCGTGACCAGGCTTCATGTGACCATATACTTAATATTAGCCAATTGTTGAAATCGACAAGTACAACGAATATATGCGACAACGTCGTTTCTTATTGTTAAGTTTGCTAGCTGCTGGCTAGATGGCTGCTTAGTTGGCTCTTTGGCGACTCGAACACAGATCTTCAGCAAAGCATACTCAATAGGATAGTTGGTGGTATGGTTTGTAGGTTGAAAGGTAGGTTGAATATCGATTGGTGTCTAGTCTAAGGAACCAAAAACTGCAGTTTGAATGGGAGCGTGAACTAAACGTTCGAACGTTCACTTGTGAAATGGTCAGAAGTCGAGCAAATGGATTTTCTAATAGTCACGATTTTTTCATAATATAGTAAAGACGACGACGACGATGATCGTCGTCACTGGGGATCATCATCATCATCATTTCACAGACTCGGTAACGATTGCAATGTTAAATGTTCCTCAGGGTTCGTTTTATTTGTTTTGGATTTGGTAGAATAAAACGATAAGGTGGGAAAATGATAGTTAATTGTTATTTTTTTGCTGCAGGGTTAAATGTATTTAGTGACAGATGGACTACTTTAAAGGATCAAAAGGTGGATGCTTAAATTTGGGATATTTTATTAGAGAGATTTTGCTTGTTTTGAGGATTATTTATGGCTTGCATCACTAGTTTGTTGTAACAGGTGAATATTATGCAAAGCAGAGTATTCATAGTTTCTGCATTATTGGATAAGGAATCTTTCAACTCAACACAATTCACACAAAGAGGACCGTAGGTTTTCATCAAAAATCACCTAATCCCGAAGTCAGTTTCCTAAAACACATCTCCATCTCACTAAACGTTACATTATATTTTCTATTAATAGATTCAACCATATTCTGTTAAATCATATACCAAATAAACAGTAATGAAGAAATATTGTCGAGTTCCTGTGCCAGAGCTCTCTAATTACGAATCATTAATCAATGAAATTGCCCAAGAGTCCGAACCTCGAGCATGATTCACTCGGTCGATTCAAGCATGACCAAAAGCTTCAAGAAGCAGGTACACGTTACTTACTAAAGCCACAAGGCATAGGCATTCACCACAGGTCGGTCACTATTAAGATGAACAGCTAGTGAATGGAAAATCCATATGGGCACACATAAGTAGATGGTAACGAAACTGACATACGTAACTAGCTGACGATCATCTCGGACCCTATTCTGAAATCTCCTTACTATAAAATGTTATCCGCGATCACGTCCAGTTTTCCAGGGATTATTTATTATATTTCTATGAGTACATTCCAAAATAAACGTATATGCACTTATTTTCCATGCACAATACTTGCAGTAGCTTAGCAACTCATATATGTATCTATCCAGCATGGGACGATTCGGCTACGACTGCCAATCTGTGGGCATCCACAACGGAATAAGCCGAATCTAAGATACAGATACCGCACTCGCTGCTTACTCTATGGTCGAGCAGGCGATCATAAGGTAAGTCTTTAATAGTAGAAAAACGGAAATGCATTTACGGCAACTGTTTTCATAAGATGCCACCTACCCAATTCATACTAGCTATATGAATTCATTTAATGATGACGTGCTCGCACGTTTGCTAAGTTTGGAAAATTGTTAACCTCTCTCTGTTGCATCTTGCATGTCTACATAGCACTTTGATGGATGCGATTTGTACGTGCAAAGTTAGCGTAGTGTGAAATATGGCTAGAAGCACTGTTAGCAATGAAGAAAGAAACTTGGATGCCCAATGAATGTGATTGCATTAAGTGTTGTATTTTGGGGAAGTTATTTAATGCTATAATTTTTGGATTATAAAAATGGACAAGGAAGCTTATCAAAGGACACTAACAACACGTGCGATGGACATCTCCTATGATGAATGGCACATGAACCGTCTTTGCCAATAAAGGTACTTAATGGAGGTATGCAAGACATAGCTTATCCAACCGAAAGTCCTTTGCAGGTTTGGTTCTAAATAATGGAATTTTTCCAAGAACATTGTCATAGGGTCTATAGAGTGTGAAATAGAGTCCGTCTAATTTCTTCTTTTTTCACTAGAACTAAAAATTTATTTATTTATTTAATAACTATTTTTACAGACCGGAGCCCAATTACAAATATTGCAAATTGAAAAATTATTATATGCCAATGAAAAAAATGTAATGAAAATAAACTTAACATATTCTGCAGAGAAAAAGCATTAACCAGAGATTAAGGCTAAAAATTAGACTTAAAACTTTACGTCAAACATGTTCCAATCATGTATAAATAATCAATCAGATATCTTTAGTTCTACGAACTAAAGAACAAAACAGCTGAAACGAATAGACCAGTTATCAAAAGGGTGACAAGATTTAAGGACCAAGCCGGACAATTAAAAAGCTTTTGAAACGATATACGCAATATGCAGGTTGAACTTAAGTTTAGAATCGAAAATCAGAGCAAAAAGATCGTTTTGATGTTGGTCGCAATCGTTAAAAGATTAATTACTCCGAAAACTTTGGAATCATCAGCATTCAGAAGACACGATGAATGATTAACAGATTATGGGTCAGTTATAAAGACCAGGAATAAAAGAGGATCATGGATAGAACCCTGTGGAACCCTATCAATAGACTATAATAGAATGCGGAAGATGAGGAAGAAAGCATATTTACGGTGCAAGTAAAAATATTGGATAATGCTAGGATAGTATTATAGAAAAAGGGGGCCCGGTAGCTCTGCTCGCTAAGGCGTCAGGCCGAAAAGCGGCGTGCTACGGGGCCTGCGGGTTCGAATCCCGTCAGTGCCATGGATGTAAGTGTGAATGCGTGTGATTATCCGTGAGGGTGACAAATGGGCCCAAACTGGTGGCATAATGCTGGCCGCGATCCCGGCAGCCCTCTTCACTAACCTAACCTAACCTAACCTATTATAGAAAATCGGTTATACCAAAGTACCGTAGCTTCGAGAGAAGAAGTTTGTAATCAACAGAATCAAATGAAATTGAAATATCAGTTTAAGCAACCTCGAGCTTTTTCTGTTGATCCCTATATTATACACTTCCATTTTTTCCTAAAAAGCGTAACAAAATCCGGGAGGGGCGTTGACTTGATGATGTTACCCACAAATACATCAAACATCATACAAGTGTGTTTATTGATATAGGGTCGTTCCACGGCAAATCGACCAACGGTCTTTTATCGTTATCATCAGATTTCAATGAAATTTTCACTGTGAATAAGTAGTTGAGTTATGTGCACAAATAATTTTTTTTTGGTAAATATGGTACATTTGCGGAAATATGGCCTCTTAAAATTTTTGAGAAACGTCGGTTCGTGTTGCAGTCAAAAAATTGCATAAAATCTTCTACTTTACGTAGAGCCTTCAAATATAGCTCGTTGAAAAGGAAAAGATGTAGATGTTCTAAAAAAAATAGTGCAAAAAACATCCTGGCCAAAAAGGATAAAAAGGATAATTACAGTGTCCTTTATCTTTGAATATTTCAAATTGTGCACCTTTGATTTTCTTCATTTTTTTATATATTGTAAACAGTTATATAAACTACAAATGTGCGAATCAAAAATATGATCAAAAATAAATTTTCTAACAAAGGGTTCCGATATAAGCTTGGCTAATTATAAGAACTTTTTATCTATATGCTCTCCTCCACAAACAGATTGTTACTCTGGTAGCTGCCAGGAATGCCCTGGATCAGCCGTTATTCTAAGTACATGTGAAAAAAATTTTATGAAAATTGCAATGGAATTATACAGATCGTTGTACGTTAGAAACTGGATAAGAATCTTCTGCGGGCTTGAAACAACATTTACAGGCTTTAAATTTATTTTGAAAACATAAAATTGTTTCGTACCATATTTTGTAAGTTTTACCTTGTTTCGGTACCATTTTCTATAAATTTTCTTCAGCGGTTACAGTATTCCACACCTTTAAAAATTTCTCACGACTGCACTTTTACGAGCTCCACTTTGAAATTTCGCACATTTGCAGTTTATATAACTGTTTACAATATATAAAAAAATGAAGAAAATCGAAAGTGCGCATTTTTAAATATTCAAGGATCAAGGACACTGTAATGATACTTTTTATCCTTTTTGGCCAGGTTGTTTTTTGCACTATTTTTTCTAGAATACCTACACCTTTTCCTTTCCGACAAGCTATCTTTGAAGGCTCTACGTAAAGTAGAAGATTTGATACAATTTTTTGAATGACACACGAACCGACGTTTCTCAAAAACTTCAAGAGGCCATATATCCGCACATACCATACACCATATTTTCCAAAAATATTTTATTTTCGATCATAAGCTAACCAGACCTTCTAGATACCAAAATATTGTCAAATTCCAAGGAGGTGAGTTCAAAAATTATCTGAAAATTGGTCGATTTTCAATGGAATTACCCTATATACAGAAATTTTTCGTAAGAATAATAACAAAGATGTATGATGGACGAAAAATAAGAGAAAGAAATTTTCCCGCACTAATTTTTCCACCCAATCAACGCACTTCTAAAACTCTTCCAACACACTGTAAAAATTCAGATATTTTCATCTTGTTCGAATTATCTGAAATAGTTTCAATTTATCTTGTTTGTTCTGAATGAAATATGTCTTTATTGCATAGGAATACAGACAATTCTCTGCTGCCGATAGTGTTAAAGCCTAGGCAATGATCTGGGGAAAAGTCTGCCTTTTTTGAATTCTTTACTCAATTGTGGCAGCTTTTCGTAAATAAAGTCAAGAAAAACACATTTTATCATTTATATTGTAGATGCAGTGAAGTGCAGACATTTTCAAAATAATGATTTTTTTAAAGAAAATTTTTAATTTTGATCTAATTTTCAATGAAATTTCCACTTTCTTTCACAGTTTCGTTTCCTCTTTCTCTGTTTCAAAAAACTTACTTCAGGGCAACACTTTTCCAACTGCAGTGCAACCAGACTATAATGCCACTCCATTTAGTCGCCAAAATACATCGAAAACAAACATTATAAACGTAATATTGCTGCCGTGATTGTAGCGTGGCGGTGAATTTTTGTGACTATTGCATCCAATTTGCACGATTTATTCACAACGTGTCCGGATATGTTACCGATGAAAATAATGTTTTCCAGCAGCCATCCATGCCAGAGGAGTACGTAACAACGACATTCAGTACATCCTTTGTCGATGCATCGCGGTTGTAATCACAATGTGTTGTTAGTCGTTGTTATCATTGTTATCGTTGCTATTGCTACTATCATGCACAACTGTATTTGCATTGATGTTCTATTTGCAAGGGCGCCCAGCAGAAGAATATAACGGTCGGTATTTGTGTTAAACGGCCACGATCATGATCGTCACCTCTTAAGGTAAAATTACGCAAAGTGATTACCTTTTACAGTATCGGCTAGATATTTGCTTGATACCATACCACTTACATATTGGTCGATGGCTGGCTAGCTTGGATAGATCTTCGGGGCAGTATGTGTTGCAAGCCAGGCGGTAAAGTAAGGTGGGACCGAGACACTTCCTATATTCGAAGGGAGCCTGAAGGCAGAGGGTCATCTACATACTCACATGGGATTTGAATCGGATGGTGGATGATCATCTTCTGGGATTATCTTGTTCGAGAGCATGTGTGACTATCTGTAGATACATCAAACTCAAGAGCTCAACGCTTTCCTCCGTCATGTTCCAAACTATATCTTTGGCTTGTTTCTCCTTTGTTTTGAATAATGCGAAAGAGTGTGTGTGGTGTACGTGGCGATCGATTATGCTGCAGTGTATGTTTGGGGCTGTTTGATCTCTTTATTCACTGGGAGAGTGTCACGATACGAATGCAATTTAAGGTGCCGCTGGAATGATGTACTGAGATGTTTTAGATGGGAATGAACATTTTCAGAAACGCATAGGCATAGATGGACTTAGTTGTGTAGCGTTGGACATCTATGTAATGTGTTGATCGTTTGCAAATTTTGTGAATGTGTATGTACATTATGGATGAAATCTTTGGTGCATGGATGCGAATTGATTGAAAATGAAATCGGAATTTATGTGACTAGATTCCTTGGTGGTTAGATGAAATATTATGGCAAAGTTTTTAAATGCTTCAGAGACCTAGTTACAGAAACATCTCACCAAATCGATTTAACATATTGTTTTCCCAACGCACCCAAAATGATTGCTTAAAACAACATTAAAAACTACAATTTTTTTTTAAATTTCAGGAAACGAAATTCCCTCAGGTTCCTAATGAAAAACAGTACGTCCAAAAATGAGACTAGGAAAAAGTCACTCCTACCAATGGCTCAAGAGGCCGATAGGAAAAATAAGAGGGTGTTCAAATGGCGATCATCTCGGACGAAGGTCATCTGACTGAATGGCCCTCGAGGAAAGTATGGTAGCGGAGATTGAAGGAGGCGTTGCTTCTCGATTCTTTAGCCAATACAAAGTAAGCTACATGACCCTTCATTACAAGGGTAAACCAACGGCTGACCGGAGACGGGTGGAGGCTGAAATGATAATGCCGTGAGAAGGAGCTAGCCTGTCAAAAGCAGTGCTTCCCTTCCTAATCCACAAAATTGATTAAATAATCAACATGAAACAACCAAAAGATTTGCAATCAATATTTAACAGTCAAAGTAATAACATTTATTTTCTTACAAAAGACAAAACTCCATCGCTACTATGAATCAAATGGTTTTATTTTATAAAAGTCCAAGCTTCCAAGTTAGATTTACAGCGACCCAATGAAAGCTCAAACGTTTTACTACAAACTACAGGCACTACATGCCATTCAATTCAAAACACACAGTTCATTGAGATATACTTTACAGAACACTGCAGTGATCTTGCTTCAATGCTCAAACTCGTAGTTATCGCATAGATCTACTTAGACGCTTTGTCTAAATGATGACCACAAAATTTTTACAATCAATGTACTCAAATAGCATCGTGGACGCTGGCTCAGTTCACAGCGTCTTGGTGGATAGCAAAATTCAAAAAACCCTTGCTCCATCCACCCGCTGAACGACCAGAAAATCTTTGTTAATGAATGAACCTGATACGCAGCAAAACTATCCACGTCTTCTGTTATGTTACTGTTCCCTCTCACGATTTATCTGTAAATTCTCTTCTACTCTTCTTCTTGCGAGTCGTTCCCCTTACGAATTGAAGCATTTTCTGCTTTGTGCACATGTACACATGTACGGTGTAAGCTATTGTGAAGTTCATGTAGGGAATAGAATAGTAGGAGTTTCATTTTTTCGTGTGCAATTTTCCCCAGATTGGTTTTGCGTGTCTGCTTTGGGTTTGCTTTCCGAAAAGACGTAGCTTTTCGGTTCTGGTGCTTTGGTGAAATGACCACTTTGTTGCTTTTGACGCCTATGTTGCACCAATATAGAAAATTCAGTTTTTTCTGCAAATTTTATCCGTTTTAAACATACAAACAAAAAACTTTAAGATATTTCCCCACGCTGGGCGCTTTTGTCTTGAACTTTAATATTTATGTAAAATCACTTAAATATTTGCTTTAAAGAAAATTTTTATTATATTTTTTTTGTTCCATAAAACTAAAATTGATTTCCCAACAATATAACATTTAAGTCAGAACAATCATATTTTATGCTTTTGACAGTGACCATGCAGTCATTATGTTTACTTTTCATGGATAATATAAATGACAGAAAACCCATCAAACTAACATCCATATCAAATCGAAGGAAAATCAAAACTCACATGGGTCAATGCCATTAGCGTTAAACAATCTTCCAATTAGATCATAAAGTCTCCCGACTATTTTCACAGATGGTCGTAAATATTTCGTCTCCTTCCAATTCAGCGTCTTCCTGGCTCGATCCAGACACATAACGGATTCAAGACAAATATCATCTCGTTTCTAGAAAGAATCCAAAAATTGACTGCAACCGAACCATGACTCTGTTCCCGTAATATGAAATACCCTTTGGTCTGCCACAAGTACAGCGATCATCCTCTGTGTCTCGAAATTTTACCGGGCAATGCAATGGTAGGATGCAATTTTTCCCGTCCACCACTTTTCCCACCACCACCACCACCGCCGTCACCATTTCGAGACATGGGGACCCATAAACAAAAAGCGGATGATCGCGGACAGATTGTCCATATGTGCTGCATTGCCGCACCCCACATTGCATTCTGCATCAATTTTTCATCAATTCAGAAGATGTTGCTACTACTTTGTCGAACAGATTCACGGTCCATAGTGTGGAGTAAATCGAACAAAAAAAAAGAACAACGAAGATGATGTGCTACCGTTGCAGCATTAGCACCGCAAGAGCCATGTCATTTTAGTGTCTTCTTCAATGCTCGTCCGCGGTATTATCTTGAGTTCGCAACTATAGCTGTGCGGACGGTCTTGGTCGTATTTTGTGTCCAAAAATATACATCCCTCCTTGAAGTCATGCAGAAGGGTCCGTCCATCTAACGGATGTCTTGAAATGCTCAAATGGATTCGTCTTTAATCTTTGAATATTGTTTCGAGCTTGGCCGGCAGAGGCTCAGCATGGATATTTTTAGTTTAGGACTAAAATCATTTTCATTATGGTTTTGGAAGATGGCAGGATACTAAGATCAGGGTTCATTGATAAAGATTTATTAGCTTTCGGTCTGTTTTGAGTTCGCCAATACTATTTTTCATTTGAGTAGTATTTTTATTTTTGCATTTTTATTTAAACTTAAAAAACTTAACTGAATTCTCAAAGCACATGTCCATATGCATCCTCTCTTTGACACTTATCCTAGCATTGCATACTTGATCTAGAGAACCCTTCATAAAATAAAATGCTTGCTGCAGTCACTTTTGGTGTCTGTTTATGCACATCACCACTCATCCGTACCATGTCGGCCTCGAGTCCATCCAAGCAGCCAGTATAGCACCGCACAAACAGCCAGCTCTAGTCCCGAAGCCCATAGATTATTCCTAATGCATCCAGGGGATGCGCATGTGAACGTCGATGTTATGTCGGCTTTGAAAGTCAAGTTCAATGGGAAAACATGATGCCAACTGTATTGCTTCTTTAAATGGAGAATGGTGTCGATGGTAGTCTTTTTTTAGATTGCCCTTAGACCAGATTTGGCTTTGGAACTTGGCGCGACGGTATACAGCTCGTATGTAGTGTACGATCTAATTTGACTGCGACGAGCCACTTTGATGCTCGATGCGGTATGGGAAATCTAGTGCGTGCACCAGATATGCAGTGATGCTCGAAGAAAACATCAAAATCACGCCACAAGTTGGACCAGCCAATTCGCCCGTTTTGATGGGTGTGCGGCTGTCATGCCGATGTTGGAGAAGTTGTTTATTAGATAGTGTTCTAATTTTGGTTTTTGTGATGCAGGACCCAACACAATATCAATGGTTGCGGTACACTTTGGAAAGTATTGACTGTGGACCGTGCGCTCGCATGTTATATCTTTTTACGCATTCCAAACCTGCCGTTAACTATGCATGGGTGTTCTTTATTCTACTCTCGTATGATTCAAGTTCAATTGGGGCTCTTTTTCGAACGCTTGCAGGCATTTCACCCAACAATAACTGATTGTAGTCAAAGCAATCAAAGTAGCCATCGCAATGATTGTATGGTCATTCCGTTTTGCACCTTCGATGACTACTTACTCTCCGAAACAATTGAGAATCACGAGAAAGATCCCTGCGGCCACCATTCAGCTATTCAACAAAAACTGTTTATCGGTAGATAAGATACCAGCTCGATCTACGAATCTGAGATCTACTGGATCGCGAATTGGAAAGTCTCGAATCGTTTACCGGCTCTTAGGCGTCGTTTCGATTTCCTACTGTTTTTTATTAAAAAAAAAATGTTAAACCATCAAACTACATTTCTCTCCACTCGAAGAAGAAGTCAGATTGGAGATGACTCGCTTCGATCGGAGCTATGCAGTTCAATTCAAACACAATACACCTTTCAGAGTAGGAATGGAAAAATCGGTGACGGTTAATCGGTTAACCGGTTAATTCGATTCACCGATCGACTAATTTTCACCGGGTAATCGCAGTCACCTAAATCGATTAATCGGTTAAATGTTTCGGTTAACCGATTTTTTTAACATAGGAAATTTTGCCCTCTACTTCAACGAAAACGGCTGTTGCCGTGCGCTATGGCTCTCGCTGTTGCGATTTTACGGTGCGTCTCGACTTGCCCAATTTTGGACGCCTAAACGCATTGCTACCGTCTTCTCGTTCCCTCTCTCCAGTGTGGTTGGAACACGCCAACGCGAGCATTGTTAAAGTACGAGTGTTTTGTTTTAAATTTGTGTCATTTGTGTGAAGTTCTCGTCTACTATTATCTAAATTTTCAAATCAGTCCACAAGCTTCGTGCGTTACCATCTTGCGCAAGTGCACTTCATTTCTACTCGTAAGCAGGACTCAAATAATTGAAAGAGAATCAGCAACACCGCAAGTGACAACGAGAATACTGATGACCCGCCTGCACAGGTACCATAGCTCATCTCGCTTAACCATATTGTATCCTCGTGAAACGTGAAATCTTTCCTTGGTAGATTCCTAGTGCACGCGCGCTGGTGATCAGAAAGGGTGATGCTGGGGGCAGTAAGGACGCTGGAAGTGGCAACGCTGTGAGAGCTAGTTTAGATAGGCCGATGGACAAGTGTCTCGTTAACACCATGTCCTTCTCAAGTAAGCACTCGTCTAATTTCATCCAATAGCAACGCTCTTATCGGTCAATTTCTCGCGAGAGGTGTATTCGATTGAAATCGCTTGTCTGATTGTTTCTGCTACAGCCGTTGTTTTTTTGCTTAGGAGGTGGTCAACGGGACAAGAAAGTCACCAACGCCTTACTGTTCATGATCGCACGTGACGACTTCAAGGCATTTTGCAAGACAATGCAACCTTTGCACTCAGTGTCCTCCAAACCTGCGTCTACCAAGGCGATGAAACAGAAGTTCCTGGAGCTGTGGGCTGACTATGGGCGAAAGCTTTCCAATGCCAAATCTATCGGTTTCACACTAGATTTGTGGATGCATTCGGAGACCATGCAGTCATACCTGGGCGTAACACCGCATTTCAGAGATGGTAAATTTACAACAATGACCTCTAGCGCAATCAATTTGTGTTACTCAATTATTTGGCATTTAAGTAGTGTTTGTTTGTTTTAAAAAAATCGGCGATTAACCGGTTAACCGGTTAAAATTTTTCACCTCAAGGTTTTCGCCGGCGAATAGCTGATCGGTTAACGGTTAACCGTTCACCGGTGAATAAAATTAGTTTTCCAACCCTATTTCAGAGCTACAGGTCTATATGTAATCCAGCGTGGTCTAGAGCTGACGGTTCTCATGTGCGAAATGAACTGGAAAAACTGTTGTCTGTCGGCGAAATTATGTAATAAGTTACTTTTATTGAGAATAGTGTTATTTTGAAAAATATGCAACACGTTCGCAGGCAATTCGTGACTATCATGAGAAGATTCAGCATATCATCCGCCTTGTACTGGACTCGGTGTGCAGAAGTTGACGTTGACTACAGTACACTATGCGCAAATGCATATGCTTACATAGTTAGATACATACATAGATACTCACCTCAAGATTTATTTGGGAGCGGACATTGCGGTATGTTGTAAGATTCGAAGGTGGTGAAGATGCTCGATTCCTATACAGTATCTATGGGACCGAAATTTATTTGGCTAGTTTGAGCCGTATGTCTGTGGTGTTGTAGTTGATTTTAACCTTACACTCTTGCAGTGAAATATATAATTATTACATAAACAGTTGGGAAGTTTTAAGATCGTTATTAGGCTTTGAATTATGAAGATTTTACAGGAGTCAAGTATTTCCCTTTCACAGAAAGCTATTGGCTTTATTTAGATTTAAAAATGGAAAGGAAATAATTATATGCAGTGAAAAATGACCACCAAATTATTTATATTTTTATACTTTGTATGCAGCAAAAGAAAATAAATAATGCACAAGCACCAAGTCCTCAATCATTGTTTATTTGTATTTTGGATGAACCTGGCTGAAATGAGGATGAAAAAAAAAAACTGAAAGGACTATTCAAAAGAAGCAAATTTTCTTTGTGAAAGCTAGTGAAAGTAACTTCTTTTAAAAAATGTACATCCTGAGGTATTTTGTCTTTGAATTGACACAAAAGTTTATCAATTTTTTGGTAAATTCAGAGCTGAGACACAAATATTTGTTGTTACTTGGATTTTAACGGACAACGAAAAACTATAGTAGTCAGCGCTTTATCCATCGGACTGCATAAAGATCGAAAATTCCGTTTTATTGAAAATTTTTTTCAATTAATTACGTTCAAAGCAAAGTTCCTCAAAAGTAAGATCTCAACTGCAGCGAAATCTTCAGTTTTCTTCTTCTCATACGAATCTTTCCATAGGTCAGGAGTAGGAGTGTTTTGAGGGCCATTTGTTGCAAGTCGACTATTATCATGTCTGACGACCCTTTTCGTTTCCATTTCGTCCTTTTTTCATTCAGCCTTATTTTTGAAAAAAAAAATATCTTTTGTAAACTCAACTTGTCTTTACTTTTCATAAGAGCTCCTCCTGCGATTTCTTTTTAGACTCCCCCGAGTTTTTTTCTTGACCCTCTGAATTTTTTCTAAGTTCTCGTTTTTCTTTCCTAGACTCCCGGGATTTTTTCTAGAGGCTTTTGATTTTTCGCAATTTTGTATGATTTTCGCTTAGACTCCTAGGTTTTATTATACTCCCGAAATGTTTTCCAGACCTTCTAAATTGTTCCCATACTCCTAGGATTGGCTTTATTTGACTCATCCGATCCGGGTTTTTTCCTCTTTTCCTCTTCCGTTTTCTTTTTCTTCTCCACTCCGGTATCATTCTTCTTTCCTTAAGCATTTTCTTCATACTTCTGTTTTGCACTTCCTCCATTTTCTTGCTCCTAATTCGTACTCATGGATCAAGTACTAAAGGTTACGACATGAGCATGAGCACACCTATTCGTGACGAAATAGGATGCAAACACGCCTACAAAAGATCCAAAATTAGCCGGTTTTTAGGTGAATGAAGAGTACTGTTTTCGGCTGTGTCCAAATCTATGTGTTAATGAGAATGTTAATGAGTTTATTAGATGTTACAAGCCTAGTCAAACGGGCACTTAATTTGCTGATTTGAAATGGAGAAATTGAAAGTACTTGAAGTGTATGTTGCCTCTTTTATGCTCTAATTAATGAAGTTAGAGTACAAAATGCCCAAGATCGACGTTTAAATTCTTTAAATACATGACTTTTTACAAAGAAATTATTATAACTTCGCATAGTTTGATTGTGAGCTCATTCAAGGATAAACGACTAAAGTTAAAGTATCATTAAGCGATTTATAAATGAGTTTTAATTTCGTTTTTTTACGATATTTAGCTAGAATAGACAGCACTTAAATGATCATTTATGACAAATAATCATTTGAGCAGCGCTGTATGTCTACTATTTATACAATGAAAAGAAAAAATCAAAACAATTCATGCACTCGACTATTTTCCCATAATTCGCCGGTTTTCGGTACGTGACGAAGTAGGATGCAGCGCCGAACAGCGACCGCCCATTGTCGTAATCTTGTTTTCTTGATTCATGATTCGTACTGCTATCACTTATTTCATTATTTTTAGAATCGACTACTGGTTTTCGCTGCTTCTTCGCATTCACTTTGATGAATTTCCGACTGAAGCCCCTCCCTCCCCGGCATCCTTTTCTTGTGGTAGATGGGCTTGTGTATCGCAAGATGTCATACTAAGAAAGCCTGCGAGAAAGCATAAAGATGAAGCCAAAGGGTTGTATCTCTGCAGGTAATAAGCAGACTGAGTCCCAGTAGGGCAGTGGCTGAGATTGTGGAAGCCAACACCTCATGTACCTCAACGGAGGACGATGGCTGAAGTGGAAGATCAGAGGTTACCATCGTCGAGGATCTCATTACCAACGAGTTTTCAAACTAACTAATAGCATCTCCTGTGGTTATAGGCTCCGGAAAGGCGAGAAGTGCTCAACCTGGTAATCCAACTATGGCAGTACTTGGCGAAAATATGCCTCTCCCAATTCCTGGCAAAAGAGGAGGAGGGTAGTGTTGCAGGAGACACCCCCAACTAGCGCTGCCAATTTGCTGCCAATTCGCTCATAGGAATAACAGTAGGAAGGAGAACGGTGTCATTTGAACTCTGTAAATCTGTTTGGACTGTTAAACGCCAGGCAGTGGAACGTCGGAGCTTACTTGGAGAAGCAAGAGATACGTTTTCTGGTGTCTTTTGTTTTTTTTTGTTTTTAATTGATTCTCGTGTGAGACTCAAAATCGGTTTTAATCGATCGAGGCATATTTAGCTAAAGCGGTTGAAAAATTTAGTAATGCTATCTGGTGAAAAATGAATTTTAACAAATGTTTCCTATTATTTCGAAAATATTTTTCTTGTTTTTAAATTCTTGACACTAATACTCATTTTTTTATCACACCTTTTTAGACATATTTATCTTGGGGTTTTTGTACTTTTGGTTTGGTACTAGTTTCAATTTTTCTGGATTTTTCTCCGTATTTTGATTAAGTGATTTATTTCAGTGAATTTAATGAATTTTTAAGCTGTGTTTAATGACTCCAAAAATGTATCTTTATAACAGTAGAGCACCTCAAAGCAAGGTAAAATAAAACAGCTGTCAAAAAAATTTGAGCAAGTTAAAGCGATTGAGAGGCAAAAAAAGTCGAGCAAGTTAGAGCAATTGACAGGCAATTCTCAAAATTGATCGCTTGTCAAAAATTCAACCTGTCAATTCACAAATAAAAAATTCTATTTCAGTCATAATTTTATGTAAAAAGTCGGTTCCGTGGCAGTTGACAGGTACATGGTCGCTTGCCCAAATTTGCTCTATCGGCAAAGGTAGAGCAGAGTTCGTGCTCGAAATTACTCTAGTTCAATTTAGAGCAAGCTCATGAAGCACAAATCAGAGCAACTTCGGGCAAGTTAGATCAGCCGAATTGCTCATGAAACATATTTTGCTGAGATATCTCAACCTGCCTCAACCTAGAGCAGCTCATTAAACACAGCTTTATTTGCATTTGGCTGTCGAATTTGGCAGCTCTACTTTCGCTATTTATATAAAAAAATTAAAGCAAATTTCACTCTAATATATTTTCACTGTTATCTTGTTGCTGTTTTGTTTAATTTGATTTTTCATTCTATTTATATTTTTACATTTTTGAATGTTTTTCTGTATCTTTATAACGTTTTTACTATTTGTTATTTCTGCTTTTCATTTAATTGTATTTAATTGTATTTTTGTTCATAAAAAGTAAGAAATCAGATTTTTCGCTTCATCTATTTTATTATTTCTCATTATATTTATTTAATCTTTAATGTTTTTTCCCATTTTTGGAAGTTTTTTATATTTAATTTGTAGTTTTATATAATTTTTTATTTCTTTAACTCTTATATTTTTGCTATTATATTTTTATTATTGCTTTTTATTTCTTCTACTGTTACATTTTTCCCATATTTTTAGAAATAATCTATGCACGCTTTTATAGTAGGTGCAGATACATTTTTTTTAATAATATTTGTTAACATTTTTTGATGGAAAATTATTTCTAAATTTTTATATTTTATTTCCACGATTTTCCTAAAGTGAACATTAAGTCTTATTTTTATAGTAATTTTAATTGAATTTATAATAACCATTCTTCTCGGAAAACAGATATTTGGTTTATTTTTATGATTGAAAATTATAAAAATAAGAGTACAGTATTTGCATAAAGTAGACCATACTCTTAAATTATAAACATTTAAAAATTAACTGCTTTGTCACGCGAATAAAATGGAACATAAATGAACCACGGTGAAATTTCTCATCTCAAATCGTGCAACGTAGGTACTAGCTTTGATATTTGAATAAACAATATTACAATATTTCTTTCGAGCGAGGATAGATGATCCAATGATTCATCAAATTTCATAATCAACTCAATATTATAATAGAAAAAAAGATCGATCCTGCAAATGACCCTCTGACTATTAATTGTAACTCTCTCGAATTCGCAACCATAGACCCTTATGCAACAAAAATATCCTCGAATATGTGGTCTAATCCCCTAGAAAAATAACCTCTTGACCTTGAAAAAGGTGGTCAGAAAAAAGGACATCACGCCGTCTGCACAAAAATGACCAACGTTGTAACCCCGAAAATTTATGCAACATGCAAGCGTCGTAATCTCGACCACTATTTAGGGTATCAACAATTTCGGAATTTCCCGCAGCGAACGTAGAAAATAAATAGGTTTAGTACGGGCAATCGATTTTCGTATTATTCAATTGATTTTGATATCGTAGAAACATGAATGTATGTTAATGTTTTTGAGGTGTTAGATTTGGAAGCGAGAAGTGTATGGTTTCGTTTGCAGGGGAAAAAAGTAAGTATTGAAGTGTACTAAACCATCGGACATTTTTTTTTATCTTATAAAAAATTACTGCTGTTGCACAATCAGTTCAGTTCGTCCGTCGAATATTTTCCTTTTCTTCTACAATTTACTTCGACTCTTTTCTTATACGTAAGTTAATCCCTATGACCATCTTACCGCAAAATCGTATCGTTTCTGCACATGCCCATCACCAATTCGAAATGATGGTTTCGTGCTCATCAACAATATGAGTCGGATTAGATTTTCTTCGATGCATGTAAATTTCTTGATGTCCTTCTTTTGTTACGAAATACCTCTATATCCTTATAGAGCGATTCCCAAAAGATCAATCAGATCAATGGTTGTATTGTGTGGTGTATTGTTTGGTCAAAAATACCGCCAAAGTTGATAGCCTACCACCAATGTTGATTTTTTGAATAATAGAGATGAAAAAAATTCAAAGGATGGCAGGTATAGTCTGTTGGGCGGTATCATAGAATATTTTTTTTTAAGTGGATTTTATAGCTATAATGTGAAATTGTCATTCCATAAGATCTGAAACACTTGTGGTAGATAAACTATATTTTTAATGAAGGATTTCAGTGGTATGATAATAGAAATCGACAGGTTTTCTACTTAAAAAAACTTTTATAACCTCGAAATAACTTTAATACCGATTCATAGTGTGACAAATTCTTGCCTCAGCTCGAGTTCATGCATTTTTTTTTGTCTCCGGTCATCAACCAACCAGCCATCCGTCCAAAGATAACATTGTCATGTGCTCTTTACTTCCTGAGCATCGGATTCAATCCGTCACTGCTTTCACCCAGCGAACTAAAAACTGCTTCCAACATCCGTACACAATCTAAAGATTTCCCGAAAGTCCGAAAAATCACACCCCAAAGGTCATTCGTACCCTCCGGAGGTCAATTGAAGACGTTTGGCCGCTTCCGATCAATGTCCCTTTTTGCCACTTAACGCAACGCTTAGATGCATGCCTAGCTCTCGATATTCGTAATTTTTGCACGAGCACATCTGCTAAAGTGCCACAATTTCGGGTAATAAGGACGCGTGTGCAATTGTGTAACGCTATGACTATAGTATTCCACATGGAATTTTATTATCCCTGTTCGCATATGAATGTTTACCGAACAAATCAAAATACCCACGACTATTTCGCAGTATTTTGCAAGTTTTACCGAATTTATTTTTGGCCCGGTGACCATCGAAGAGGGTCTTTGCAAAGAATACACTTTCGGTGGTTTACATTCACACACACACAAACGTAAAAGGACAAAAAATTAATTATCCAGCCACACGACATTTACATAAATTCGTAGCGCGAAATTAACGAACTTTTGGTCGTTTTGGTAAGCGCGAATTATAGGGTACCGAATCAACTCAGTTCTTTCCGAAACCTTGAAAACGTCAGGACACATTGCTCAGCTAGACATGCAGGCTTTGTATAATTGATGGCGCAAGAAGACGGCATCAATGTCAATGGGTTCTTGTCGATGAATTCATGTCATAAAAATTTATGAACCTTGATATGTTGCTTGCAGTTTGATTGAAATCCGTGAAATCTTCAGCCAACGATTGGGAAATAATTGTAATGAGGGCATCGCTATGGCGCTCCCTAGTATGGAATCTGTGTAGGCTGACTGAATCGAGTTGATCGTGTGAATTCTCCAATTTCAATTTCGATTTCTTTACATGGGAATGAATGGATCTATAGAGGCGAGTCTGTTGCTTCGCTGGTGATGGTTATGGTGATGGAGATGGTGGTGACTAACTAATTAACGGAACTGCCAATGCACATATTTACAGTTGAAAATGTCATGCTGTGGGTAACGAATGAATGCAAATTCAGGTGCCTTATGCTCCACCTACTCACGCCCGACTTAGCATAGATCGACCGACAGACGAACTGGTTGTTGTCTGTCTGCAGGCAATGATCGTAGATTGTGATTGTGCTGTGGTCCGGTGTGCAATACCTTCCGGGCATGAATGAACATAGAAGTTGGTTAATACAACAATGCGAAATTCATGTGATTTTAACCTGAGGAATTAATGAGATGAAAGCTTGATTAAATGTTGAGACACCATGCATAATAAAGAACTTGCGTCATAAGTAAAATTAGAATTGTTTAATTTTGATTAGAAAGTTTATGAACATCAGAAAGTGCTAAATTTGTCCCGTCATCTTACCGTCAATAGTTACTGAAATATCGCATTTGAAATGCTTTCGACAAATATGCAGCCTGATATCTTCAAGCTGATGTGAGGTGAGGATCTTGAAGGAGCGTTCCTATAGTAACAGTGCAACCGAAAAACGAGGGTGCATGAGCACCAGGTGTCTTCGGTAACGCGAAACAAATGCATTCTTTGGAAGTTTTTGAACAAAAGATCATCTGAGTACAGGGGTTTTCTCAGGAATTTTTCATGGGGGTGTGTTCAGAATTGTAGGAGGGGTGTCCCTTTCGAACAAAGGACACAAAGGTCCCTTTGTGTAGGAAAATTGTCTGTGTTAGGGGGGTGTATGCAGTTTCCAGGGGGGTATTAGGGGGGTGTTAGGGGGGTGTAGGAAAATCTCTGTCTGAGTATTTCTATCAACAGTCGTTATAATGAAAAATTCCCAAAATTGTAAAGAAAAATTTTGAGATAACTATAATTTTCTTAATTTAATTTCCACTTTAATTCTCATAGAGGTTTTGATTTAATTTTGAAGCCTTCGAAGTATTATCAAATTATGAGTCTGAGAAGGAGAAAAAACGTTAATGCCATCACTTCATCAGAAAGAAGCAAGTTCATGGCCGTCATTACACGGTGAAAAATATTCGGATAAAATTGATCTTCACAATGGTGTACTATTATGTATCCTAATATTCGTATAGATTATATATGTTGACATTGGATAAAATTGTTCTATCCTATTTTGGAATCACTTTAGTACGAGTTTCGTATAAACGGGTGGTTTATGCCAAGATCGGATAATATTTATCATAAATTCATATTAAAAATTCATAAAAAATAAAACGAATTATTTAGAATTACTTTTGCGTCGCAAGTCGTAAAGTTCGTATTTCGAGTTTGTAAGTGAACTGCATTGGACGCAAAAATTTACTCGGGAGTGTTTTCGTGAAACGGATTGTTTAGAATTACTTTTGCGTCGCAAGTCGTGCAATTAGCATTTCTATTTGTAAGTGAAGTTAATTGGAAGTGTTTATTAAAGTATTTATTAAAGTTATTTGTGAAAATTATTTGGTAGCCATAAGGAACAACTTTAATCACTCCAGGAATATTGTAAAACTTTGATTTTAGTGAATAAAGTATATATGAATAAAATCTATCGAGTTTTTTTTTTTCAAATAATAAAACAAATAATCGTTATCCATCTCACAGTACATAATTGAATTTAATGCTCGAAAGTTTTACTTGGTGTACTATGTCAAGTGTTTTCACAACCAGAGATTTTCTTACACCCCCTAACAACCCCCTAATACCCCCCTAGAAAGTGCATACACCACCCCTAACACGGACAATTTTCCTACACAAAGCGAACTTTGTGTCCTTTGTTCCATAGGGAAACCTCTCCTAAAATTCTGAACACACCCCCCATGAAAAATTCCTGAGAAAACCCCTGTTCACAACACCTACTTTTATCTTTGAATGCATAAATATTCAATTGTTTTCATTCTTTTTTCATCATAATGGATAATTGTTCCCAATATATATATATATTCATAATAAAAAGGAGGGAAATAACCAGAATAAGATTTTGGGTTTTTGAAAATGGGTTAAATTTATCGTGTGACCTCGAAATTAGAATAATATATTTCTTATTCTAAATGGTGTATATTTAATAAGAATGTGGTTTATTCATTTATATGCGATTCGGATACCGTTTATAAGAGCGTCTTATTCAATTTATATGAATAATTGGTATTGATTTTATCTTATCAGATAAAATTTATCTTATCAGATTAAATTGTTTGATCTTAAACAAACTTATTGGATTGATACTAACTTTCGTTTGGACTTATATACATTCCAAAATTTATCAAATTTATCCGAAAATTTATAACCGTGTATACAAAGGGTAGGTGAGGTTAGTATAATAAGGATAGGTGAGGCAAGTATCATAAAAGGTGTGAAATGGGCCTCACAAAAGTTTTGATTGACTTATATTTTCCTTGACAAAAATTAATATTTTGGAAATGTGAAAGTGAGACCTTTATTTTATAATTGAGAAATGCTGACAAATTTACTAATATTGATTACTTCAATGTGATTATTTATCACCTTTGAGAGTAGAATTATGGAATGGACGTGAAAAGATCCTTGAAGAAAGAAAATTAGTGATATGCTATTACAAAATGGGATATTCCCAGTGCAAAAGTATTAATGAACTTCACAGGTCACAAATCACTGTGACAAATATAATAAAAATATACAGGGAAACAAACAGTATAGCGACGAGACCAAAGTAGAGTTATCCGAGTCACTTCGAAGAAAGCGCGTGTGGCTAGAGCCGAGCGAAAAATAACAAAGAAGAAAGAAGAAAATTGCAATCAATCGTGAAGCCCACCACCATGTCCGTTATGATCGGGGGCTGTATGTCGGCAGCAGAGGTAAGAAAACTGCATTTTATTGAGGTCTTGAATAAAGTACTTTAATTAAACATATCAAAAGAAGACTTAAAGGACAAAGCAATAAAACTTGGTTTGAGTGACAGTTGTATATTTCAGCAAGACAATGAACCCAAATATTGTGCGGGAGTGGATACTTTACAATCTGCCTGCATAGCTTAAAACGCCACCACAATCACTCGATATGAGCCTAATTGAGCATTGGTGGATGCATCTGAAAGATTCGGTTAGCAAACACCAAATATCGGATCAGTTAGAAAATCAGTTAAAAGCCTGCATTCAATAAGAATGGGATAAAATAAGACCTGAATTGACAAAAAAGTTAGTGCAATCTATGCCAATTAGAATATAGAACGTCACTATGGTGAACGGATATGATACAAAATATTATTTAAAATATTATCATTGTCGTTTCCATCATCTAATTTCATATTTCAACTAGTAAGGTAATACTTTTGTGAGCTTATTTTCATGACTTTAAGTTAAATGACCAAACATTTAACGCTGCTAAGAAATCTATAAGATGAGTCAATACTTTTGTGACGGACTCTATATCCTTCCTCTAATAATTTTTCATATAAAATATGTCACTAAAGTTGATGCATGGAAGACCACTTGGATCGATTTAGGCTTGCCAGCCTTCTGAGTGGGCTCAAGCAAATTTAGTTACATAGACCGACTGCTTCTAAGTTCGGTTTATTAGCACAATAGTCACACTCAAAATGTGGATGTTATATACCTGGCGCGTGAAAATCGTGTGTAAATTAAATCATCGCCTCCTCACACAACTCACAAGATGCATCCTCTCGACGTAAAGTGTATAGCTCCCCTCAAATGTAAGTACGGCTGAGATTGTTTGTCACCACCCTGGTAAGCATCTGACAAGCAATCAGATTGGTGAATTGTTTAGGAGAGCAAGTAAGAAAGCTCCAAGTAATAAAGCCTCCTATTAGACTGAACTATTTTCTTGTAATATACACATTTTCAACGATATTGACTTCATGCCAAATAATAATTTTGCGGAGTCTTTAAACATAAACTAGTGTTGCTACCAACGAAGAGCGGCCTACCTATTTCAGGCAAAGCTGCTGCCAAAAAGTGCATTTCTAAGACTGAGAAGTAAATGGACTGGGAAAAGACGTCTAAAATTTATTTACGTTGATTTGTCTGAGGTTATTCTGATCGACAGAGTCTCTGACTTGGGCCTGAAAACGTGTTATTAGACATATCAAGACGTTGAGAGCCACCTTGGGCATCGAAATCCTCTGAAGATCACATAGAAAAAAGTGTGGTAGCTGCACCCAATGAATCAAATGGCCTAACGAGGATTATGGAGAAAGGATAAGTGACTTATAGTAGGAGCACCCCACGCTTTGAAGCTTCTTTTTTATCTCAATTACCTGTTTATTTATGCTTACTTTTATTCAATTTTATTTTTATAGCTTTGCCTAGTTACCTTATTGTTTGTATTTTGGTTGCACTAGCTTCATTTTATATTTTAGAAAAAAACAAAATTTTATACTACTGGGTGGGCCAAATACAAGTTTCTTTTTAAAAATTCAATTAAATGAACAACATTTACATTTTTTCCATGTATTATGCCTTTATTAGTAAGAATAAACATTCTCATTAATGACGGAACTCAATTTCGTTCAAATGGCTGCCTCGGCTGGCTTCTTAGTAGCGCATTCTGTCACTCCAATTTTCCGAGACCTTGTTGATGGTTTCGAGCTGTAGCTTACGGATTGCTTGGATGATATTGGCATTAAGTGCTTGATTCGTTCCTGGATTGTTGGCATATTATTGGTCTTTCACTGTTCCCCACAAAAAAAAAGTCCAAAGGGGTAAAATCGGAGCTCCGAGGCGACCAATTGACATCGTCAAGATGGCTGATAATACGATTTGGGACTTTGATGAGTAAAATATCGATTGTGGCATGGGCTGTGTGGCATAGTGTGCCATACTGCATGCACCAGAGGTTGCTTAAATCCATGTTTTCAATTTGAGTAAAAAAAAGTCGGATAACATGGCTATGTAACGTTCACCGTTGACCGAAACGTTTTTCCCAGCCTCATTTTCGAAGCAAAATGGTCCAATGATGCCACCACTCCACAATCTGACACCAAACTGTCACTCTCTGTGGATGCATTGGCTTCTCGACAATAACGTGCGGGTTTTCCGAGCCCCAGATGCGGCAATTTTGTTTGTTTACGTAGCCACCGAGATGAAAATGCTCCTCGTCAGAAAATATGATTTTCCGCCCAAAATCGTTGTCCAATTCAAGCTGCTCTAAGGCCAAAATTGCCAAGCGATAACGAAACAGATGGTCGTGCGCCTTCAATTGCTGAGTCAATTGGACCTTGTAAGCGAATAATTCGAGGTTTTTGTGCAGAATTCTCCTCAGGCTTCTGCATAAAATGTTTAGCTGTTGATATCAACGGCGAGTTGATGTTCGTGGAGTGAGTCTCACACTCTCAGCTACAGTAGCCACATTCTCGTCTGTGCGCACCGTGCGAGTACGGGAGCCATAAGGGCTGTCCACTAGCATGCCAGCCTCACGAATTTTTTGCACAAACTTGCGTACAGCAAACGTGATGGGTGCTTCATTTCGACCAAAACTAATTATCAAAAAAACGCACTGTTTGGGCTACACAGCACTCACTTTGAAAATAAGTTTTCAATATTTTCCAACGTTGTCCAAGAGTAAAGTGACTCATTTCGTTCCGCGGAGCTATGATACTGACTTTCTGTCAAGATTTCAATGTCAAAATAACCTATGATTTAAAAAGAAACCACTAGATGGCCCACCCTGTATATTCTAGTCGAATAAATTTGTTTTATAAGAGAATTTGTCTTTTCGTTTTACACCCTAAGAGCCTAGACAGACGACACAAGTTAATGATCTGATCACAATGATCATTGAGAGTGACACACGGTTATTTGAATGAGGTTCTTTGATAGTTGTGCACATAATAAAATCGAAAATGAGTACAATTAATGATTTACAATAATTATTATTAACTATTTATTGAATTTCTTACCTTTTCCGCTCATTTCTTTATGTCTTTGATAGATAGAAACTACATTATTTCCCATGGAATTTCAATAATTTTCCCAATACATTTTACAATCTTCTCGCTAGATGGTGCGACAATCGATAAGAGCAAATGAGCATTAGCTTCCAAATGATAATTTGCAGAATTTCATTGAGATATAAATGATCATTAACCATGACACACGTATTAGATAATGGGCATTGGGCTCGAAATTATCATTAACTTGTGTCGAATGTCTAGGCTCTTACAATTTTAATTTATATTGTCATTTTTGTTATCCTTGCGCAATATGGCTTTAGGTGGCATATTAGGAACTTCAGATGTGCCATACTGAGAACCCTTTTTCCTGGAACCTACATATGACACACAAAAAAAAATATATTCTCCTCGAATTGAACTGATTTTCGAAAAAACTTGACTCCAGAATCGCATAAAGAGGAAATAAATTTAAAGCTGTTAATATTTTGGTCCAAAATTAACATTATAAAATAATCAAAAAATGACAGCCACAACAAGTGGTTCTACATATTTATAAATTATGTGTCAATCTCTTCAATTACCAATAATGATAGATGTACTTGATATGTTCACGCATCAAAATGTTCGAAAACCCTGCATTTAATTCAATCAGATAAAGTTTATGAACTTTTCGAAACAATTTTGCCACTGTTATACACCTGACTCTTAATTTTCTTGACTTTTATTTAAAAAAAAAACCATAAACTACAGACCACTACTTTCCCATGAGTTCAGGATATAGTGTAATCTATTGATGAAGTTTCAGGCATACACTAAGTTTTGGTTTATGTTTGACTCAGTTTTGAAAGATTTATAGAGAAGATTGAAACTTTACTAATGTGGAATCAAGAAGAATTATTACTGGAATGAAAAAGGTTTGTATAAGAAAACCCGCATTAAAGGTCACATTACTGGATCTTCAATTGCATAGAAAAATGCAAAATTAAGATCGCACTTCAGTGGATAGCGATATTTTTCATCATAGTAGTTTATATCTGAAGATTTCAATTGCTTGTGTAGTTTTGGAGAAGACTCAGTGATTAGTTAATACCCTTCTATTTGACTCTGTAACTATATTCTTTTTCAGTAGCTCGGGCGAAACGATTGCAGGGCTACAGCCACTCGTACTTTGATAAGCCAGATGCTAACTTTCGTAAGAAATGCATCTAGTGAAACTATAAGAATGGAATTAAATAAATTTTCAAATAGCTTAAAAGACACCAATTGTACACATGATTTATTCGAAAATTAACTAAATGGTTGGGTAAAGAGAAATTTGTCAAAAAACCGCTAACCAGTACGTTGGCACATAAATTAATATGAAGTCTAGCAATGAATAATTTCCTTGACCATCACAAATATTGTCATGACCCCAACAGTTTTAATAGTAGACAGGCCATTTTTGAAAAGATGGACTACTGAAAGTTTACCTATAGTTAGAAATCTGGATAGACTCCAAATACGTTCGTTATGGAGCAAGTTCTAATTTTGGGCAGGATTGTTTTAGCTAACATTGTCGAACCTAAGCTGTCAAATCTTTCTTCAATCCAGAAGCCACTTCAGAGCTGATTCTGAATGAATCTAGAATATGACTCTGAAGCCAACAGTTGACAAAACCAAGTAATTTTCTCAGCATTTAATCTCACCGCAAAATCGTATCTGAGACTCTAGTAGAGCAAAGGAGTAAAACTATTGTTTAAACGAGTGTAACCATTAGGATAATGAGAGTCAATTAAGTCTGGAACTCCCTGCATCGATGAGAAAGCATGGACTGACTGTACGATTATCCAAGAATAATATGTAATAGGCGCGTTTTTTTGCTCCCCTTATCCATAACAGAACAATTCAGACGTATTGGAAACAACAACAACTCCTGTTATGGAAAGGGGAAGGTTTTGTTGTTCCCAATGCGTCTGCATTGTTCTGTTATAGATAAGGGGAGCAAAAAACACGCCTAATATTGAAGAAAATGGAAAAGCAGGCAAAACAGAAGAAGCGACAGCAGAATAAAAAACAGCACCTAGAAAAGCTCAGAAAAAGAAGATGAAACAGATGATGAAATAGAAGAAAAAGCATAAGAGGCAAAAGAAAAATCAGTACAAGCATCAGAAAAATAAGCAAAAGAGAAAGAAGCAGGAACAGAAAAGAAGGAAAATATTGGCAAGAAGCAGAAGTGGCAGGGACTTGAAACGAATGAGAGAATCAATCCAAAATTTAAACAGGTGTAGCAGCGTTAGTGGTTTGTTTCTTAACCAGCCGCCGAAAGACTTTTCAGAGTAAAATGAAAGTTACCGTTAAGATCAAAAATGGAGTGAAAAAGAAACTTATCAGACCAACAGATCACAGTACGGGTGTTTCGAAGCAACTGATGAGGAATAATAATTTTGCCGACAAATGTAACTATGATGGAACCAAACCGAGTAATCACTTTACATCCAACATTATTATTGGTATGGTATGATCGTGGAATGAAATCCGTTCACTTTGTAACAGTCGTAGAGAATAAAAAAAAGATGATTTTTAAACTTGTTTGTTTTTTCGTCTATTCTACACTACAATGAACGAAGCAAATAAACTTACTTCCAAGTGATTTTTAAACTAATTTTTCGAAGATAAGAAGATTTAAATTTTAAATTTAAATTTTACTAAAAATAACTGCTTTTTTATCAAGTTTTTTTCAGTCATTATTAGAATATTATGGACGAAAAATAAACCGTGATAAAAGAGACTCAGTTATTTCTAATAAAACTTATAGAGTCAATCTAGTTTTCCAACGTTTTATTTGCCCCCATCAGGAATTATTTTGATTTAGTCGATTTAAATCATCTTTTTGAATGTTCTGTTGTGGTAAGTTCCATTAGAGTTATATAAGGCCCCCACTAACGAGCAGTCCATCAGTCCAAATGGCCTGAGGCCAGGCCAAAATCTCACCGTGTGCTGGAGAACTTGGATGGACTCATGGACTGAAATAACCGATTTGGATTTCCAATCAATCCAAAGTCCATGGACTCAGGCCATCGGGCCTTTTTTTGGTTCGACCGTGTGTGGAAAAATAGTAGGGCGAATTTGACAATCGATGAAATGGACTTATCGTGTGTGTTGAAGCCTCAGTCCAAACAACGTGGCAGTCTTGCTTTGCACGCTGACCTGAGACAAGCTCATTGACTGTTTCTGTGATTATTGTATTTAATCGGAAAATTCAGCAAAATGGATAGTGGTGGCCATGATTTGTTTTTGGAAGCTATCGAATAATATAGGTCACTTGAATGTATATTATACACTCAAAAAAAATTTGGTTTAATTTTACCCTTATAATTAAAGATGTAAATTTATATTAAAGATGTAAATTTATTAAAGATGTAAATTTACAAAAGTGCGTACAAAGAATATTTTACGTCTTAAATGTGTAATTTTTTTTACGAGCGAATTGTGCAATTTTACCCTAAATGACGTAAATTTAGGACGAAAACCCATTAAATTTATGTATCAGAGGCTACTTTTTACGAGTCTTTTAGGATAATAAGCGCAATTTGTTCGTGAATGTCCATAAAAATGTTTAGAAAAAAACCATAATAAAAGGTGCGTTTTTTGCACTCTTGGGCAGGGCAAGTTAAGGTAAATTTACGTAACTTACCTTGCCCAAGAGTGCCAAAACACACCTAAAGAATGTTTTATTAAACAAATGACATCAAAAGGTGTCTATTGCGAACAATTTTAGGAAGTTTGCACTACTGAAGCAGGAATTTCAGCTAACCTCTAGATAAGTTTCAATTTCAATAAAATTGAAAAAATTTAATGATCCAAAAGTTAGCCCCTCAAGACAGGTAACTGCCATTACATAAAATATTACCCCAAAATTAAATATCACTAACAAAAGCCTGTACATAGGTCACTTTAAATGTTAAAAAGCAAGAGTCCTATCAAATCAAGTAAGCAAAATATAAATATTTTTCTTGTCAGATACAAAAACTTTTTGTAATTCTTTTGAGCTCATAATTTTTTTTGATTTGATATATCCACTATATACACATTATACACATTAACTTATAGCACTTATTGCTACACTTCTATTTCACTTATAGCTACACTTCTACACTTATTACACGAAAAGACTGACACTTAACTGCTGCTATTCAAAGCAACGATCACGAAATATCAGACTCGTTCAGTCTAGCCAAATCACCGTCTTTCGTCACAATGTTACATCTATAATAAGTGAAATTCGAGCAAATGATACAATTTTACAGCTTTGGTGTAAATGAGAGTAGCGAAGTAGTAAATTTACACTCTTTTTGCTAAGGATTACAAAACACTATTTATTATTCGTTTACAAAACACTATTTATTATTCAGCTGATTTTAAACAGAAAAATGAATATATTTACTTTTATCAAAGAATTAATTTTAAACGCACTTTTTCGAGTGTATTACTTGACCCAAAGCCTGCAACCTTTTGCCAAGTACCGCAAAGTAGCGGTCAATCTTTCGTGAGGAGTGATAGTTTGCCTCATATTTGTATCCTTTCGTTTGATAAATGCGGTGACCAACTACAGCAACATGTTATGTGTCGTATCATCCATTCTTAAATAATTTTGCCAATCAGAAGACTCAAGTGTGAGTTCTTTTACCAAATTTTGCAACATTCGCCACTTCTTTTTTGGCAATCGTTGCTTTATGTAGATGCTCCATATGCTTCTGATCCATTATTAGATTAAAAATAATGTTTTCTTCAAGTTTATCTTTATTTTTTTCTAAATTAATGACAGAAAATGAAATGGACTGACTAGATCGAGGCTTTATCGTGAGTGGCGAGCTAAATTGGACTTAAACCAAACGGACTCAAGCCAAATGGACTCAGGCCTTTTGGACTGCTCGTGAGTGGGGGCCTTAAGGGTAAACATATTTCTTAACCAGACACTCAGTTGAGGTGATTTTGAATTTCTACTAATCTAGCTATGAAGCTATGCGCAACTTAGTAGTGAAGCACATACAAGACTTAAACAGTGGTTCGATATGAAAGCAATGGTTTTATTAGACTCTCTATGATTCCATGTCACTTAAATTTTAGTGAATTAGCTGCTACCACTGCAATCAGCAAAATAAATCTGGATATAACTCATTGGCAGCAAATTTTGCTTCACATGACCATCTTAATGAATGAGGAAAACATTGCACCAAAAAGAGCTCTCATTGGATTGGGTATGAATGTCGTAACTATCATTTAGTTGCTACTATTGCCACCTTCAGTTGACTAACTAAGCCAGTATACTTTTTCCTAGTTTTAAGATTATTATAATGAAATCGCACCATCAAATCCCTCACATTCGCAATTTGTTATGCACTCTGGTATTTTTCATAGCCAAAACTATAGTTCATCTAACTTCACGCTACCCTCGCAAATTGATTAGACTGATTTCTGTCAAATCACTTCCGATTCATCAAACCGATTTTCCGTTGCTGCATGAACCTTTACGACTTACAATCAACTCAACAGAAACTCATTTAATTCCTAATCCCTTTTTAATATCCTCGTGTTATAATCCTTCGGCCGCATGATACAAAATAAGTCCATACAAACACCCTGGACAAAAATCAAGGCTACCTGTTCCACCCTGTCCATCAAGTAGGAAAAGAAAAAAAAACAACTGAAACCAATGTCCACTTAAATCAGCCATGGTCCGTAAAAAATCACCACGATACACTTGCAGGTCATTTAATTTATAGAAAGGTCCTTTTTCGGTAATACAGCCGACATGTCTGTTATTTAATTTCGAAAACCACAATATTGAGCATCCAGACGATATCCTGTAGCGCGCTGAATTTTTTTTTTTGCTCAACATGGGTCCAGATCCAGAGCGAAAGGAAGTCCAACGAATCGTGAGTGTAACGAAAACCACATATTTTAGTTGCGTGAAATTACTTTTAATGTGTTGTTTGTCCTGTCCGACTGTACACTGCTTACGCGCAATGTGATTTCGGTCCGTTTTTTCGAGCCCGTCAAGAATGCGCAACTGTGTAGACTGACTAGACATCATGGACTAGACTATCTCAAGGATACAATCTTGTTTCGGTAGCCATGAACACTGAGAGGGACTCCTCGGGAAAAAATTCGACTAATGATTCTAGCGCGTCCTTTTTTGTGATGCGCTTGAAAAACAAGAGGACATTTTGAGTGGAAACATCTTGTAAAAATAGTACCGTTGCAGGATGTAGGACACTTTGCGGTCCACAGGTTTGAAGAGTACGGTTCACTAGCTAGTCGAAGATTTGATTTAAATCGGAGGACACTGGACGATTTTTGACGGTCCGGCAAGTGTATGATTTGGACAGTTGTTGTGTTTATAGGTACGGTTGCGGACATTAATGATTTGGACAACGTTTGTGTATGAACCGGAAATGAAAAATTTGTTGGATGAATGAACAATTTTTCACACATATGGTTGTAGTTTGTGTTGTAGGTGCTTTAAATATAACGATCCAAAATTAGTGATTTATGAAGAACATTTGGAAGTAATTTAGTACTAACCGGATGAGATAAGACTAAAAAAGTTGTGCCCCGTGTTAAGCCAAATTTAAATCATTGCGTGATCTGCATTCTCCGACATTTGCCTGATTCAAACTCGTAAAAGAGTCTTTTTATGACAATGTAAATTAGATCAATGACTTTATAAAAAATCAGGATATCCTCTTCCGCACATTTTGGCCAGATGCAACTCCGATCTAACCGAAGCCAATTATTTCTCTGATCAACCCTAAATACTTTAAACTCATCAAAAATTTCCAAAACGATCAACGACCAGATGCATATTTTCCTGGACCACGCGAATATTAAATAACCCTTACTAGGTTTATCAGTACCTCTTTACATCCATCACGAACCCTGAGCCAATAGAGTCCCAATAATCTTGTGTCAACTCAATGGTCTGGATCTATGCGTTGTTAATCAAATTTAATATCCTCAATGTCCTAGCACGTACATTTCAGATCGGAACTGACTATTGAATAATCTTACCCCTATCCCGTCGTCCTCAACCGGAACTAACCCAAAAAAATGTCTACCGTCATTTGCCCAGAGAAAAAAAAAACTCTCAGTCACATTTTTTCTATACCCGTTTTAAAGTTCACCGTGCTCATTATACTCGTATTGCACGGAGACAAAACTGAATCTGAATGACATGGGTCATGATGGATTTTTTTTCTATTCACACAGGACCGGGCATGGATTATATTTTTTATATACTGAAGAAAGGATGCCCGGTGTGTGCCCATAGTCCTGTCTGAGTGTGTCTTGCATCTAAATAAAATATCAGGTTTTAATTTACGTCCGCATGCATACTGAAAGAAATAAAAAAAAATGAATTGAGGACGCAATGGTTAGAGGACGCGATGCATATTGAGATTTTCATTTTTTTGATATGGTAAAAAAGGGTGGACGATTATGATTATTTTTTTCATTCATAGAACGCGATTCTTCGTGCATCCATAAATCAAGAGCAGTTCGTTCGTGCATATAAATTTTTCTAATATGAGAAACTGAAATAGTTAATGTTAATTTATGAATACATTGTTCATTTTATGTTGCGTCAGAACTATTGAGGTTAATGTTATCTGTTGCAAACCCGGATCATGGATTTTTTTATATATGCAGAGGGGTCAAGTTTATGCAGATGTGGGATGAGATGAAATTTTATACTTTTGTTGGGAAGCGTTTTGATCGAATTTCTATGTAGATGCAATATTAAAAAGTTCTCACAGAGTAATTAAGGGAGGGTCATGATTCTGTAATAGTAAATAATAGGGGGCGAGAAGGCTAAAAACCTAAAACCTTTTCGGAAGATACTTTTTGGGCACTCAGGTGCCTGGATTTGGGAAGATGTTTGTATTATCGACTGATTGAACGAACCTGAAATGGTGCATAAAATACACAGTGTTCACCAGAGAAAAGGTGAAATGCCATACTATTCCTATTTTGATGACTTCAAATTATTTCACTTTGACATTATCTTTCCTCTAATTTGTAGATAATTCTCCATTGCTTAGAAATTAGTCCAAGGGAAACATTTCGACCATGCCTAGCACTGAAGCAAAACATCATTTTGACTATTTCCTACCTAAAACAGGCGAAAACGTTTAGTAAGATTCTATGATACTACTAAGCCTTTAAGCACTGTCATTCTAACACTTCCTCCTTGAGGAAGTGTTAGAATGGCAGTGCCACCTTCACGTCTGTCAAATCAACTTACAGATGAATTTAAAACTGCTCTTCTCTTAAAAAGGTTAAAAAGGTCACACTAATTTAAAAAACTAAACTCTCAGAATTTAATGGGTTATTATACATTGACATTTGTTATCGTATACAATAGTTATTATAATAATACATAATTATTACACAACATAATTATTATATGAGTAAAAGAGCAATAAAAATGTTTAATATAAAAGGTGTATAAATTTTAGTTAGCTACCTTTTATTGCATATTTTTTTGCCTTACGTTTGGAACTACGTGCATTCTTTATGTTATTTTAAATATATATTCAATATTTTGTTATAGCCCTTAGGATTAGAATCTGCTGCTTTTGGCACCCTAGAAACAAAACATTTTTTATTTTGAGGCCGGAGAGAGCAAAAAGATCTTTAATTTGATCTAAATAAGTAAAAGACTACTTAACAGGGAATACACAGTGTCTTTCCTGACCGACGTCTTAGGCTTCGTCTTAGTTCGACTTAATAAAATGTGAAGTTAGAGCAAGAAAAAGCAGCGTCTGAATTTTCTTATCATGTACAAGCTTTATCATCCTGTGCGATAGTTGACTTAACACGCTTGCTTCATCACAAAGTTTTGTGAGTTGAATTCGTGTTGTCGAGCTGGTCTTTGAGGGCTATCTTACCAAGTGAAGTTACCGATTATGGACAGTCAATTTTACCAAGCTAAAGAGGAAAACAACAAGTCTTCCGACTAAAAGAGAATTAGTTGATTTCAATAGACAGAAGCAAGGTAATTGTTGAAAAGAACAAACAATAGAGGACCAAGGGTGGAGCTTTGTGGAACATCAGAGTATCCATCAAAAAGAAGGCCAGAACAACTATTTATAACCACTTTATAAATTTGACTGATAATGTCGTATGAAAACCACGAGTAAAGGAGACCAAATGTGTTAAAACAAGTGTACTTATCAAGCACCATGTATTGATTTTAAATTTCAATAAAAAATTTCATCAGCTTGGTACCCATTGTCAAGAACAGAAGTCACAAAATAGACAAATTTGACTGGATTAGGCAAAGTGCACCAGTTCTTGATATACTCGTGTACCACAATTGAAACAAAGGGACACATAACGAAGATGATTTCACAAAGATATATGGTATGCTATTGCAACCACTTCTATCACTAGAAATTAGGAAGAACATTAAAATTTCCCTCTTAAAAAGGTTTACCGAATACAGGTTAATAGAAGAAGTTGCATATTGGTTGAAAACATCGCAGAGAGTAACGAAGCTTGTGTAGCCTAGTGGGTGGTGTGGAGTCCCTGGTTCGGATCCGGGTATGAACGGAGGACGCGCATGTGCTTTAAGCTAATTCAGCTCTGAGCAACAACCTAAGTTAAATTAGGAGTAAAAAAAGGTGTGAATTGCTAAAATTAAGTCTCTACCAACTCTAAAAACCAAGACCTAAATAGGGTTGTATCATAATTATAGAATGAAAAGAAGTAAGCAAACATAATGCACATTTCTGAGGGGCAAAAAGACTTTCTCCTATTTTAGCAAAGTAGCTCTGTTTGGGCTTTTTAATTTATTTTCTTGCCATAGAACGCACCTATAGTATCAATGTTGAAAACTAAGGGCGGATCAATTTAGGAGGGTGCCATTGACTCTCAAATCACAATAAAACAATGCACATGACATATGATACATTTGCGTACGAAATAAAATTGAGCAGATATTGATCTCAAATATTAAAGAGATTTGCAACGAAATACACAGATAAAAGCGTTTGGGCATTAAAACTTTTAAAAATGGGCCGGAGTATGATATATTAATTAAATCATTTTTTTCTTACTTCACAAAACAATCAATAACTTTGTTAGTTGATACATTATTACGGACGTTGAAAAATGCCAGTCCTTTGAATCGGTTTTCTATCATTGGCCAAGTTTTCAATCAGTGAACAGTACTTAAAAACAGATATTTCTGCCGTATCCGTGAAATGTTTCACAAGCATTCCCTTGTCAATATTGTCCGCTTAGAATTCATGCTTTGGAGCTGATGTACAATGTCTAAGGGATTGATTGTTGGTGGGAAGAGATTCAATTTCAATTCGTTTTTAACTAATTTTATAACTAACTATCATGACCAATTAAAGAGCTTTATTGGACAAGAAGATAAGATGAAATTAGATCATAAGATTAATTAAGATGCATTTTTAGATTTACGTCTTACTTGCTAGTATCCATGTACATATGTGCATAAATTTAACTTTATAATGAACTTATCTTCCGGTTTTATGTATATATAATTAAAATAAAGTTTTAGCTGAGTACGAATAAGCCAATATATCTGTTTAAATTCCCTTAATATAGTTTTTTTTATAAAATCCCGAAATCTCGGGACTATCTCGGGATCTCGAAAATTCTAATCCCGAATTTCGGGATCTCCATTTCAATCTCGAGATTAATGCCCTATCTACAACGTTTTGGTTACAATTGAGTGCTCATTTATCTACCTATTTTAATCAGAATATTAATTACGGGCATCAAATTTTGAAGTTTTTGAAAAAAGTTCGTAAAACGTCTCGGAATGGCAGCATTGGCACGAACTAACAATGTAGGTACCCAATAAAAACAATTCAGCTTAGAAATAAAGGACCCGGATTGAATGATGCACAATTCAATTACAAGAAGGATTCATTAAACCAAAGATCTGCCTTTATATTATATTCACTCTTAAGTCACTTTAACGTCCTTCTCGAAATAAACACTTCATCTTAAACAAACAAGCTGCATATAAAAAATAATAATTTTCTCGATCTGCCTATTTCTTTTCTTAACAAAAGAATACGCATCTCCTCGACATTTTACCACGTTGCTGTTTTTTCATTAAAGAACAATTAATTAGACCAAAGATTTATCCATCCCTTCGATTTCATCAACGTTCACTTTTTTTTTGCATTTCAAAACCAAGTGTTGCATCTGTGATAGAGGTTTTTATCAACCAAAAAAATATCAAAAGACCCTTATGCATAATTTTTTAGCCATAACTCGTCCATGTTAACTTTTTATCTTTGGATTCTGCCTCCAAAAAAAAATGTATCGAAAAAATTTAGGGGTAAGATTTTTTACCATTCCAAATTTCGATAGACCTGATTTTTTAGCAATGTTATTCACAAACAAGTTTCGTTACAACGTATTGCATTATTAGCCTATGGTGAAGGATAGAAACGATCTGATTTTTTTTTGTTTGAATGGTAACCGATGTTAGATTATGGTAGAGGATAAGGTGAAAAAATGACCGACCGTTAAATATGTGTTCGGTTCGAAATTAATTTTTTTCAGCGAAGGGGTTTATTGCATGAATGGTGGCATCATTGTAATTTGGATGTTTTTTGTACCAAATATTACAAGGAATATTATTTTTCTACAAATCGGGTTTGTGTCCTTAATCTGACATAACTGAATACTATGTAATCCCCTTTGTCCGGTTCCATTTTTATTCATTGACTCAATAAATAATTAGACCAGCATAAACTTCACAAATTCTATTGGAAATCAATCAATAAGAGTCCAATCAATTATTCTTCACCCAATTCTATACTAACTACTGGTGGACATGTCACTCATAAAAAAACCTACGCAATGATCCTTCATACCATTCAAGCGAACGAAAGAAACATCGGAATAGCCCAATGTTTTATGCGGAGCCCACCCTCGACCATTCCATCGTTCTTCATAAACATATTGTTTACTGGTGATTTTTTGCTGTCGAACGTGCCCTTACAGTGATTTTTATACAATAAAACGAATCGTACAATTGAGTAATCCACCATGAAACATCATCCGGGAAATGATCGGAGAATTAAAGTGCAGCCGGGCATATCGATCATGGAATGATTTTTTTAATGAATTGTTATCTGTGTGTGACCTATGGCCATTAAAGCAATGTGATTAGAGATTTATTATGCAGGTTATTGTTTTGATGTGATTTATATTTTTTAAGGAAGTGAAGCTCCTTGGATTACTATGGTGTGATGGATATTTCAATAAAAATTGTTTGAATATTTTTTTAAGTTTTTTTTTTCAAACTAGACAATTTTTCTGGATGCAAGTGAAAAACGACCACAGCCAGTCTAAAATCCAAACAGTTTCCTTCTAACAAAACTAACCATATTTCATAGTCCCTTACATGAATCTGTACAACAAAACATCTCTTCACATAATCAGACTTTAAAAGTATTTATTTTTTCAGTTACATCTTAGTAACACAGTTCCATATATCTATCTGTCCTAGCTACGATGACTGCCAGACGACGTAGACTTAAACATTTAAGTCTTCCGTGAAACATGTTTCGGATTTCTAGACATAACAAACGGAAGAGGGTGCCTACACGTGCATTCGATCACCTATCACCAAAAATTGACACCTTTAACCCTAACGTCCGCAGACAGATGCTGCTACTCTAGGTCCCTAACGTCTTTCAAACGAATATCCCGTACGGATCTAAATTTAGCCAAAAGCATTATCCTCAATGACGTAGACATTCAATGAAACACACAACACTTAGTCGCACAACCCTGCGACTAAGTTTTCGCACTCGCCGACACATCACTCGCACTTGGTCGCTCCAATTAAGGGACATTTGAGGCAGGAAAAATCTTAATGAAGGCACGTCGCTAGATATTTGTTTTTTTCTAGTACAGATTTTCTTTGAGACTGTTTACTTCTTGTATGGATAATTTTCAGCAGTGATTGAAGTATGATCTTGTTGGGATTTTTTTTCTCAACGACAATCACCATTACTTCAAACATTACAAAAACGAGCCGTATCCTTATTAGGGGGTTCGCATTAAGATGTGCGTAGTAGGAGGATTTGATTCTCTAAACATCCTGTCGACGGGGTTACATCATTACAGCACCACTCTTGAGATGTTGAATCAAAAACGGATGCCGAGAGAATCACTGCTGTTACGCGCAAGTAAGTGGAGACCCATTCCTTTTTTTCTAGATATATGGTGCGATTACGATCGGGAGAAATTTGATCGCCAAAAAAAGTCGGCCTTAAAAAAATGTGTTGAGAAAATTTTCTTTTCACAATATTACACTGGCATGAAAGAAACCAGAAGCTGATGGTCTACGCTGGTCTTTGCGTCATATTTTTTTCCAGGCGGCAAAATGTTCCAGTTGTCCACATTCGTTCGCATCCGAGGTACACTGAAAAGAACTCATTTTCTCTTCAAATCACGAAAACTATATCAATCCTTTATGAACATCACACAATAGGCTCTTTATCGAAATATCCTTTCATATTGTTCGTCCAAAGATCTTGAAGTTCAGGTGGTCCATCGAAATAATGGATTTGATCCGTTGTCATGATCGTGTACAATACACAGGACCAAGAAAGGATTAAAAAACTATCGATTCAACAATATGTGTGTGGAGAAATTTTCGATCGTAGGATGCTTTTACTAGGACCGGAACGATAGACGGAGATTCAGAGGACATAATTGTTCGAGATTAAATTTCTCAAGAAGAATGTGTTAAGATTTTGTGAAAAGGATATTCGAAAGGTGTATTCGATTGCGTAGAGTAGAAGCTGGCTGCTACTGGACAATGGTTGTTCTTTGATAGTGGGACTAAATATGAGGATGAGTTTTCTGGATTTAGATTCCAAACAATGTTTAAGTCTAGAAATACGATTTATACGTACTCCGATTTTAATCTAAATCTGATGAATATCATAAATCCAAAATGATAAACTGCTATTGATATTGATCACTATGGGAATTTGGAAAGTATGAGACTAAATTCGGAGTTGTGTGGCCAGCGGTGGAGCAAAGTCAAAGTTAAACTCAAAATATGTAGGCGGCATAATTTGATGAATACTATATGACTTTTGATTAAATACTACTGAGCATCAAGGTTTTCATCTAACAAGTACAGAAAAGTCAAAGGTTTTTTTTAACATTTACATTTCCAAATGATTCCACCCCTAAGCCATTATTTTTTATGTTTCGTTGTTAACAAATTCAGCAAAAAATTTCTTCTTTCAGGGTTTTTTTTTTTTAGCTAAATTTAGCCACTCATCTGTTTTTGACATTTATTTGACATTTGTGTTCAAATTATTTAAATAAAAAATCCGAGAGAAAAAATCGAAAAAGTATTGAAAATCTGAGTTTAGCGGCGTGGCTCATTTTGAATCTCTGCATTTGTGAGCAGGCGAATTCGTTACTTTTGAAGCTATACAAAATTTACAAGAGAATGAACAAAGGTTAACTAAACGCACGGGAATTGGTCAAAAGTTTGCAAGTGATGCATGAAATATCGATCATATACGAGAGTACATATTTACCAAATACTTTATTTTTTATTTTGTGCCAGCATCTAAATCAGGACACGATATTTGCAAGCTTTTCACTACTGTTGTTTTGTTTGGTCTTTATTCTGCATAGAGGAAAATGAAATATCAAATTCCATTAAACGTCAAACTACAGTGAAATGTCATTTTGTCGGAAAATATCGTCATTTCGCCGCTTAGTAGGTACTATGTCTGTCTTCGAAATATGTGATAAGCTATGGGTTATGTGATAAATGGCCTGTGTAATTCAATTTCTCGAAGATGAAAACAGGATGCCAAAATCTTCAGCATTTATACGCGGCAAAAATCAGACGTACGGAAGCAAAATTGATTTATGCCCTTTTCTTCGTTATCAACAAAGCTATGTAATAGCTTTTAATGACTATTTAATTTTCGTCGAAAGAGAATTCAGGCACGATTGGCGGCATTCCTCCGAGCAGATGGCCTATAATGAGGCTCGTTAACAATATTGCCGAGCGCGGAACAATCACAAGAAGACCTTATCATCGAGATCTTAGATTTTCCAGATAGAGCTTATTTGCTCAAATGGGAATGAGCAGACAGTCACTGCAGAGAATTTGTAACCCGTTTTATAGTCGAATGCGTCTAAAACCCCTTCTTTCCCGGCTGGCACCAAGGAAGGATAGTTTCAGGGGCTTACGCTCATCGGAGAAGGGTTGGTTTGGGCGCCACTTGCTTCAAACTCCGAGACTATCACTTCATCATCACTCTGAAGCGAGAAGATATGGTGATGGTTCGGTAACTTGCCTATACGGTACACACCAACGTTCACAGTTCATTCACATAACTATATTCGGAATACTGAACACTAGTTATGAAACAATACTATTTTTACTCACAATTTTTTCGCTATCACTGGGTGCCATGATTCTTTAACTAATATGCTTTTCTGACTAATTCATTACATACAAATTTTTCCTTACTCTACGTAGCCTACTTACTCAGAACATTAACTTCCTTCCAATCTGAGACGTCATCCGCCCTTCAAGATGACGCAGAATTTGTCCTTACTTCAAAGTAACGCTGGATGCCTTTTTGACGGCCTTGACCCAGTAAACGATTTCAATCTCCAATTTTTAAGTTCGACTTCAATTTTTCCATTGGTATCCTACACCAGCAAACGGCTACAATTTCCAAATTACAAATTCGACTTCAATTTTTCGATTCGTATCCAACACCAGTACACGACTCCGAGTCTTTTCCTCATCAGGTCCGCCAGACATGCAAAATTACAAAGTGAAATACGTTGGTTTTAATTCGAGCCAACAGCCAGATTCCTACACTGAAAGAAAAATCTTGGTATAATCAACCATTTTCCTTAGTTGTTTTTGCGTCAACTACGGGCTATGGTTAAAACAATCATAAAAAAATAGTTGATTACTTTTATCCACCATGACGCGTGGTTGATAAACAATTTCATTCGGAGCATGAAAAACATCCAAATGTTGAAACCATTCTACTTTGCGTAGAGTAATTCCAAAGACGTTGCTCAATTACGTTTGTTGAAATCAACTATTGCGAAGTAGTTTAAGTACCATAAAAACAGTTGATAATTCGAAACGTTGAAGTTTTGAGTAAATTGATGAAAATTTTTCTATTTATCAACTAATTTTCGTGGTTATGAAACAATTAAACCAGTTGATTTCATGAACGTTGCGATATTTTTTGTACAACCAGAACCAACTACTTTTATATCGTTAAATTAACTATATTAACATAATAAAAATAACTATTTTCCGTAGTTTGTTTAACGATTTTGAATGAATCGTTGCAATACTATTAAAAATAGTTGAACCAACCAAGAGTTTTTCTTTCAGTGTAGCGATTCTTACCACGTCCAGGAAAAAAGAGAGTGATCCATCCGTGATCGCCTCGCAGGAAGCCTCCGACTCAACCTGTCGATCGCGCTTCTGCGAATTTTGCAGAGTAGGAGTATCCGAAATTGCAGAGAAGGTCAGGAAAAATTAGGAAATCATTAGGAAAAATGTATTTCTATAGGATGAAGCTATGTAAAAAAATAAATTATGTTTGTTTTTATTTTTCAATAAATAATTTTATAATATAAAATCCCAGCTTATATTTGATCTACCCTCGTAGTACGTTTGCACTGAGGCTGAATCATGTTATTTCGATCAGCTGATTGACTTGAGACCAAATCAACCACAACGTCGCCTGATTTCATTTGTCTCGGCTTTTGACATTCTAAATCAACCTGATTAATAAGTCAAAATCAGCTGAATTTATTTCAAAGAGTGCTGAACTTCCCTCAGAGCGTGCTGAATTGCATTCACGAGAGGGAAAGTTCGTTTGGGTTAATTTACTTTCAAAATTTGTTCCAATATAGTGAACATTCTCCAAAAAAAGAGAATGTGATGTGCACATCGAAACAATAACATATTCAAGCGTGTTCGTTTAACATTTTAACAACTTTCACACTAAATTAATTGTTCTTTGAAGTTTGAATAGCATTTTCCAGTCAAACTTTAAATCACTTCGGCCAGTGAACGGCTCATCTGATTTCGTTCTTAGCTCGAAATCGACCTGTTTGCTCTGCGAACGTACTGAAAGTTAGTCAATCCTTTAGTAAAATAAACTAAATTTGACAATTTTTCCCGAAATTTGACAATTGTTCTCCCCTAAGAGCTTCTAAACGATGGCAAGAGTGTTAGAAACGGGAGAATTGCGCTGTGATTTTGTGAAAAAATAGTTCAGTTGTAAAAACAAAGTGTCTGAATGTACGAAAATGAATGATGAATAAAGAGCTCAACACTGGCATAAATTAAATGTTTTAGTTTCTTGTAGCCTTCATTTTTTGCAGAAAGCAAAGATTTTTTCATGACGACTTCGGGGTTGCCGAGTTTGAAGCTGTCACTTTAGTCAGTAAACGAAACTACGCATATAAATAACTAGGTGTAGATACACCTAGTTTATGGGTGTAGATACACCTAGTTTATGGGTGGATCCTTCAAGTTAGAATGACAAAATAAGCTCGCTGCTCTTAAGTGAGACTCTAAAACAAATCCTGTATTTTCCAAAACTTGGTGTAATATCCTGTGTGAAAAGTTGAAAAATTTAAAATTCAGTATACTACAAAATGGAAAATAGTAAAAATTAGAAAGGAGACAGAACACAAAATCAACAGTAAAGTGGAAAAAATCACGTTCGTGGTTCCATCGGTAACTGAATTAAGACAATCAAATGCTTACTGAGACTATATCGAAAGGCATCCTTTAAGTGTCAGTTATTTTTAGAAAATGAAATTCCCATATTAGTCAAACTTCGAGAAGATTACATTGACTTCTCTCTCAGTCTTCAGAAATCAAACATTTACCGAGCATTATAATCGTTGTTTGCTATAATGTGCTCAATTATTCATCCATTGCGTTCCAAACAAACAAATTTCCTAGCAAATAAATTGTCTAGGAAATCTCAATTCAGTTCAACACCAAACAACTATCACGTGAAACCTATATGGCGACCAACTAAATAACAAAACCATCAGGTATCATCCACCAACTTTCACGAGATGGACACAACAGTCAAGTTAATTCTTATTAATAGAAAGCTTGCGTGTTGGAACTATCGAACAAATTCCTCTAGCATAGAAAGTAACCAGTAGCGACCATTTATTATGACCATGACTAAAAGTAACCTCGTCGCCACTACTGGTACCGGGCACGCTTCACCCAAAAAATAAGACCGAAAAAACCCAAAACTGCCTGAAACAAGAGCAAGAATGAAATTTATTACCATTCTGTGCTCCGGTTTCAATATATAATTTATTTTATAGACCAACAATGATACCGAACCGGAAGTACCAGTCACCATGGTCCTCCACGGACGACAACGATGGCTATGATGGTGATAATAATAAACAAAAAACCGTTAAGTCTGAGGAATGGTAAAGTAGAAGATATCCTCTAGCCGTTTTATCCACTAATGACAGTATTGTCAGCGAACCAGGAGCCAGGTAAAATCAGAAACTTCACGTCCCTCGGTCGGTTATTTGTTCGCCTTAATGTTGTCCCCATTAAGCACACAGCAAACTCTGCAACCGGAGCACGTAAAGGCTTCGAAAGTTTCCTCCACCTCCAACTCGAACCAAAAAAACTTATCAAAACAGTCTCGTCACGAAAACGCCATCCGATGGTCATTGCGCACTATTCCGGAACCCCAAGGGTGTCCTCCTTTTTGGAAAATTCACTTCTTCTGTTACCTCAGTCGCTTGCTTGGAATTTGTGACTAATCAACTCATTCTCTCACATGCTAGTTGATCCATTTTCGCTCGCCCTGGCTGTTATGGCACTGTTTTGGAGAGACAAAGAACTTTGAAGGACCTCCTGTGATATTTCTTCGACTAGTCTGAAACAATGTACTGTGATTTTTCGGAACGATGGAAAATTGAACAGAATGGCTAACGGTCGGGGAGTTATACTTGTTTTATCAATAAAACGAGAGGAAAAGTTTTAACGGAACACGAACAAGAATGAACGGACCATGGACGATTTGTGCTGTGGAGATGGAATGCTGGTTGGTATGTGAAAAGAAGAGTATTGTATCCAAGACGAAGTTGGATCAATATATGAAGTGATTTAAGCTTGAAGTTCATTTGATTTGTTTCAGTAAATAGAGGTTACTATGATTTACGAGACAAACAAAGATATTATGAGGTTTTCTGGGGCATGTGTCAATAATTTAATGTGTGATAGTTACCGATAGCGTGTTGCAGTTTTTTTTTGCGATTGACCCCTTCTAGTTGAATCTGTTTTTATTGAAAGCAAACAAGGTTCGATTGTAGTCGCTTCTGAAATGAATTTGTAAATTTGCAGAGCAGTAATCAAACTATCAATAATTTATGTATTCATTTAATTTTTCAAAGATTGTACAGCTTGATTTTAAAATAGGCAACGCCTCAACATCGTGAAAAACAATTTTAATAAAGCGAAAAATAAATATCTTGACACCAAATTCAAAGTACCTAATATTATACATAAAGTCACCTCACATTGAAAGAAAAAGTCGTGGTTGGTTTAACTATTTTGGATAGTATTGCAACAATTGATTCATATTTGTTGAATGACCTACGGAAAGTGGTTCTTTTTACTATACTAATGTAGTTAATTTAATAAATCACATATATATAAAAGAAGTTGCTATGCTGATACAAAAAAAAATATCGAAGCTTTTGAGAAATCAACTGTTTCAATTGTTTAATATCCATAAAAACTAGTTGATCTTTAGCAAAATATGCATAAATTCACCCACCACTACAAAATTTTGAATTATCAACTAGTTTCCTAGCAGGCGATCCGCACTGCAATTGTTGAATACAACAAATATAATTCAGCAGGTAGTGTTCTTGGTGTTGTGAATACTAAAATGTAAAAACACAAAAATGTTAAAACATATTAACAATATTCACTTTTCGATTTTCACACATTAGTTAATATTTATAGAAATAATTATTTTTTGCAAGTAAGAATACCAAATTACAAAAAATAAAACAAAAAAAAGCTTTGAGAAGAAAATCAAACATATATTTTAAGTTAAAACTAAACGAAACACCTATGAATGAAATATTCAAACTCAAGCTTTCTATGTACATAAATAAAAACGTTGATGGACAAAAAATGTGATTAAAATTGTAAAGTATGGATTTGAGTTCAAAATATTTCCTTTCTACAGAAAAGAAATTTTTTTCCCAAAGGAGGAGGACTAAAATGTAAAAACATAAAAATGTTAAAACATATTAAAAATATTCACTTTGCAATTTTAGCGACATTCCACAAAAGTGGTGAGCACAAAAATTAAACTTGACTTAGCGGAGACTCGAACAAGTACACTTAAAGTTAAAAATAACACCGAAAACCAAGTCCATACATTTTAGTACACATAAATTTCATTTACTAATTTAACGAAAAATGTTACTATTTAAGACCGGAATATGGAACAATAAAGTCAGTCTGTTTCAGTAAGCCAAATCGCTCGGCAACTGAACAGACGAGTTTGAAATAAAAATTTTTTTTGGATTCTTGTTAAAAGGGTCACTTTTGTATTGTGATCTTGCTGCGCGGCGGTTAAATTCGCCAAGCAAGTATCGCATGCAAAGTGACCAATTATACAACTTTTTTAGCACCGCATGGTGATCTTGCTGCGCGGCGGTTAAATTCGCCAAACAAGTATCGCATGCAAAGTGACCAATTACAAACCTTTATAACACCACATTGGAATTATTCTATGAAACCTGAATCGGCTTCGACATTTGCACGTTTCCAAATTCCCGGAATGTAGTTTTTTGTGCGGTAGTCGATAGGCTAAATCATCCATCCATTTCTTCGCATTTGATTGCTTTATTTTAGAGTTGCCGTGAAAACGACCTGAATATAAGTATGTTTGGTATTTCAGTTGAAACTTTTACGCATATTCAATTTACTTTTGAGCGGCAGCAACATCATTGCCATGCAATCACTGCATGGCAATGATGAAGCATTGTCATGCGATCCTGCGAAAAATTTAGACAAGGCCAATCAGTTTCTTGATAATTATTGACAAGTGAGCGTGCAAAGCTAGATTAGTATGAAATTGTGAGAGTGATAATTTTTGAAGCAGAGATAATTGTAACAATGGATTAATAGCAGATAATTTGCTTCAGGTTGGTAAATTAGCGGTACATTTTCGAAGCTGTAAAATTTGCAGGTTCCTTGTCGGTTATCCATAAGTTTTAAGCTTTGTGAAAAGATTTCTGAAAGAAAAAGCTCAGGGGTTTATGTGCCAACAAATGAAAATTATAAATAAAATTTTGCCAACTGTCAAAAACTGTTAAATTTTACCGCTTATCTGTTTTTATCTTTCACGATATACTTTTGTTAAATTTTAGCACCTACACTCAGAAAATGTGATACTATTGAAGACATGATTACAGTTTTATAAAACCAAAAGTATAAAATTTTACATGAATTCATAAGAAATCGGACAGAATCAATAGTGTTTTGGTCGTAAATGTAATAGTATAATACTTATTACTTATTAAAACCAAATTGGGTATCTAATCGGATGATCCCATAGTGTCAATAGTATATATTTTTAACAACACGCATGAAATTATAAGATCGGGTCATACGAAATCGTGTGTACTATAGTACATAAAATGGTATAAGAATGGTATAAACTATAGAAATGATTCGATAGTCTCATAAAATTAAATGAAATCCTCCGGAAAACTGACCGGAAAAACTGAAAGTAGCACTAAAAGTGTTAAATAAGAAAAGGTTGAGATCCTTTTCGGTTCGATGATTGGCTTCTTCGGTTGTGCATTATGCCGTATCTTCGAAACTAGGCAATTTTTTCCCAGACTTGTATGGATATTTCACCCAAAACAGCTCAGAAAGGTCCCCGAATTCAAGCTACGCAAAAAAAATTGGGAAAATTCGACGTTTTTGCCCAATTTTCCCCATAAAAATTTGTTTCATCCTTAAAATATCGCTATTGTACTCCCCGACCACTTTCAATCATTGAAAGCGCGGTAAAGGTAGTTTTTGCCAAACTATGGCCAAAAAATACCTTACTCCCCTACAAAACCGAAATGTTTGTATCACAGCAATAGGTCTTGGCCCGTTGTGTCCGAAACCACTCTAACCCAAAATTGGGCGATTTCAGCTACTTTTGCCCTAAAAACTTTTTGAATATTTGAATAAAATACTAGCAAGTACGAAAATACTCGATACATGATATGCTTTTAAACTGCACTATCTAAAAGCAGATTTTATTTTAACATACTTAACAGCATGACAAAACTCAACTTCATATAATATTTGATCATACACTTTGATCAGACCTAATAGTTTTAGCAAAACTACCAGCCATTTATACATGATAAATGCTAGCCATACAAATTTCCATGCATATATGATCATTACATTCCATATGTATGCACACTTAAAAAATCTACTAAATAGTATATCCAATCCATTCAAATCTATTCTTCACAAGCGGTTCTACAAGCGTACTGTGTATACTGGTGTGCTTATACACTAACATACCCACCGCCACTAAAGAGTTAAAGATATCTTAATTTTAACTTAAGATAAACATATCCTTTTAAAAAAATTGCAGTTTGATCAAATAATAGCACTTAATATTTTTGCTGAAATATATGAACATTTTTTTATTGGCTGCACCAACGAAACGTGCTTTATGGCTCACTCAATTGCCGTCAACCGATTGTCGATGACTTTACCGTCTGAATGATCGATTGCGAGATGTTTACTTAATTCTCTCGATTGTCTCGATTGCCCCGATTGCCTCGATTCTCTCGATTGTCTCGATTCTCTCGAATCTCTCGATTGTCTCGATTCACTCGATTATCTCGATTGGCTCGATTGTTCTCTCGATTGTTTTGGCGCATCGATTGCTATTCTCTCGATTGCGATTATCTCGATTGTTTTGTGGCGCCGATTGCGATTATCTCGATTGTTAAAATATCTCGCAATCGCCCATCACTACGCCATATACCCTGTTGTGGATGATTCGCTCGAGCGATTTCGGAAAACAGGAAAGAATCGAAATAGGTAGTTTCAACACTCCTCGATTTGGGGATCGGAAAGACGTTTACAACTTCCCATATAGAAGGAAAAACACCAGTGGGCAAGCTTAGATTAAATAAAATAGAAAGAAGAACACTTAAAGATGAAGATAGAGACTTAGCAAATACACACGGAATCCCATCAGGACCCTTGCTGGCTGTAGGGTCTAAAAAAGATTTTAAAGCTTCTATTTCAGAGGGGATGGTCGTAATGAAATCAAAACGAATAACTGAAGATGATTAGGTGTTGCTGTTGAGCGGATTGGATGAAATAGATGATCCAAAGGTTGAAGAAACGAAAGTAGCCAATAACGCACAAATGTCTTGAGAAAAAGGGGCGTCATAGCCGTTAAACGAAAAGCTATCCGGTAAGTGTTTTGAAGTTTTTAGGGAATTTATGTACGACCAAAACGGTTTTGAATTGTTAGAAAGGAAGGATGACTCTATGTGCGCAAAGTATCTCCGCTTAACTGTTTCAATAGCTTTTTTCGTCTTTATTCGGTATTTACGAAAATTTTAAAGCGATTCATGCAAGTGTACTAAGCGTGCCTGTTCTTTGTTACGAAGGGCAATGGGTACATCAACAGAGAACCAAGGAGTTCTAGATGATTTGCGAGAACGTGTAATAGGGGTGTAGATGGATATTAAGCTGGAGATTAAAGCGTAAAAAGATAAAAGGCCAGCATCTACGCCCAGTCCATCAATAAAAGTATACCAATTAATGGCGTCAAGTTCAGAAACAATTTGCGAATAATCAGCTTTGAAAAAGTTGAAACGCAGAGAACAAATACTTTTTTTTCGAAGTGGATGAGCAAGTTTGAAATTTATTGCGATTATAGGGTCAATCAGGGTCAACGTAAGGAGAGATAGAAGAGGAGAGAGATATATCATTGGAGAGAATGTTGGAGAGTTCAAGGTCCAAAAGATGATTGTTTTGAATTCAATTGAGACATAGAACAATAAGAGAGGAACGAGGAGAGAGAAATGGAACATACATTTCTGGACACGATTGTCAAATATGTCATATCCCATTGGATGAACGGAATGTTAAAGTCACCACAGATAACCACAGAAGAATGAGTAAACTTGGTAAAAATATAATTGGACAGTTCACTATAAAAACACCCATATCAGAATACACAATAACAAGTAGTAGGCGGGTGGCATATGATAGAATAACTTGGGCTGATACGCATTCAACAGAAAAGGGTGCAACGAATTCACATAGTGCACATTGAAGCGATTTATGAACGGCTATCAGAACCCCACCACCATCTGCTTTTTGAGTTAGGGCCCTTCCCCTGACATTTCTGAAGACGTAGTGCGAAAGGAGAATTTCTTCACTGAAAATTTCAGCGAAGAGCCAAGTTTCCGTTAAACAAATAATATCATCGGAGGAAGAAAAGCCAGAAAGCTTAAAAGAACTCAGTTTGGTTCTAAGACCACAAAGATTTTGATAAAATAAATTATAGTTTGTATGTAGGGTCTTGCCTGTGCGATTTAAGTTACTTGATTGACTGGAGATCAAGTCCGACCTTCCCAAAAATTTACAGGGGGCCAGCGATGTTCAAAGGTCTTGATTAGAATACCAGTGGGTCAGAAGTCAATGTGACCAACAACACTATGAGCGACTGGAAGAGTAGGTTTAAATTATCCCACAAAACGATCGTTGGAAGTTAGTTATTTTGCAGAACACGCTCGTGGAACTTCCTAGTCTTCGATGTAGATATTGAATAATGTCGCCTTTAGATGTATCAGCAGAGACTCGAGATTAGACCAGCTGCAGAGGAGGAGCAGTAACTTTAATAAAATCATTCGCATAAGAGTTATAGTCCTGAGCTGAATTAGTCGAAGTACTTGGTACAGGCGAGACAAGAACCTGAGGAAGATGACGTGTAGGAATAGCAGGCTCAATTAATTAAGATTTTGTTGTTACAGAAAATTTATTATTTATTGCATGTGATTGATAGAACTAGATTATAGAAAACAATTTATAATTTGACGATACATCAGTGATATAATGAGATCATATCAGAGGGTATAGAGTTTCTTATTAGATGTATAGGCTTCTGCGTATTATTTTAATTAGAGATAATAATAGAAGATATAGATTGTATAGGATATATTTACTTAACCTCACCATTATTTTCATGAGGTATTCACGTTATATCTGCAAGAGATGTACATATTAAAGTAAGAAGAACTAATAAAAGATAATACAGGTTGCATCTCCTTAAATTTATAAGTGTGTTATTCACATTTGTTCTATGGAATATACATATAGTAGCTTTAATGCTTTCAAATTGTTGAAATAATTTTATAAAACACGTTGACCATATTTGATGCGAAAAATAGTTAGAAAACTATTAAATTCTTATTGATTTTATTGAATACAGTTCACAACTATTTACCGTCGTTAGTTTTGAAACAGCAATATTAAAACTTCCGCATACTTATGCTGCAAAAGTCCTTCAGTGCTGGGCTTGGGGATCTGGGATCAACTAATGATGGAATCAGCTAATAACCATTTTCTCTTGAAAATTGATAAGGTTGATGGCTTTTTAGTGAATATTATTGCATACCTTGCTAACAAAAAAACATTTAAGCCAAAATATTTCCAATTGATTGTTTATTGCAAAACATAACGATTGATAAAATTCATTCTTCAGTAGAATTGATGAATACACTAGCAAGTAAGATTTTGTACTCATATAGTATGGTGTAATTATACTATGAATTACAGTACAATAATAATGAATTACAATACAATAACTTAAAAGTATTGTAAAATAATATATGAAATGCTAAATTGCAAACACAATCAGCTAACACTTGTGCATTTATTTTCGTATGTGATTTTAGAACAACACTTATGTGTTTTGTCCATATTTATAAGAGCTGTCAATTTAAATGTACTTTTCTTTCTTCCTATAAAATGATTTTTGTTCATTCAAGTTTTGAATTCAAATAAAAGCATATTCTATTTCCGCAGGATTATTTCATAATACAACTTCTAAGATCGTCTGCCGACTACTATTAGTTTATAAATGCTCGTTGTCTGTGCAATAATTAATTCTATTTTTATAGATTTATACTATAGTTATTCATTGTTGAGTGAACCCATTCCAATTATTATTTTTGTCTGCCTAACATTGTTGTTGAAGAACTTATTATTGCTGGGGCACCGGAGTTTATAATTGTTTACTATTTTGTACCATGTATATTGTTGGAATACCATAGTTTGTGGCTGCTTACTTTTTTGCACCATGCACATTGTTTCTCAACAATTCGTCATGATACATAAAAGTAATCAACAATTTTTTTATGGTTGGTTGACACAAAAACAACTAGAGAAAATTGTTGATTTTACCAAAATTTTTCTCTTGATGCAATCAGGTATGCACTATGAGCAGATGTCTAATGAGCAACAGAGCATACTTTCGAAACCACTTAGTTAAATTTCAATTTTCGATAATCTCACAATAACAATTTCATTTACCTAATTTAGTTTAATGTTTGAAGCTAGCTATAGATAATGGTACTGCTATTTCAGCTATTTCGTTAAATAACCGTGATAAAAATTGTTTTTTTTTTAAATGGCTTGCAAAGAAGTTTGAAAAGTATTAAAACACTGGGGAATGAAAAAAATCTCAATTTCTAGCAACAATTTTGGTTTCTGAAACATTATTTTCCATCTTCTGTTTCAACTTTCATTGAAAGCATTCTGACAAATCTTCAAAAGTTTGAGCATTATTTAAATTTGGCTTTTCTATCATTTTAATTAAAAATCTAACGCAATGGACAATATTTTCTAGAATTGAAAAAGAATGTTGGTGGAATGTATGTCAGCATTAAAAAAGCGAAATGTTGACAGATTATGGATGGAATGGATATTGGAATAACGTGTCAAGCAATTCAATAGAATAGCACAACACTTTAGAAATTATCACCAAAATATGACAGCCTTTTTATTTGCACGCTCTTATTTCAGGGGTTTTCAAATTCCGATAACGGAATTAATTCATGACACAAAATTCCTCATATAATTCACTCTTTGCACGAAAATCTGCCAACTAATTTAAACATAATTTACAGCAACCGCAAAAGAATATGGAAATCTTATTCGATACTACCAGGAAGCTGAAAAGGAAACAAACGGTTGACTTGCTGATATACGAGAAAGCAGAAAAAGGGAAAACATCCATACGCAGTGCAGTCATTAAAACATTAATTTAAAATGGTCAAAACCCCACACACGAAAACCAGCATAGGAATAAATCTCGCAAATTCAGTCGGAATCCAGTAAGCTTTTTTCTTAAAATAATATTTACATTATTCGAATTTCTCAGATCCAGAAGTCGATACCGACCATTATCTGAAGTTTGAGTTGGTTTGGCATTTAAGATAATTTTTTTCAAATGAATTTTTGTTTAGAAATAATATTTATTAAAATTAACTTATTATAATGTTTTTTATAAATATTATGAATTCGTTCACTATATCCCTGAAAAGAAGATAAAGCGCTTTCCATAAAATGTACCTGGCTCAATAAATTTTAATGCTTCTTACGACATACGGTACATGCTGTAAAATATCAATATTTCAATATTTATTTATTCAACTCATGAAAATATTTTCCAACCAAAAACAATGGTATCATTTTGTCTTCATTCGATTACAATCAAAATTAGTTTCAGAAATCAAGCATCGTAAACTAAGTAGAAATATTTTGACACGCACTGTGGTAATGCAATTCAAATTACTTTTGCAGGTTTCTGATTGGAAAACTTAGCTTATGTTCAAACCACAAAGATTTTTTATGCACTATATTGCAACTGCTAGTAGTCACACTGTATCATATGGAAGCGAAAGTAAAGACACAAAACGATCAGATATCAATAGTGTTTTCCAAATTGAAGATGAACCAAAACGTTCCACATCTTGTAGGAAAACCAATTCACAGCTTAAACCCAAATGTGGCTGGTTGTTGCGAGTGCTTTATTGAAAACGTGACTGATATCATCAGCCGTTATGCAACGAAATTCGAAAATTAAGCGTTATCAATTGGTTTTGTTGATTTGTTTACAATGCAGACCATATTATTAGAAAGAAGCAATCGCACAAAATAAGCTTAATTTTTTAAGCTTGATTACAAGACAATGGCAGGAGAAAATGAGACTGTTCATAATAATTCGCCGTATGTTGAAAAATAAATATTAAGGTGAAGTTATTTCATTTAAGTCTGATAATTTTTATTTTCGTCTTTTTTAGTAGAAATTACTTGTTTTGAAATTTTAATCATTCGATTAATTTCACTAAATAGTGAATGATCTTTATGATCACAAAACTAACAATATTGTTACTTTTGTGATCATATTTCTCATTGATCAATGTCAATTCCAATTTTCATATCTCAATTTAAACTCAATTTGATGTAGAAATAGGAAGTTGATTTCAACATAACGAGTTTATTTCATAAAATTACTAGCCAATGTATTAGTCTTACATACCAGGACAATGACTTAAGCTATCGGAAATATATGCTGGGTGCATATCTGGGTGCAAAAATAAGCTTTTTGCTCAAAATTAGGCCGGACAGTATCATTCAAATGAAACGCGGTTGACATGTAACTAAAATATTTTCTTTCGAAGGTTGAAATGAAATGTGAATGAGTTAATAGATTTTCATGAAACTGACACAGTAGCTGAACCTTACTCTTATCTCTGTTAAATGGAAATTTGCTTGAAAAATTTGATTGGTGCTGCCAGCTTTGGTAATTTTTGTCATTTGTTTTGAAAATTCGCTCAGGAAAATAAAACTTTTTGCCCTATAACTTCCAGAGCAGTCATGAAATTATATGAGATGCTGCTTTCAAAATTTTGTGAAATAAGCAACTGATAACGAATATAATTAACCCGTGTTTTGCTCTCATAAACGTTGAAATTCATGCCAGTGGTAATATCTGAAACCTTCCACCATATGAGTTATAATGCATTCTTGAAACCAAAGTAAAACGTGGCATTTGAAACAGTTTGGCCGTAATAAGCAGCTCATGTGGTGGAATATGCACTCAAAACCTGCACGATTCTTCTACTGTTCTTCGAACATTAGTGTTTCTAGCGGTTCAGATGCGCTAGAGTTTTTTTTTCTTATACTGTATTGTCACATTGTTTTTCTTATCTCTTGGATTATTTGTTTTTTATTTTTTTGGACTTCAGTCTATTGTTTTTGAGAGTTGAACAAATAAACAAACCGACAAATTACTAGTGCCGAGTCCTGCGTGTACAAATATGACGTCGAAACAACTCAACAATTTGCAGTGCGACAATAGTTTTTTGAGCTGAAACCCATGAAGGAACATTTCAAAGTCGTTCTGCAATCAAGATGATGCTGACTGTTTTTTTTCGATACTCAAGGTATCGTGCAATCGAAATTCCTTCCGCAAGGTCAATCAGGTCAACACACAATATTGTTTGAGTATTTCAACCCGTTTACGAGAGAATATTCGGCGGAAGAATTATTGAAGGACAATTCATGGCTCTTGCGATACGAAAATGCACCGGCTTACACATTACACCTTACACGCGAGTATTTGATCAAAAAGAACGTAAATATCATCGTACAAGCACCATATTCACCAGATATAACCCCGTGTGTCTTTTTGCCATTTTAAAAATTCGAATTTTGTGAGTCCATAAAAATATTTTGAGACGATTCAAGATATAAAAGAAAATTTGCACAGGCAAGAGGAGGCCATTCCGAAATCGGCCTACGAAAATATTTTTCAGGACTGATAAAAACTGGTGCTATTTGTTTTGAAGGGGATTAAAAAACTATTGAAGTAAAATTTACCGTTGTTGTTTTATTTACACAGTCCAGTTAAATTTTCAACAGAAGCCTTATCAAATTTACTAAATTTCCGCTTTATAACGCTCTTTAAGGTGAGTTTATTTGGCATTTTCCTGATTCTTTTCTTAAAGCCAACATGACATTCTTTGTGTTCTAAAGATCGTAATTTTTTGAAGAGTTATTGAAAAGTGACCACCGATTTTCAATGGGTTTGAGACTCGGGCTTTGAGGAGGAGCTTTCAAATATTGTGGGCAGGTTCCAGGATCCAGATCATCGTATTCGGAGCGGTATGCTTGAAATCTGGGTTTGGAGAGACGTAATATATTTCAACAGGATAAAGACTCTCCAGTTCGAGTTTTCTTGCACTCCAAAGTGAAATAATGTTTAAAATATGGATGGTTCATGATTTTTTCTGTATTAAGGTTGGTCTGCTCAGAAAATTTACCCTTTTCCAAAAGCCCATATCCTTATTTTGTCCATATACTTTTTCTTCAATTAATCAAGAATTTTAAAACGGAAATTATTATTCATAGTGCTTGTTTACGGATATTATTCTGATCAGTTTGGAGTGCAACATTTATGCCAAAATGTGTTCTCAACACTGTACATCAGTTCACATGTAGTTTGATCCTGTTTCAACTTCAGCAGAATAAAGAAGCTGTGTCGTCTGGTTTATAAAGGTCGATTTTTGCTGATGGGCTTTTTTTTCGATACTATGTTCTTTTGTATACGTTTCAACATCCGCATGAACCCTTTCCCTCCTGTATTGTATAATGTGTCTTTTTAAGGGTGCTTCTTATTTTATGTAAGGAATATCCTTGTTGTCTCTAGGACATAACAAGTCTTCTTGCCTCATTCAACAACTCAGATGATTTTTGACTTGAAACTATCTAAACATTGCAGGGATATCTCGTTTTTCCAGAAATTTGATGGTTATCAACACGTTATCAACATGTAAAAAATAAATTTTCACTTGTATTGTACAGGTGCGAGCTGCCTAATATGATCCACAAGTCAGGAAAATTTTCACAACCACTTATCTTTGAAAGCCACTACGTTTTTTTCCAGACAAACCCCCAATACAAGAAATTCCTCCTCAAACCTCAAGTTTTTCACAAGAATATTCCACCCATCTTTTATTGTTTCTCACCAAACGAAAACATATCAATACATATCACAAACTAAACTACATATGTACATGTACAGTTCGTATCTCTATCTACCTAACCTTATTTCAAATGTCTGCAACATCAAAGGTATGCATTGCGCATAGAATATGCGAAATAGGATATACGTTTGGGTCAGCCAGAGAATACAACTAACAACTCGACCACCCGCCCACACACTTAACTCACACATCACCTTACCATGCATCACACCTACCCTTTGCTTTGACTTCTACTCATATGCTCGACTAGCAATTTCAGCGCCAAACCCTATTTCGTCATGTCCGTTTTGTTTCGAAATCTACCCTCCAATCAATTTGGTCCGCTTTGCCCAGCCAGGACCGATTGTGCGAAATATGTGAGAAGTTAGCGCGATACGATTCCCGTGGTGGTGGTGGTTCATAAATGTGCGCTTACTCCAAAATCTACAGTCCCCATATGTATATGAAGCTTCAGACTATCGTGTCCGTACATGTGTCGTCTCATATGTGGTGTCCTTTGTCTATGAACTGCAAACTCGACAGTGAAAGTTTCTCGCAACGGCAGACATTTGCCTGGAATTAGAAATTTTCTGATTGGCACAACGAACAGACTTATCCTGTGTTCAATGTGTCGGGGTGAGTGAATTAACTGCGCCAGGATACATGTAAGTAGTTGGTAGTTGAAATTATATGAGCATGTGTGCTCAAAATACTAGAGAATAATAGATGGCAGTACGGAGAGGTTTAATAAAAGGAAGAATTGTATAAGTAGTTTTAATAGGAAAGCATCCAATTGGAAGTTTGTTTGGTGGATGAGTAGGCAGGTGAGATGAAAAATGAGATGGTGAGAGCTATGGCTAGGGAAATATGTTACTTAAACGATTGGATTTATTTCTTAAATTTACAAATCCGTGCCAAGCTTGGAGATTGGTTACATTCAGAAAACGATCCAATTAAATCAATAAGAATTTAATAGTTTTCTAACTATTTTTCCCATTAAATATAGTCAATGTGGTTTATAATATTATTTCAACAATTTAAAAATTGTTAAAGTTTGCATATGTATATTCCGTGAATAACTCACTGAAATAAAGGGTACGCTAATAAATGTAAGGAGAGGCAAACTGTATTATCTATTATTACTTCTTCTTATTTTAGTATGTATATGTCCTGCAAAGATAATGTGAAAACTCCATGAAAATAATGTTACGGTTTTGTAAATATGTTATATACGACCTATATCTTCTATTATTATCTCTAATTAAAGTAATATGCAGAAGCTTATAAATCTAATAAGAAACTCTATACCTCCTTATAGGATGATCTCATTATACATATCAAAGATGTGTAGTCAAAGTAAAAATTATTTCCCATAATCTAACTCTATCAATCACATACAATAAAAAAATATATCGTTTCAGTAGTAACAAAATATTTATTAATTCTTTAAAAACAAAAAACAACTTAAGGGGTTATTCTGCTCTAGAAATTTGATCAAATCGATATTGTTTTGTTTGCATATTTTCAAAGTTTAAAGCTTTAAGAATAAGCTTTTAAAAGGATTTTCGGAAATTCAAATTATTTATGGAGTTACAATTATTTTTGTGACACGCAAACTAAACCAACAAATGCGATCAACAACGAATTAACCGCTCCGAGCCACGAGCTTCTCAAGCTTCTAAAGAAGTTCAAACTGCTCGTATGGCTGAAAGAGCTCTCGAAAATCTCGTTTTTGAAGTTGAAGAAAGAACATTGCATGAGACGGGGATCTCTGTTTAAAAAAATCGAAGGATAACATTCCATTAAACGACTCAGACTGCCCGAAACGAGACTCCAAGCTTTAAACGCGTTTTTCTCCAAATAACTTTTTTCGATACGGTTGACATGATATCTCTAGTTGTAATGGACCGATTTACGTGAAATTTTGCAAAAACCGTCTTAACACTATTAGATTTGGTCTGACGTAAGGATTTTTGAATTTTTTTACATGGACGCTATTTTGTGAAAAAAAAAATTTTCAAATCGCCTACGTCAGGCTAATTCTACACTCTTCTTTTTCCGGAATTCACCAAAAATAAATGTTTCAGACCAAAAGGAAGGTTGGAATCATGCCAAACATGAGACAAGTTTGTTTTTTTTTTAGACTTCACTTCGCCGGCTTGTATTAACATCAATTTTTATTTATTTTTTATTTTTTGAACACATTTTTATACTTTTAAAACGTTACTTACAAGCTGATCAAAAAATAAATACCAAAAAAACTCTAGCGCACCTGAACCGCTAGAAACACTAATGTTCGAAGAACAGTGGAAGAATCGTGCAGATTTTGAGTGCATATTCCACCACTCTAGCTGCTTATTACAGCCAAACTAATTCAAACGCCAGGTTTTACTTTGGTCTTATAACTCATATGGTGGAAAGGTTTCAGATATTACCAGTGGCATGAATTTAAAAGTTTATGAGAGCAACACTTGTTAATTATATTCGCTCTCAGTTGCTTATTTCACAAAAATTTTCAAAGCAGCATCTCATAAAACATCAATGAAGAAAATGCTCAGTGCCTGCAGCACTGTAACTGAAGTTGGTGTTTGGGGCTGCGATTCGAAAAATTTGCAGAACTTTGGGAATTGAAACATTGGTTATTTATTTTCATTGTAAATGTTTCCGGTATGAATACTAACTGTAAGCATTTATTGATACATAAGTAGCACAACCGACTCGTGCTGGCAACCTTTTGCCAGTATCAGAGCCAATAATATATCACATCTGCTTCACGTTGTTATATTACATTCGAAGTTATAGGAATATAAAGAAATTTAGGGTTACCTGCAGCGAGTTTTTTCAAATAATCGAAAGCTTAATATTTGCTGTTTATTGTCACTACAATATCATTACCAATTGAAAATTCTACGATAAAACCGCTTAATAAAGATATTGCAAACAAACACAAAACCAACAATAGCTGGCAACCCTATCTTGGCTTTTGGCCTGAATAATGTTTATAATAAGTTCCATTAATTGTATGAAATTCGCATTGATTCCATGACTGCACTGGAAGCTATAGGGCAAAAAGTTTTATTTTCCTGAGCGAATTTTCAAAACCGAAGACACAAAAATTACCATAGCTGGCAGCACCAATCGAACTTTTCAACCAAATTTCTATCAAACAGAGTTTAGAGTAAGGTTCAGCTGCTGTGTCAATTTCATGAAAATCTGGTAACTTATTCACATTTCATAGGGCAAAAAGCAATTTTTTTTGTAGTTTTTCAAGATGGTACCACTGGCACAGAGTTGCCCACAATTCAAAATCGCTTCTATCAGACCTGGTCCTACTTAAGTCCAATGCATTCTGTAAATTTCAATTGTATCTGATAATTGATTCGTGAGTTCCCGTGAACAGAAGTTTTTGATCCTAAAAATATAGGTTAACTGGGAAAGGGTTACCGTTCCTGTCCGACATGAAATTTCCAAAATTTTACTTTGAGCGTGTAGATAAAGCATAAAATTTGTATACAGATTGGTTTTATTGTAAGAAAGGGACATTTTTAGGATATTCGATGGTTTGAATGTTTTCACTTCCAAATTTAAGACACCAAAATTATCATAGCTGGCAGCTCCAACCGAATTTTGCAACCGAATTTCTACCAAGCGTGGTTTGAACTAAGATCCGGGTACTGTGTGAATTTTGTTAAAATCGAACGATTGAATCAGAATTTATAGGGCTAAAAGCAGTTATCTTTTTTAGTGATTTTTCAAGATGGCACCACTGGCACAGAATCACCCGCGTTTCAAAATCACTTCTATCGGACCTGGTCCTATATAGGACCAATACATTCTGTAAATTTTAATTAATTCTGCTTATCGGATCGTGAGTTTCCGTGAACAGAAGTTTTTGATGCTAAAAATATAGGTAAATTGGGCAAGGGTTACCAGGCGTGCCCGTAATACCATAACTTTTTTTTTTTTCGTTATGTAAACAAAGCACAAAATTTACATATAAATTGCTTTTTTTGAAGAAACGGCATTTTTTCAAGAGAGGCGATGATTTGGAGGTTTTCACTTTCAGTGCCTGCCCTAGCTACAGAATTGCCAGCACGCTCATTAACAACAACACAAATCTACAACTAAATAACACCAATATGTCCTGAAAGTTTCGTAATGATTGAATAGCTCTGTCAAAAGTTATCGCAATTTAAAAATTTTCAAATTTTCCCGTTCTCTTTTTAGGCACCCAGCGCACACATAGGGTTAAAAAATTCCAAAACATTATCCGATTCACATGTAAAACACGTTCGAAATTTATTTTATCAACTTTATTTATGCGAAAATTATTTGTGTACGGAATAATAGGTATATTAAAAATATCACTAAAATGGCTGCCGGCGCCAAAGAGTTAACAATAACTGACATTTAGTGAGACGTGGACCTATTCTGCATATACACCAATGAATCCTGAAAGTTACAGCTCAATCGGCTAGCGCGTTCCCGAGATTATCTCACTGAAATTTTTTGATGATATATATATATATATATATATATATATATATATATATATATATATATATATATATATATATATATATATATATATATATATACATATATGGAAATATGAATTTTTGGCCGAATCGATTTTAATACTAATGTTCTTCGAACATTAGTAAAAAGTTTATGGTTTTTTATTATTGCGGTGGTTTTTTATTATTTATGGTTTTTTATTATTAACAAAATATAACATCTAGACCAGAATACTGCCTTAATTAGTACCCTAATCATTCAGGTGAGCATATTGTAATCGGCATTTGGCAACTATGTACGATTGGATATGGCTAGAAAAACATTTTACAGACGTCTCTTTGCAAACAAAATGTATGACACTTTCATCGTCAATTGTTAAATATCTGCCAATTCAAATAAATAAGGAAATTCTTCTATTTTTTAGCACAATGAGCAAATGTAAACTATTTTCCAACGTTTTTAGTTGATATTTAACGAATTAACAAAGCGGAGCACGACCAATGCACTTTAATTTTCAATTGTTTAATGCAATCTGCAAAGGAAATTCAATGCAACGTATCACGATTTTATGAGACGACCGAATCATTTCTATAGTTTGTACCAGTCGTATACCATTTCATGCACTATAGTACAGACAATTTCGTACGACAAGAGCCCATATTTTCAAAACTGTCTATCATTAGTTGAAGATCGTACCTGCTTGCTATTAGTAGTAGATACTATTGACATTATGGGATCATCCCATTAGAAATGCAATGAATGCTATTAATAATAAGGAATCAGTTGATAGTTTTGATTCTTTTACACTCAGAAAAATTTCAACTCTTAAAATTTAATAGAATTAAATTTAAATCAAAAGTTGAAACACTTTTAAATAAAAAACTAATCTTATTTGAATTAAATAAGCCCCCACATTCAATAAAAATGATGCCACTTTATTGTACAAATGTTATTTTCAAATCATAATTTTCATCATTGAATGTAAAACAAAACATTTTGTGCCAAACAAGACCACTTTGATACAGCCTTATTGAAATGAAGGCAGATTATTTGAATTAAAAAGAAACGTATTTGACGCCAAATCATATTTGAAAATAATTGATTCATATCTATTTTGACTAATGTTCGAAGAACAATAGTATTAAACTCGTTTCGCCGAAAGTTCATATTTCTTTATATATATATATATATATATATATATATATATATATATATATATATATATATATATATATATATATATATATATATATATATATATATATATATATATATATATATATATATATATATATATATATATATATATATATATATATATATATCAGCAAAATGATTAAGGGAGATAATCTCTGGAGTGGCCGATTCGATTGAGCTGAAATTTTCGGAGAACGTAGATGTATATAGTAGGTAGGTCCACAACTTTCTCAAATTCAGATATTTTAAACCTTTTGGCGGCGGCGAGCGTTTTAGTGAATTTTGAGGTACTCCTATATTTCCAAGCAGTGTAAATTTTTGTTAAAGAAAAGTATTGGGAATGAAAATTAATTATGTTTTTAGCTTGTCTATGATAAAGAATTGGAAATTTTGAACCGTGTGTGGGTGCTAAGTGCCTAAAAGTAGGCAAGGATTTTTTTTCAAATTTTTATTTGCCATTACTTGTAAGAAAAACAATGGTTCATCGTGAAAATTACAGAGCGTATTGATGTTGACTAAAACTTGGCACATAAAGATTTTCAGGATAAAGCTGGTAACTCTGTAGCTGTGGTAGGCTGCTGAGAAAAAATCCTTCAAATCACTGACCTTCCTGAAAAATTTTTGATTTTTGACAAAAATTTCAAATCTTTGATAAATTTTATCTTTTGTCCTTCATCTCAAGATAAAATTTTCAAAATTCCAATTTGCATAAGAACGGCAACCCATCACCAAATTACCTCTATTTTCAGCACTCAAAAGTTCTGTTCACGAGAACTGACGACCGGATAATTCGATCATAATGAAATTTACAGGACATGTTGGTATTAGCTAGGACCAGATCTGACAGAAGTGATTTTGAAATGCAAGCAAATTTGTGGCAGTGGTACCATTTTAAAAAATAACTGAGAAAAAAAACATATTTTTGGCCTATAACTTCCGATTCAGCCATCAGATTTTAACAAAATTTACACAATATTTGGATGTTACTTTATGTAATATTTGGTGAAAGTTTGGTTGAAAAATTAGTATAGGGCTGGCAGCTGTGGTGATTTTTGTCTCATAAATCTTGCAAATTTGCTCAGCAAAATAAAGCTTTTTTCCCTATAACTTCCGGTGCAGTGTAGAAATCAAAACGAAATTCACGCAGTAAATGGATTTTAATGCGAACCAAATGTCGTAGGAATTTCGTACAAAAATCATGAGGGCTGCCAGCTATAACCATTTTTGTAATTTTGTGGAATTTCTTTACTGAGCTATTATGTCACTAGATTTGCAATTGAGAATGATCCTGCAATGAAAATTAACAACAAATAATAACGTTTTAAAAATTTGAAAAGTTTTGAGGGTGGTAACCCTATAATTCTTTTCACCCGTATACCTTCCAGCGCAGTGATTCAATCGAAATGAAATTTACTGGTTGGGTTTAACTTAACGTGAAGCAGATTTGGTATATTTTTTGTTTTGCTGCTGACACAGGCTAACCAGCATTAGCCATTTTCGTAAATATTGCACCAACAGATGCTTCAAACTACGTATTCATATGCAAAGCATTTGCGATAAAAATAAGAAACCAATTTTTAAATTTTCCGAGTTTTGAACATTTTTTGGATAGCAGCCTCAAACAACGTTTAACCGCTGAAACTTTCGATGAAATCCTCCGATGAGAACGAAATTCAAAGGATAAGTTGATTTAAGTATGAGCTTGTTAAGGTTAACTTATTGCTGCTTCATTGGAAAAGTATTGCCAGCACTGAACATTTTCATCATCTGTGTTATAGTTGAGTTTTGTTGCTTGGGATAAGGAATGGTTGCACAAAAAAGTGTATTACGTCTTCCCACATTTTTTGTCACTCAAAGACAATTTCTTCGAAAATTAGTTTTCTAGCGGTTCTGATGCGCTAGACTTTTTTTATTTATAGAATGATTTTTCTTTGAGTGTACATTTATAACCAAAATACTATTAATTCCGTCCGATTTCTGAGGAATTCATGCGAAATTTTATCGTTTTGTTTTTATAAGACCGTAATCATATCTTCAATGGCATCAAATTTTCTGAGTGTAGGTCGCACTGACCGTCTTTTCTATTTTGTTTCGTCGAAAGCTCAGTGATCCCCCGTCTACTTTTTTTGATACAAACGTAATATTTGATGTAGGCTTACGACAAGAATTCTGTTTTTCTAGCCCTTATGCGCATGCTTTTAGAATTTAAGATTTCCCAATGAAAGTATTTGAGTAATTTGGCAAACTAAACAACATTTGCTCTTTAAATAATTGACACACCAAAAATCAAAATTCTCAATTATGCTTGTCGACTTAATGAGTATATTTAGAGCATACGCTTAGTCCGTGGACTATAACCAAAATCCAGTAATCGACTCAAACTGCCGTTAGGTTAGCTCACGATTTCAAGCGACCTGTCCTAAAATAGGTCGTGGACTACATATATCGGTGTAAACACACCCGACCAAAGAATCGACATGAGATCACAAATGGAACGCCATCTTCGTTAATATGAGTAGATTCAAACTTGTCAGATTGTATGCAGTTTTCAAATTTAAAACAGTTGAAAATAAAGGGAGAAAATAACGAGTATAAACTACCACAATCGATATAAAATAAACGACTTAATGAAAATTGCCTCTTTTAACTTTCTATACATTATTAGGGATTTTTCTAATTTCATAACTACTAACTTAAAACCAAAATTATCTATTGACAACTAAATAGCCACGTCACGGCAAAAATATGCGCAACTACTCATGAACTAGTCGGGAACAAGAGCGCGTGTAGTTGGAAGTAGACAGAAGTACTTGCAAGTACTAAATAGTAATAATGGAACACGGGCAATAATAGCTGCGTTTTATTTTCATCCAGAGTGGAGTAGGTATCCTGCATGCATAAAAAAACGATCCGGGTTAGCATGCGAGTTTATATCATTCCTAATTGGTTGGCAGTACTTAGCTTGTCAGACATTTGTCAGTTCAAAATTCAAAATTCAAATTTGGAGACAGCGAATGTCTACCTAGAAAATTATAACCATGTGAATTTATTTTTAAAACGTAAACGAAGAATATTCCGACTCATAGGATGAGAACTCTGTTGACAGCATTGATTTTTCAATCACATATATCCGTTTTAATGTTTTTTGGCTGCTAGATTGACAGGGAAATTTTTGGGAATTTATCACTGCAGCCAACTGTTTCAGCTGACATGAATTATTGAACTACGTTCCACATAGTGCACGAGTACGAGCTCCACTGAATTCACAAGTGTTCGTACTCTGGATGTTGTTGTAGTTTCGCGTGGAAATCGCTATCCTGCACTACTCCGGATGCATAACAAAACGCACCTAATATAGGTGCGTTTTTTTTTTTTGCTCCCCTTGTCCATAACAGAACAATGCTAACCAGTGCAGACGTATTGGAAACAACAACAATTCCTGTTAGGAAAAGGTGGAGTTGTTGTTCCGAATGCCTCTGCTGTGGATAGCATTGTTATGTTATAGATAGGGGGAGGAAAAAAAACACGCCTTATATGTACATATGTATGTTTGCAGAATATAAGCTCGCATATCTCTCGTTTGACGCAAAATCATTAAGTCAAACATGTTTGAGACAAATGAAAAGAATAATAGAGTGAATGAACTAAAATTAAACTAAGTGACAGCAAAAAACATAAAGAATAAATGAAAGTATCAGATGCTGAATCGAACGTAATAGCCCATTCACGCTGTGGCTAAATCAGGTGATTTAGATCAGCTGATCGATTTAGAGCTAAATCGACCACAAGCCTACTTGATTTACCATACATTTGTCTCGGCTTCTGACTTCAAAAATCTAGTATAAGCCAAGTACTATTGTGCATATTTCCCTCCTGATTTTTTTTCAGAGCGTGCTAAATTCCATCGATGAGAAGGAGAGTAGATTTAAAATGTCATTTGAATTTCGTTCTAAAATAGTGAAAATTGAACAAAAAAGGAAAATGTGAGCTGTACAAAGTGAAAAGAAAATGTTATTGCATGTTCCTGCACCATTTTTACGCGAAAAAATAATGCACGCAAATTTGAATGATATTTCTGGCTCCAAATCACTTCGAAACAGTGTGAACGCTTCGCCTGATTTACTTGACAGCTCCTAAATCTACCTGATTTAGAATGTAGTGTGAAGCCACTGTGTATAAGCCTTTTTGAAGATTGTTTCAGAAACAATCAATATTAGCTGCTGAATTGAATGTTAGACAATAATTTGTTTCAGATCGTTTGCGAAATAATCAAAAGTGAAATACCGTTTTTGAAATGCTGCTTACAACCCAAAACAGCAAGTACATTTGCGTCATATTGTTAAAGGTGATAAAAAATGAAGACATAATGACGATTTGAAATGCTAAAAAACATCGGGTACAGCCAACTGAGGTAGGTCCATCTATATCTAAAACGAGAGATTCTTTGCGACAAGGTTCTTGTTTGTATATGGTCATCATGAGTTACTAAAACAGTTGGCAGCTATTGCTGGCGATATCTACTGACAGCAAATAATGCTTTTGAAGTGAGCTATGCAGCTTAAACGACCAGAATATCAAATAATACATACCCAACAAAGCAATTTTTGCAAGACCAAATGTTGCTCAACCATCTAAAAGTAACTCAGAAGAGTAGGGCAGAGAAATGTTATCCCACCCGGCGTATAAACAAGATATTGAGACTTTAGATTAGTTTTATTTATTTTTTTAGTTTTTGGACAAAGAAACGTCTTTTATTTATTCGAAAAAGGGTGGAATCATATTTGCACACTTAATGTCACTTTATCATATGCTTAAGCTCATAGAGAAAATTGTCAAACTCTGCCCAAACATCTTTGTATAGTTTTTTCTGATTTTTAGCAGCTCCAAGTGATTTTTTGAATAACCTGCAAAATGGCGCGTGTTTTCGTCAAAACAACTCCCAGCTAAAATCTTAGCACATCTCTGCGGAGGACACTAGCAAGAGAAGAGTAAAACCGTGAAAGTCTTGTATCTTAATGTTTCGTGAGAGACTCATCATTCAAATAATGGAGTCTGAGATCAAAACTAATTAATCATTTAAAACCAAATATCAAAACGTATTCACTATAGCCTCTTTTTTTAAATTCATTTGACAAAATCCTTCTTTTAGTTATAACTCGTTTTCTTGTTAGCACACTAAACAATTCCACTTCATATTAAACCAATCATATGAATTTCTCCACAAAACCTACATCAAAAAGTCGGTAGGATGCTAATTAAAACAACCGACTATTGTAGCAAATCTTTTCCTATAATCACCCACCGCCAGCCACTTTAATCAAAAACTCACCGAACCGTCTTTAATTCCTATAGGCTAACTACCTTGGTTTCATCCAAGTACACTGCAATACATTAACGGAGCACTGCATGTTACAATTGTAGAAAGAAAAACCCAACTAACTTCAAAGGATATCAAAGGAAAATACTGAAAAATCACAAAAACCAAACAAAAAAGAAAACACAAAAACAAATCCTATCATCATCCTACTCATTATTCAAACACCCTCACTAATCACAAAACGACGTGGCCTTGTAACTATAAGAACTTTACGACAAACATTCTCACAACAGTCATCCATATTATGCAATGGCAAGGAAAACGGTATCATGTCGCAGGAGACGGGCGCCGCCAAACAAGAAACACGCGAAAACGCAAACATAAAAACAAAAGTCTCGTGACTCGTCTTTTTTCCGGTCTTCGCGAGGTTCTCGAGGATATTAAGGACAATAACTGTAATGAGTCTGAGATGATGAGCTTCTGATGAGTAAACAAGAAGAAAACCCAAAAGCAAAAAAATTAAACAGAAATGGCCATGGTAGTGGGACGAGAAACGCAACAACAGCAGCAACACAACGACAAACTCCGGTAGGTACTTCAGCAATAATAACAAAAGCTGAACGCAGAAGAAGCAACAACTACAAACGGTAAAAATGGGCGGGAAAACTGAAGAGAGGCAAATGACGACGCGGTATTGCACAACGTGGCGTCAACGATGAGGTCAAATGGCTATAGGGCTTCGCGGTGATTTCTTCAAGTCCCGGAAGTATACCGTTAGGTAATACCATAACAATATCGTGTCAGAGAGTCCATGACCTAGGCTAAGTCGCGACAAAGTACTTTCTTCAGATTTTTTCATTGTTCATTTTTTCATCACTTTTTGTTTGTTATTTTTCTCGCTCCGTTACGGAAGAACTTTTACGCCACCTTCGCCTGCCAAGACCTACCCCGTAGTACATTTGAATGTTTAATTCTTTCGTAAGGCTTTGCTGTAATATTTTAGTGTCGCGAGTGAAACTTTTAAAAGATGCCGGTGAGCTGGTGATGCCATTCGCGAGTCAAAAAATATTTATGGTAATAGGCTATTTTAGACAATAAATGAAATAATTCTGTATTCTACTCAATTTCATTGCAAGGGTACCACCAGAAGAGATATTTGATGCCACGTCATATGAATCAACATTCAGCTTAAAAAAGAAAGAACTGGAGTCCAAACAATACTCCTCAACCTATTTGACAACCCTGCCCACGAATCACTTTCCCGCCAGACTTTCTATTTTACTTTTTAATTACCATAACAGTATGGGTCGCCATCTCTTTGCCATCATCATCATCATCATCGTCCGCGTCTCGGTGGCGACTCTTGAAATAAGGACGCTGTTGAATATATTTTTCAGATTACGGTTCAGGCAATCTGGGATTTTCGCGGGATGATATCTTGCCTAGTCGTAAGACAGTCCTTCATTCGCAACAAGGCATGATGTGCTTATCGTTGGAAAAAAAAGCGCAGAAAACTCTATCCCCCTGGCCAAGTAATGAATCATTACGGTATACACGGAAAGACTCTGAGAGGCTCGCTGATAATTATTAAACGTGCAGCAGACGTCGGGTAGAGGATTTTCACTGTTTCTTCTTTTTATAATTCCTCTGGTATTCCCTTGTTTCCATTTTTGTTTTGACTCGAAAGCTGACTTTTATGTGTTGAGGCCACCATTACTATGCAGCCATCGTTCTGTTGAATTTTTCCGCGGATTTTTATACATTGACTGGATTAACGTCCGGGATGGTGATAATGAGTTGACACGGGAATGCCAGGGCGGAGGTGGACTGAATAGAAAATATTGTAAAATCGTAGGTGAACAAATGGGGGTGTCAGAAAAAGAAACGAGCTTCTGTCTTGATGGGTGCATAATGTCCAGATGAAGAATTTCGCCCGAAACAATTCCATTCCTTCCTTTCGAAAGTTTTGCTTTCAAATATGCAGTTCAATCGAACCGAATGATCCACCCACCTTTATCGATTCAAGGAACTGAACTTAAAAAGCCCCGTTTGCTTACCACTAAATAAAGTCAATGAATGCAAATTTTGAGAGCGCCACAGCCCGGTGAGGACCGTGAATTTATTTGATGAAAAAATCAACATTGAGTACCTGCCTACTTTAATTGAGTTGGTAATTTTTTGATTCTCGGTCTGTTCGCTTGTTCCTTCGTTAATTCATTCATTATTTCTATTTTGGCAGCACCAAGACAGAAGGTCAACGAAGCGTCTAGTGAAAGAAAGGATAAGAGAAGTGAAAGTGGCGAATGAATTAATTAATTAGTCGAAAACGGTGAAGTTTGAAGAGATCAGAGAGAAAAAAGGTGGACTTTTTTGAATGTTTTATTGAACAAATTAGGATGGTTTTGAGAGAGGGAGGGCAAGACAAAATGAGTGTTGTGTGATTGTCGTTTCTGATGTAAATGCATAAGTTGTTTAAAAAGAACTGTTTCAATTATTGCAAATTATATCTGAAGAAAGATGTGGTTTTGTTTCAGTTTCTCCATTGGTTTCTTCACAAAAATAAAGCATAAAATCTACACTTTAAATCTACAAAATAAAATAGAGTCTATCTATACGACGGTGAATGAACAGCTTGGTGCAAGGGAATCATGCTAATGGTGTGTGATGATCAACGCTCGGCCAACGTTACAAGCAGGCGATCTCCAAACTAGGGGAGGTTTGGCTATGCATCAGATTAAAACTGGTGCCGAAGGACTAAATTCCCAGTCGAATATGCAGGGCTTGGATTTGCAGCTTCGATTCAGACCCAAGGGAAATCCTCGAAACCACCAGGCTCTTTAGTTCTGAGCTTCTCACGGACGTTTGAAGGTTTCTAAAATTGGTGAGCCTATTGAGAATTGACGCGAAGCTCTCTTCGTTCTAAAGGACGAGGCTGTCTTGTTTTAGAGACCCAAAAGGGAATTGAGCTTGAGTAGCCTAGTGGGTAGAGCACTGGCTTCTTGCGTGTGGGGTCCCTGGTTCAAATCCAGGTTTGGACGAGGGTCCGCATACCAAGCTTTGAGTTCACCTAGCTCTGATTAGGTACCTGATTTAAATCAGGGGTAAAGTGAGTCGTGGAACTAATCGCTCCACACTTTTATCCAATGATTAAAAAAATTGAAATGAAGCTCTCTACCAGCTTCAACCCCTAGACCCGTACAAGGGTTGTCGTGGGATTGCTTTACTTTACTTTAAAAGGGAATTATTAAGTACGCTTGCTCAGGAGTGATGAAGCTAACGGCTCTGGACTGAAAAATGCTGAAGCCATTAACCATAAACCGCAACAAGAAGCTCAAACAGCGGAGGTTTGGGTCCGTCACTCGCTCAGGGGTGGCATTTGGGAAAGAGTCACATGCAGATGCCCTTTCCGTTGATGGGGTTAGTGTTGGGGCTACCTTTGAGTTGGGTGGCTGTCTAAACCTACTTATTTTGAAGGCTGCAGCGGTGGCGCAGATATACGTCCGAGGACGATCAAGTATACACGCTTGTTGGTAATGATGAAGGTACTTCAAATTAATTTTCACCCTTTCAAACCAGCAACAGCTTCTCTGCTCCTTCTCTTGTCTAAAACAAACGAGTAGCTAATTTCGATTAAAAGAACCATGAACTGTAAACAACCAACCTTGCGTGTTATGCATCAATTGATACAGGCTTGAAATATTCGATGGTCTGGAGAAACCACGAGCATGTATTCTTGTGAAAAATATAATTTATGTTCTATTCTTCACAATAACTGTGAAACGGATAACATGACTATTGTGACAGAACTCAAACAAATGTCTTGCAGTTTTTTCCTTTTTAAATCACACGTGCATAGTACAAATCCTCCAAGTGATATCGTTAGGGGCAGCACCGAACATTTGTGTGCCTGTTATTCTACGTGTGGGCCGCTCCAACATGAATGGATGAGGTGAGGCATTTTTTGACTTCACTCTGGCCTACAAAATTGCTAACGTAAATTTGGTAACAATTCGACCTTTTCGAACTAAAGTCAGAAAGAGGTTCTTGATGTTACCTTAGTAAGTGGACAGGTCACGCATCTCTTGCATGACTGGAGGATTATCCAAGAGTGTTTGTTATCTCTTCACAGGTGCATATGCTTTAATGTGAGTGGCCGTGGCTCAGCTGAGCAGGTAGCCTTTTATCATAGGAGGAGAGCACACTGGATGAAATTTCAGTCCTTGGCCTGATCCTCTGTAGAGATTTCTTCGAGAAGTATCGTTTCCTACCAGAACAGCGTCCAAACCCAAAGCAAAATCAAAGCCTCCTGGTGGAATTTCGAAATCACCGCTTTGCGGAGAGAGCTCAGGAAAGAATTTATCAGTCCGCAAAAATATAATGAATGGTTATTTTATTAAATGACAATGCAGGTTTTTTAGTATCGCAAAGTGAAAAGAACCTCGTTGAGAAACTTCTGTAGGAACATAGAGAATCTTGACTAGTCAAATCCTCTACCTTAGCAATGAAGGTAATGGGGTCAAAGCCTTGACGACATTTGGACTAATTCGAGCACCAATGTTCTAACTGTCATTATAGACTCACATTACCCCAGAAATCCTAGTCCTCTAATATAAGCAGTTCCACAATATAAGCAGTTTCATTGCTGCCTCTTAGAATCTCAAACCAATTGCCCTGATAGTTTTTTCCCGCTAGCTTCTAGCATTCTATAGAAGCAACGCTACCAAGGCTTTAGACGATTTATAATGCATGTTTGCGCTTTTCTTATATTTTCGTTAGCAGCCGAGAAATAAGAGTTGTGTTTAATCTTAAAGCACAGAAAGTTTCGCACTTCCAACGTGTCTTAGCCCTATCGTAGTCAATATTTTAGAAATGATCATTGGATCAGCATCGAAAAGACAGTCGATCTTACATTAATCTTCAGTCACAGCATGGTGACATCAAAGGAAAGCCTGTTAACGCTGTTCTTCATGCCCCTTTTAGGTAAATTGGAAAATCTTTCATTCACCGCACTACTTGGTAAACCGCACTACTTGGTACAGCTAACGTAAAATTTTGCTTTCAGGAAAGTCCTGTACAGATTTTTTTCCTGTGACGCTAAACAATTTTTCACGGCTTCAAGTTTTGCAAAGTAAGTTTTTATTCCTGCTGAGGAAACAATGTGACCAAGGTATTTCACTTCATTGTATAAAAGACAACATTTTTGGGTCTTCGATTTAGGTTAAACGCTGATAACATTTGAACATATCCCCTATTTGAGATTTTTTTCAGCTTAATTCAAGAGTCTGATCTACGTTCTATCATCGAAAACCATATACTGCCAACTTTTTTTTTTTAACATGACCCCAGGCAACGTCTAAGGCCTGTTGAAAAGCTTGAAAATCCCTTGTCCTGTATAATTTTTGCGATCTCAGCTTGTTAAGCAAGTAATAAGCGCCGGGAAGCTTGTCGTAATGTATGGAATGGATGTTGCATATTGATTCTTCTATTATCTTTGTCTCGACTCGAGAAGCTATCAGCATTACGTTCAATGAGCTGAACTCATTGTTGGTAACGCTTGTCACTTAGCCCTGAGAACTGTAGCATATTCAACGATTACCTCTCCTTCCTTAATTTTCCTAATTTACTTCACTAGATTCAGCACGCTTACGCGGGCATAATTTCCCTCCGAGATTCTGAGTGGGTTTTTTGCTACCATAAAACTGCTGAGTGTTGGAGTTTGAGTTGGTCCAATAATAAAGATTTGGTGATCACAGGATCAATATCAAATCTGGCTTACATGATATTTTCCAAAGACTTTAACACTTTCATGTTTTGCCGTTTTGCCACTTTCAAGCCGTGTTGTTCCGAGTCGTCAGCAAATTATGTTTCTGGCAGTCTTTTTTTAATTCTGCTTCTGCTTACTCGTTTGCTGGCTTCAGTATCATTCTTAACTAAGACCTCGCAACTAAGTCATTTGTGGAAACGCAAACGATAAAGCATTCCACTTCTGACACCAGTTATTGTATTTTCCCTCGAAGCACTCTTTGTGGATTCACTGTTTTCTGCAGTGCTGTTTTCCGTAGAAATATGTGATGTGCAAGTTGCCATATTATGGCGCTGGGAGCTTTATTTTATAGCTCAAGATACTATGAATATAGCGTGTGAGATCATAAATGTTGCGCTAAATTTTATAGGACTATGAACTTTGTGGACCCTTTATGACATTATCGCTTTACATCTAGTTTGATGAAGTTTCAATAGTAGCTCATTAGCTTTAAGTATCTAGAACAAAGGTAACATAACACCGCCCTCGATCGTATCCTATTTACCACTCGCTTGTTGATTGATCTTACCAGAAAGGAGTATGTTACCCAGTTTCTAAGTACTGACTGATTTATTAGTTCGACTAGATGTGAAATAACTTCCAGGTTTTGGAGAGCATTCACTATCACCGTACATTATTGAACGTTCCGTCGACGTCCAAAAATGCAGCTAGTCTCGAATAATTAACTAAAATAAAATATACCTCATTTAATGGTGGCAAGACTGCCATACTGATTGGGAGACCCTGAAAGTATTTGGTCTGGTTGTTCACGCCACAGAGGCTATCAGAAGGTTCTTCTTCTAACCATTTCTCATAAATTAAGACGCTCTTAATGACACCACTATATAAAAGGAAAGCACCTTAATTCAAAAATATAACCTCATCTTTATTTTCCACCCTGAAAATATTCCCAGTTCCCACAAAATATCACTCAAAAACCACCCCAAATCAAACACACCAAATTTTATTTTCCTTTCCCTTCACAAGACACACAAATCTTTCGTTCGACCGAAATTTGAAGTAAGCTTCAGTTTTATGAGCATATATTCCACTCGGCGAACAAATCTCGGTAGCTATCTGCTATCAAATTCAGAATCCATTATAACAATTTTTTTCTTGTTTGTCCATGTCATAAGCTTAGTCCTCCTACCATTCGAGAAGTCCTGTATGCAGTTAAACGTATCAATTCGTTACAAAGATATGTATCATATTTCCAAGTGTACATATATCTTGTCAGAGCACTCATACATACTTGTTTTAGCGGAAAAAAGATGAATACCGTGGTTACAGGAATTTTAATATTTAAATTGTAATCACATGTTCAATTTCGCGTCAAGCAAGGTAAGAGCCACTTGCTCCTACACACAAGCTTCTAGTCTCGGGCTGGCTTCATTCTGCCGTATGAAATACATATTCGTTAAGATACTACGCGAATTTTTTCCAGTGCCTGGGCTTTGGAATTTAATACGGTACAGTATTACAGGCGTTCGCGACATACTAGTAAGTGTTGAAGCGGATTTGCTTGCGATCTCATATCTAATAAGCATGAACTGATGCGAAAAGCTTATCTTTTTCAAGTGTGTATTTATATTGTAGAATTAATGCATGTTGAACACATGCAAGTATTATCTACATACATGTATGTATGTACATGGTCCCAAGGAAATATGATTTCTCTTTTATTCACAAATCTTTCGCCTCATCCTTGTTCGGGATCTGTTTGTCCCATCGGAAAAGCAAGATAAACGAAAGGCACTAAAAATAAGGTTGGTTTATACTAACGGCATAAGTAGGCCGGTATCGTATAAATGGAACGGCGCAAAAAACTTGAACCATTTAGAAAGCAGAAAGTAAATAAATTTCTTCACAAATTTCCATATTACACGTATCAAGATCATAATATCTAGATTTGAGTATTGGAGTTGACGACGTCCTTTGCGTGGAGGAAATAGGATGTCCATAATGGCTATGTGTGGTTCTGATGGCAAGAATGTACAATGACAATGAAGAATGTGCGATTAAGTGATGGCATACAAATTTATTTCAATGCATAAAAACACTTGTATTCGCTTACGAGTCCCAAGAATAAGAGAGTTTGTTTCTTACAAATAAATTTCTCATATAGCTAATTATAATAACACTAAATTTACCGATTTTGCAGAATTCAAAGAATGTAACTGTTAGCAACAGTTGCTGATAATTTGCGTCTTGAACACATGCGTAGGTCATTGACGTGGGTCAGTATTTCCTCGTATTTTCATTATTTGTTCAGAGTTGCTGACGCTTTAATCATTTACCCACGCATGATTTACAATAATGTTCGCTGGTGCGGCAATTGAAACTTTGCGAGCAACCGTTTAGTGCAGGCAAACTATATTTTAATAATATTGCTTTTGATGTTAAACATATACATACATTCTTACATGAATTATCGTATAGACATGGTTCGTTGACTTAAATCTGGAAGAACGTTGGGAAATTTGATAACTCCCAAATAAAACTGAATGGGAAGTGTTTATGCACGTGTAATAAACATACTGTATGTATGAAATTAAACTTATCAAGCAGATAGTAAGTTTGCGTAGAGCTGTTGTTTAATTTATAAAGAAATTAACAATACAGGTAAAATATTATGTAACAAGTAATTCAACTGAACAAATACCAAGCAATAAACAACCCAATTGTTTTATGTGAGCTGTGAAAGTTTTTATACAAGAGAACGATTTTCAAGTATCATATTAATAAAGTTGTCACTCTGAAAAGTTTGTTCAGTTTCAATTGAATAGACCGTTTGTGTTTCTAAAGGTGGAAAATCCTAAGCCCACAGGCCACATTTCAAGAGAAATACAACAATTGGTGTCAGAAGTGGAATATTTTGGACCATTTAAAGTTTTCAACTAACTTTAAAAAAGGCGTTGGGACCAATTAAGAAGCGAAATATTATAGATTTGGTAACTTTGTGAATAGCAACAAATAGCGTGCAATGTAGCGTGAAGTAACAAAAAAAACCAATTTTGGAGTTGGTGTCAATCTTGAAATTATCAAATTTCCTGATGAGGAAACGGGCCAAAATCACGCTCAGGAAGAACAAAGCAGCGTCGAAAAAAATTCGATGATAGATCTGCTGCTCAAACATTCAGAAATCAGCTATGTAACTGTATCACAAACTAGACCATCAAGCCGTGGGCATGGAAAAAAAAGTCAACAGCAAGCGCAGAAAATCGACCAACAAGCTCTGGATATCAAGGAAAGAGTTTGAATGGCAGGTTTTAAAAAGCAAACAAAAGTCAACAGAAATCAAACAGCAATTGCAGCAGCAATTGAAAACTCAAGCTGCAGAAGTGAAACATCAGCTAGATACTCAAGCTGTTGAAGTAAAGCAGTAGTTCGTAAAAGTTCGAGTCAACACTGTGAGAACTATTCGGAGCGAAGCAACTGACAATAAAGAGAGAGCAGCCATTTTTGAGCCAAATACAAGAAGGAGGAACTTCAACAAGCTCTTTGTCTAGCTGATAAGCTGTTGCTAAAGGACTTCTTGACTTATGCTTTGACTGTCAGATTGGTAGATCGGGAATCTCTAAGAAATGTTAGAATCAGTAAGGTGAACAAAGAATGCATGTGTCAAAGTACAAAAATAGCCAGAGAATCGGAGTCCTTCAAGGTTGACATTGTGGTGACATTGGCATTTGTGTGATTGTTGGAAGAAATGGGAAGTGAGAGATTGCTAGGACTGTACAAATAAGACAACTATGTTTGGAATATCACCCAACATGTTGGAGCTGCGCAAAGAAACGCCACCTGAGCTGTGATTACCGTAGGAAATGTGAGCCCAGATATTGTCATACGATATAGGATAACAGAAGAACAATGAAAATCCGAAAAGTAACAACTCCTTTTTGTAGAGCTGCAAAGTCAGTTGAAACCAAATTCAAAGAACAGAAATTAGCCTGTAAGGTCAATGCTCCTGAAAATATTACCGTTACCAGGCTCTATTTCCGGAAAAATGATCGAGCTCTGCTCGGAAAAATCGACATCGATCGACTTGCTGATGATCAGATAAAATGCAATGTCCCCTGGAAGAAGTAAGTGAACAGGTCCAAACAGGAATGCGTAGTAGATGAAAGCCCCTGATGCATATTAGAATGAAATGAAGAATATCACCAAAATTTCGATTTTTCGAATTCGTTTTGGAGCTACTGGCCACGGCTAGAAAAAAGTGAAAATCACTAAGAAAACGCAACACGATATAAGAGCAAGTCCAAACAATTTGGTGGAGCTGTACAATATCGTCAGCGAGACGCGTTTTTGCGCCTGATCGAGAGCTGTTTAGTGTAGGTAACATTGAAACACAAAAACAAAATCCTACCTCAGGGATCTCACTACGGCGGATTTTCGGGTGGTAAAACCGTTGATATATTTGTCTGTTAATTTGCTGCTGCATTAATGTAATTCTAGTTCTACATGTTTATATTTCTAACAATATTTTAACCCCTTTGCTTTTCAATTATTGTAGTTTTTGCTGGTGGACTTTGGCCCATTTAAACCATACCAGCGCAGCATAAATAAGTAAAACAAGAACCCCAGACTGGTGAATGAGCAGTTTATTTCCATGGAGCAGTGCTGAGTTATTAGCTAGTGGATAGAGAACTCTAAATGGACTTATACATTTGCCTAAAACATATTCGATACATGCTTCAAATTTAATTTGCAGCCAATTTTAATTCCAAAGTATTGCATAGTTTTAGTCCTTTTAAGATATCTTAGTAAACTTGTTGTAGGTAGTAGCAAATGTCTTATAAAAAATATGGCTCTTCGTCTTGTAAAAAATATAGCCTTGGTTTTAGGTCCATTTATTTTTATGGATTTATTGTAGCTGTGAGGTAAAATTGTTCAGTATTACAGCTCGATCTAATCCTAACTAGCAGATGCAAAATCTTGCTACAATAGGAATATCCGTAAAGTGCAACTTAAAAAAAGAAAAGGCTAAATCAAGGCCTTTGTGGAGCTCCTGCGCTTACTGTTGTTTTTCGAAAGAATTGGCAGATATTTAAAAATCTACCTGGCGAAACCGCATGTTGCGAAAAAGTAACCTCTACAGATTCTACTACCCTTACTAGCATTGCTTTACACGTAAGAAGTGTTTTACACGTAAGTACATGATCTTGCAAAAAGAGAAGCAGAAAAGAAGCTACAAGTGCCGTAACGTAAATCATGAAGTTTACCGAAAACAAAACAGAAAGCTCTGCAAATTTCATCGTGTCAATCGTTCATCCCTGGGCCACCAAGATTCCTGGGCCATTCTATTAGTGAAAAGGCGAACGGTTTTTTGAATTTTTCTACACGGAGAGAAATTTCGGCAATGATTTTTACTACAGTGGACAATAAAATTTACTATTCCGAAATTTCGATGTGAAAACATGAATGTTATTACAAATTTGATGAAAATTTACTATTTTCCTTCAAATAATAGTCAATTCCACTACATACTACAACTCACACATGTTCATTGCGCTGTAGTAGAGACATTCATGTATACATAATTCACAACAAAGTAGTAAAATGTGTAGTGCAATTGATTACAAAGGTAATGGGGCAAAAAATTACTACTATTGCAATAAAATTCATTGCAAATTTTGTATAATTTCATTACACTTTTCTCTCCGTGTACCCACAAAGACACTATGGAATACTCTGCGTTCGTCTTGCTGTTTCGCAACACGTTTTTGTGGACATCAAGTTTTTGTGAACTTCAAGTTTTTGTAGACTTCAACTAGAGCTTGCATCCTAATAGTAGATACTGCTTCCTAATAATAGAAAGAGACCAACTAGATAATGCTTCCTTATAATATATGCACACATCATGAGAACGTGCATTGAGACAAGACCACTTCAGTGTTCGCGCTTTTAATGCGCGGAAATGGACTGGTTGCTCTCGCTTGGAATAGTGCTCGACACTTTAGGTTTGACCTCACGAGTTTTCATAGCGTTGCTGTAAAATTATCTTTTAAGTACTGTTCTATGGCTAGTAAAAAATTACTTGACTTTGTGTATAGTAGTAATTAAGTTTTGTATATCATGATAAAAAAAACTGTATGCGAATTTCTAATATTAAAGAAAAAGTAAAGTAATCTTACGACAGCCCTCTTATGGGTCTAGGAGTTGATGCTAGTAGCGACTTTCATCACAAATTTTAAAATCAATGTGAATACGAGTGTAAAGTAATTAGTTTTCTAATTATTCAATTATTTTTGTTGATTCTTTTCCTTTTTTTTATGTTTCATTCTTTATTTTATTTTTGCTCTCTTGACGCTGTAATTGGAATTATATCTGTAGCGCAAGAGATTAATAAATAAATAAATAAATAAACTCAATTTACCCCTGAAAAATTCAGGCAACTATTCAGAGCTAGGTGAACTTATCGCGTGGTGCGCGGTCCCTGGTTCGAAACCATAACAAGCTAGAGCTCTACCCACTAGGCTATTCACGCATTCTGTTTTTAATATTAGATCGAATAAAATCAATAATTTGGTTGGGATGCTACCATTTATTGCTAAGAAATCTTCAAGAAGCAAAGCACTACTTTCTTTGGGCCTTCCCGAATTGACGTCCTCGCCTTCGCTTTCACCTTGTTATAATAGAATGTTACGTCAGATCAAATCGAGCCTCTCCGAATTCAGCTATCTACACCTTGTCATTGCTCTCTTTTATATGTATAACACTTGACGAAGTCACGTTCTGATTTGACTTTTCGTTGGCTTGATGGTGTTTTGAGGCAATGTTAAGAAGCAAAGCAAGAAATTTCGGACACCTCGTCTTGGTCTGCTTCAACTGTTAGAATAGCTCAGCAACTCTGTCGACGTCACAATCTGCCAGAACAAGCTCAAGATGAGGACGAAGACGTGAATTCGGAAAGATCCTTTGCGTACAATGATAAGCCACTTTTGATGATTTTAATCATAATTTCAACTTAAAGCTGATAGTTGTGTGGCTCAAAGCTCTATTAAAGAAGAACTCTGATCAGCCATCACAGTTGAAGAGCGGTGAAGATTTGAGATCCTTTTCAAGTCAATGAGTAGTTAGCATGATTACCCTAGTTTAGCCCCATATAAGTAGTAGGGGAGAAATAGAACATTATTATAAAAACCTAATATGCGATTGACCCCAAACACTACTATCGTTGGTAACAGAAAAAGTATTGTTATATGGTTTTAATATTCGATTGATTTCAAAAACCACACCGGCCATTACATACTATACTGTTAATACAATATAGAACTCAAAATCATTATAGATACATACCTGGCGTATTCTGCGACGTCAACAGAGTAACACATGAATGTTCATTAGCTCTAGCTTGCACCAAATCTAGAAAACAGAATAAAACGTTTATTTTAAACTATTTATTGTTTCTGGACAGAAAATTTATTCATTCTATAAAAAAATCTTGCAAAATTTAAGGCTACTTAATTACAATAATGGAATCGTAGCTTTTAATAACATAGTCGTAGCTTTTAATAACATAGTCGTAGCTTTTAAGTACTTAGGCAATAATATTTAGTGTTAACTGGCAAATTACCAACTCGTTCTGGAACACATTTTCAAAATGATCCTATTGAAACATCTGTTGTCTTTTGTTGGTTTGCTCTGCAAAAAATCACGCATTAAAAATCAAACAATAATCAACATCAGTAATCAAACAGAAAATCCAATAATCATCTAACTTTAACCTGATTTTTACAAATTCAATCAATAGTATTTACAAATATATTCAATAAACGCCTATAAATATGCAAACAAAATATCCTTGATATTCTTCCCCGAATAAATTTACTCACATATACATGAACATTGAACCCTACGATAAAGAGAAACATTGTATTTGGTAAAGAGATTAGAGCAAAAGGTCTGCCGAGATGCAAGTAGGAAAGCAAAATACAGAACATGCAGACTGGTCGTCCTCGCATGTATATCCCTTGCAATCAAATGACCATATGCTGGCTTCATTATGGCCAGTACGGCACGCCAGCTCAGAGGGTGGACAAAATGGTCGACATCGATATGATTGGTTCATTGCAGAGGGTGATTTTTTTTAAGTTCTATGGTAAATCAGAGGGTGTCACTCACGGCCAATGGAAATGAATTTGGTAAGGGTGGTGGAGTATGCCTACGACATGTTGTTGGCGATTTCAAAGAGGAAATTTGATGTTGATTGAATTTTACTAAAAATGAAATATGGTGGAGAGTATTGGAAAAACTTTGATTGAAACAGCTTGATTTAAAATTACTTGAAATTTATTGAAAGTATTTTGTTTAACCAATGAGAAATGCATGAAAACTAAGGAATTGGAAAACACACAAACAAATTACCAAGCTGAAAGCAAGAATTACTCTTGGTGTCCTTTAGCAAATTTTTTTCCACCAATTTCTAATTGTCTAATAACGAAGAATTTAACCACTTTATGTGCACAAAAAAGTGTACGAAATATATTTCAATCACACAATGCCAAAACAAACACTATCCGCATACAAAAAACCATTAATCCATCGTTTTATTTTGCACAACGAAATCGATCTACTTCTCATTTGTTCATAATTCTTTTACGTGCCTGAGAAAAAAATCTCGAAATCGAACAATTAAGTTCCGGCATTTAAAACATCGCATTCTCTCCACAGCCCCTTCCCGACGCAGACTACGACGGCAGCCCAAACAAGACGGCTTGGCATAACGACGATGAAATAATTTTACTTCAACAGGTGCAACTGTAGAAAACTGTGTCAAAGATTGATTATAATTTGCATACCATTAATTCACGAGGAGTCTCTTCTTTTTTTAAAAAAAAACTCGGTCTCGTCTCACTACGCCAGACACTTCCAAGACGTTTTCGCACTTGATTTTTTTCTCTCTTGCCTCACTTTCTTAGCGCGACTTTATATTCTCCGTCGTTTCGTGCGCGTATTCTTTTACGTTCTCTCGTCGCGTTTCAGGACTTCTCTGGTAAATGAATGAATGTAAATGAAGAAACTTGCTTACTATGGGATTCGGAGAGAGCGAGGACGGAGGTTTTTTCGGTACTTGCTGGCAGCGAAAAAAGAAAAGAAAAAATCGATAGTAATTAACATTGACAACGACAACAAGTGCGACCTTGACATACAGCAGCAGCAACAGGAATTCGTAAAGTGTCCTGAGGTAGAGTGGTGGTTCTAGTTCAGGGAACTCAGCAGTTTCAGCAATAACTAGGAGCACGAAAATATACTTTTCCGCAGCAGCCACTATATCATAATGATCTTCTCATCTCACTTTCCAGGCTAATGCAGCACGGACCACCTCTGGATCCTTGTTGCTTTCATTACCGGCAGATTCGTCGAGCTGAAGCTATCCTATGATACTTCTCGATTTCAATTTTTCTTTGCTGTAGAGTATTTTGTGTGCTGCTCGCGGAAAATTTATTACCCGAATAATTTAAATTTTCTTTTCGCGCTTTCTGTGCGAGACGAAGTGTGAGATTTTTTTTCAAGACTAGAGACTTGATTTTTGTTGGTAGAAGAAGTGGTAGGTACGACTATGCCATTGAAAAGACTACAGACTGATGGGGAATGACTGTAAAAAAGTCAACAGACAATTTTTCGTGTGAAATGTAAGCCGACACTGGTGTGAAGCGAAATCGAGATGATAAAAATTAAGGAAATTCAGAGAAAGTAGCATTTGTTTGAAAGAAGTGTCTATTAGCGATTACTCTGATAATAAATTAGCTACTTTAGATATTATGTTTAAGAGGAGCAGCGATTGAGACCTGTCAGGAGGAGGGCGAGACAGTAATAAGATACCTTGGTTGAACATTTAAGATATGAAATGGCGAAGAGATAGTTAACTTTTCATGCAAGATAGTAAGATAATAGAATTAATTGTTTTCGAGGAATATTTTTGCGGAAGGGCAACTTATGGGTTGTTAGCTTCATCAAATGTAACAAAAAAAAAACAACAACTAATGAGGAGGGTTTGTTTTCTTTTCACCATTTTATGTGCTATCAAACGAAGTGGTAGAGATGAATCAGAGACATTGATGAGCTCTGTAGAATTTATTGCAAGGATCAGGTGGATTTTAAGAGCGAATCCTGGTTTTTTTTTTTTTTTAAAAAATAAAGACTGCAATTGTGTTTGATTGAAAAATCGTTATTCATTATGAAGAATGGCTTAGGTTATAATGCTTTGAATGTGCTTTTAGGCACATGTCTTCTTAGACTGTTTTTGATGAAATGCTTCCTTTAGATTTTATTTCAGCTGGCTGCTTCGAGTTTTTCAGTTTCAAATCCACCAAGAACTAGGAACTAGATTTTTCATAGCTTTGCAAAATGTAAACTAATACCGAGCAAGGTCTCAGGTCGTTTCACTTGACCAGTAGTGTATATAATGTAGTTAAATTATGTCTAATGGTCTTATGAGTAGTATGGCACGTTAATTACGAAGGAATAGTCGCCGATAATTGCCAAATAGCTTTGACCATAATTTGTTACGCGAGCTCCAGCTTCATACTTGAAAAATAAATGAAGACCAAAAATGCACCAGCGTGAAAACCACGGCAAACAGTTTTCTTTTGTGGGTGTAATTGAGCCTATAACCAGTGGCAGATCGTGACCTAGTTTTGTCAAGTTCACAAGTGGAACTAGGCGGGAAAGGTATTTAGTTAAATTCTATGTGGAAATTTCCAACGCAGCTTTAGGCCGGCTGAAAAGATTTAATAAATTTTGGGAAAAAATAATGGGTCAAAACATTTCTCGAAAGTTGCTTTAAGATGATTATTGAACAAAGATGTTTTAAAGAGTAATTTAGAAGATCTGACATTAATAATTATAGCAAGAATATTATTTTCAACACAAACTCTGAACCATGACGAGCAGAGCATCGTTTTTTTTTCAACATACTTTAGTCTACATACCTGCTATACTTAGTAAATGCAAATTGTAATATCTTTCATTTATCCCCAAAAAGATTAGTGTCAGAAAATCAATATGCTATTTATTATATTTATCACATTATATCGATATACCTATTTATATTAAAACATTGTACATATCTAAAATAGCTAATGTAAGTCAAATTGATCTCAGTTCTAAAATGCTCGCAACTGACATTATTAAAATCGAGTTCTTCTATCAACAGTTTTGATAGAAGAACTCGAATTTAAGTTTTAGTAGTAGAATTCGCGAAAAAAATTAGTGATTATATCTTAGTTTTGTGCATAGCAGTTAGTATGAGTATATTATTTGTATTTTCTGCGGTTCACCGATAAAATATCAGTTACTCATGAGACTATCATAATGGCGTTAATAAATTATTTTTATTATTGACTCCTGGCGTTTGGGGTCCGTTTGGGATTTAAATACATAAATCCACCAAGCTCTGAGCTGAGCTAGCTCTGAGCTGAGCTAGCTCTGATCTGACACAAATGTCTGAAAAAAGTACTACATCTACCCCTCAAAACCCAAAATGGTTTGAGGCAGAAAAATGTTGGCTTTGCTTTTTTGAAAACCGAAAGTTTCAAACTTTCGGTTTAACACTGAAAAATGTCTGAATAACACGTGTGTAGTTATGTTACATAATGCATCACTTGTGGAAATATCGGCTATAAACAATGTCGGAAAAACTGAAGAAACTTAACAAAACAAAGTAGTTTTTATGGAAAAAGTAATGGTGCATGCCTTGCTTTAGAATAAAGTTCTTACAAATTAGACTTTTTGCTTCGGTATTCATAAAGATAAAAACGTATTTCCAAAAAAAAAAAACAAAATATCGCAGTGATAAACAGTTAAGTTCTTGCACGTAATAAAAATAGCTTGCAAAAAAGAAAAAAAAACTTTATGTCAGTTTGAATCATTTAAGTGAAAAACGTCAATATAGAATTTACTAGCGAACCTTTCCTCTTACCCTCTTATGACAATGAATTGTACCTTAACCGTAATGCGATTGCGATGGTAATGCGCGACAAGCACTTAGATTTGAAGAACACTAATGATGATGTAAAAGTGTTTTTTCATCAAGGACTGTTATAAGTGATTTTAAAAAGGGTTTTTACTCAAAAGACTATATGTGAGAAGAATAGCATGAACAAATCTATAATTTCGAGACTTTTAAAAAAGTTTAAAATGACAGGTAGTGTGAAAATATCTAAGATGGTGGACGCCCGAGAAAGACGGCAGTACGGGAGAATGTACTCATTCCACGAAAAAGAAAAATAAGCCCATTTGTATGATTCGCCGAAAATATTAAGCAGATTTCATTGAATGATGCTGATAGGATCATCAGAAATCGAGCCATCTAAGCCAAATTTCCTACAAAAAGGTCAGCGTCTAAGCCAGCGATATCTCGAGCAAACCAACAATTGAAAATTAAATTCGCCAAAAAATATCTGGACTAAACACAACACCAGTGGAAAAAAATTTCATTTTCAGATGAATCAACATTTATTTTGGTCCAGTCTATCTGTGTGTGCGGGTTGAGGAAGACGCGCAAGGCAGTATATTGCCTGAAAATTAGCCGCAATAAAATCAAATAAATTGGTGTATAAGCACTCAGAAAAATGTTATTTGATAGAATCAATTTTAAATCAAAGGTTGAAATCACTTTGAAATAAAAAGCGAATCTTATTTGAATTTCACTTTATTATAAAAATTTTATTTTCAAATCAAAATTTTTCATCATGGAATTAAAAAGAAACGTATATGGAGCCAAATCATATTTGAAAATTTTTGAATCAAAAATGTTCAAATATGATTTGGCGCATACGTTTCTTTTTAATTCAATGATGAAAAATTTTGATTTGAAAATAAAATTTTTATAATAAAGTGGAATTCAAACAAGATTCGCTTTTTATTTCAAAGTGATTTCAACTTTTGATTTGAAGTGATTCTAAAAAAGTGTTAAGTGGTGAAATTTTTTTGAGTGAGGGTATGAATATAAAATAAATAGGTGTGTAAAGGTATGCATAAATGCCTAACACGAAAAAGAACTACCAAATTCTAAATTTTCCTAGTTTTGGAAATATTTCGGATGTCAACCCCAAACATTTTTCTATTTTCTATTCTAGTGTTTCATTTTCGTAAATTTTAAATTTCATGCGAGTGGTAAATGTGCAAACCTTTCTAATCTATGAATTTCGATGCAATCATAGGATCAAAGTCGAATATGACCTTCGATACAAGTCGGTTGTACTAACGGGCACATGTGAAAGAATATGTATTCATAATCTGCACAGTTCCTCCACATTTCTTCGAAAATCAATATTTCTAGCGGATCTTTTGCGCTGCAGTTTTTTTCATCTCTCGCTCTTCGTTAGCTCTTCGTATTCCCCATATTATATTCTTTAAATCAGCTGCACGCGACCAAGTTCAATTTTCATTTGTGAACAAATATACCTAAAGCTTCCGGTAAATTCAAAATTCTTTAAATTAAATCAATGGGCGAATTTCAAGTGTAACTGCTGTTTCTTTGGGCTGTTAATGATTTGACCCTGTGAAGCCAGCAATTATATCCATATATTTTGAGCAATAGTTGCAGTTTCTCCGTTGAACATTGACCTTTATATGTTCTACCACTGCTACCCATAATTTAGGTGCAATAATTTTAAACTATTTCATCCAAAATACAAGCCAAAATACATCCAGCAGAAAATACCGCTGAATCCACCTATGCTTCCAACAACATCTCCGCTGCCATGTCCATCTGTCGGTCTGTAAAATCTTGCCGTTAATTCCACAGCTCGGTCTAGGATGTCAAGGCTCTGTTCCCAAGCGTGCCAGTAAAACAAGCACTCACGTTTTTTGAGGACTGGCTTTTAGAGAGGAATAGCTCACCAGTGGGGAGGAAGAGGGCTAAAAACTTTTTGAAACTCACCACGGTTTGCATGAATGAAAGTTATTTTACTTTCAGGGTGTTGCAATGGGAAATCCTTTATCCCCACTTATGAGTGAGATATTTATGGATAGACTAGAGAAGAAACTTTATGAAGAAGGTTGGCTTCCTCGGGTTTGGCTGAGATATGTAGACGATATTCTAGCTATAGTTAAAAAAAGATGCTTTGGGAGAAACGTTGGAGAAGTTGAACCACGCACATAAGGACATCTAATTTTCAATGGAAATCGAAAAAAATGAGAAACTACCCTTCTTGGACTTAATGGTCATAAGGAAAGAAGGTCTTCTTAGTTTTAATATCTACCGGAAACCCACACACACCCAAAGGACAACACCATCCACGTCTGATCGTTGGCATTCCCAAAAAATGGTGCCCTTTAATTCGATGATTCAACGGCTATTAACGGTGCCCATGGATCAGGAAAGTTTTAACTCAGAAGTTAAATATATTAAAGACACGGCGAGAAAAAATGGTTTTGACGAGAGGATAATTGGAAATCTTGTCAAAAAGAAAAATTATAGAATACAGCGTGATCTTTTAACGACGCTTTTTACGCAGGAAAAACAAGAAACAACCATAAGAGTTCCAATTATTTATTCATCAGTATTCAAAAAGTTCGAGTACTTCTTGAACGCTTTGATATTAAAGCAGTTCCAACCAGTAAAGCTAAAAAAATTAGGTATTATACTATGTCACGTGAAAGATAAAAACGATAAAAAGGAAAAATGTGGAGTTTATAAAATTACTTGCCCAGAATGCATAGGAGAGATGTGAGATGCAAAAACACAACAAAACCAAAATCGTTTTTTTGACGTATTCGACCCCCTTTAGCAATCAGCTATGAGTAATCGTAGGAGCTCCAAACAAAACAAGTTTCTTGATACTTTTAAGAATAGTTTGTGATCCCCGATATTGGGAGCAGTTGTGTGATACACAAAGCTGTTTCAAAGTGTAGGAAAAGATAAGAGGGTGAGCTCTTTCCATTATGGGGAAAAAACCCTTTTACCTTGAAATTGCACCTCCATTTCTGCAATGCATTATCTGTCAAAGCAAACCTAAGAGTGTGTTGGTATTTTTGCGAATAGTGAGCCGTATGTGCGCAACGAAAAATCTAGCTTGAGTATGTAGCTGTCGAATCTTGTCTTGCATCTCTTTCTGTTCCATGCGATTTCTTCCAACTTTCCAGGCCTATAATCAGCTGATGAACAATACAATCTCAAGCCGGTTCACTGGATTTTTTGGCCGCACGCTGGGACCTTGTAGAAGTTCTGATGTCACAGATTGTTTGAGAGAAGCTACACTATTATGCTACCATAGTATTTTGTGTTGGTGAGAAAGCTTGCTGTTCATTCAAGTAATGCATAATTTGGTCATGCAAGTGAAAGATGATGTGATACATCTGGTGCTTGCGCCTAAAGCCAAACTAATTTTCAAGAAACGGGAAATCGAGTGAGAGCCCTAATATATCATTCTGGTTTTCACATTAGAATTAAAATCTTTTGATTAATTATGTCGCCATAATGCAACGTAATGTTGTTAAAGTTATGTTGGCATCAGTTCGACTCGTTGCGAATTTGAATGGTTTTTGGATTCAAAAAGTTTCAAATGAAAATTAAGAGTCACATTTCAGTGGTCTTACATGTACAGGACTATTACTTAAAGGGCTGGAAAAAAATTCCACCAAACAGTTGTTCACAGAATTAACGAAAAGGAAACGAGCGTAGAGGTTGACCAAACTTAAGCTTATTGTTAGACGGCTGTCGTAAAGTCACATGCATGGCAACTTGCATAGGTAACTTAATTTCACAACTACGAATTATGCCTAGTTAAATTACGTAGAGGGATAGAGCATTTGGTCAGCTTACAACGAATCACTCACAAAGAAGTATTCTGATCAGCACTTAAGATCAGTCCTTTCTCATATTTGTGCGGTTAGTATAGCCGTAGATGACCTACGACTCATATTCACTCCTATCACTTCAATCCTAGAACTAAGTTTAAATAAACTCTTTAGGGCTTTCGAATTTCCTAACATATGATTTTTTTTAGGAAAAAAAATTATAGCCAGGATAAGTGCTCTGGTACTCCAATATTAACGTAAGGTACGTTTTTCAATAATCATTCCTCGTTATTATATTTTGTACCACCATTTAGTAAAAAATAGTGCGATTTTCGGGGTAGAAACGTATTCTCCACAGATATAGACTTTATACCTATTACCGGACAATTCATTTTCCATTGGCTTAAAAATTCGGCCAAGGCAATTTCGAACGGCAAGTTTTCAGAAAATTTTATTTTGTCCATTTTCAACTCTTCACTAAAAACGAATGGTAAAACAATATGGGGAATTAAAATTGTTTGGGCTTGAATTCTCCTGTAATCATTCCTACGGAATTTCGTTGGATCGTGCTCATAGCCGACCAAAGTTTTAATATGTTTAACTTTAGAATATTTATTTAAATATTCATCCAGCACAGAGTATTCAAAAAAATATTGCAAAAAATAGAACAACAAAAAAGTGTGAGAGCCACATTAACTCAATACATATTCACATCTTTCGAGCAGCCTTTAAATTTCTCCATCTCATCATCCAATTTTCACAATATCAAACCCAATCAGTTAAATATAATATTAAATTTCACCCTTTCAAACGAACATTTCACTCGCGAAATTCTCGTACATGTAATGTCTAGACACCGTTTCGATGGTTTTTGCATAACAATAGAATGCAATTTGCTCCGGAACCCCCGAAAAACTTTGGAAATGCAAAAACCTAAGAACGACATGTGTGACCCAAATAATTCATTGTCAATACTCTCGATGTCGATCGAAATAATTGTTATAATTTTTTCATTCCGATTTCAAACTATATACGGGACATTGCATTCTCAACTGTATGCATCGAAAGAAAATTATTACCCATGCAAATTTTCATTTCTTTTCCGGGTCCACGAAAATTAACCCTTCTCTCATTTCGCACTATTCAAAGACGAAAACACTACGAGAGGAAATCGTAAATGTAACGGTGTCGCGTCCTTTCTATACAATTTTCCTATTTCGAAATTTGTTCTTTATGATACTGTTTGAATAGTAGTAGAACACCTTGACAAGATGATACAAGGGTAACATTGCGTTGTTGTTATCTATCGGGTGAAAACTATGTGTTTGTACGTGATTTTGATGCATGCGATTGTGCATACGATTCAATGCAGTTAGTTGTGATGATTATGCATGAACATATGCATATGGTGGCGATCGAACGGATTGCTACGTCTGCGATCAGTTCGGTGAAAAGGAGTATATAGAACTAACTGGTAGATACGTTTGTGGGAAATGGAATTGAAAGTTCTTAAGAACAAATTCTTACCCTTTCTTTGCCATCAAAAGGTCTTGGGCCTGAAGTCAAAGGATCAAGAGAGGGTAAAGAATCGGTGTAGTGAATAGGCCACAGTTACGGTAATTCTAAAGATGATGAAATGTGTCAAACGAGTTAGACATGCCTTAAGGAATTCGAAAGAGGTTCAAGTGTCACTGGAAAGTGAAGAGTTCTTGGTGTGACACGGAGATATGATTGTTAACATAATGTGAAAGTTCATGATCATTTGAGGTCAAGTACACATTTTGATAGGTATGAGATGTCTTAATAGATATTCAAAATAAAGACTGGTGGAAAATATACGATCAAGTGAATTTGTGTATCCTTTACTGACTTGTGACATTAATCTTTGCTAAGCTGTGATCATCGTCCTGATATTTTTAAGTGGTAAGCAAATTGAGTATGAAACATTCAATTGCATGAAAATATAACAGGGTTCTGAAAATATAGAATATTAAAAAGAATGAATCATTTTAAATATAATTTGAATCACTGAAAATTATCTGTTTGTTTTTGAATGAACTTATTTTCTTGAAATTGAAATGTATTTATAATTTTTTTGGGAAATATATATGTAGTTGCTTTTCTAAATTTCGTGAAGAGAAGCGCCATCGTCCAAGCACGTCACTATGTTCAATTAAGATTCATAAAATAGTTGGATGATATCCGTCCATCATTGATTCGTATAAAAACCGACAAACTAATTCCACCATTTAATTCTTACCCTTACTATTTCCTTCCCGCCTCATTATAAAATCCTTTTGAAATCAAAATGGCTTTAAGCAGTTTTTTCCTTTATTCGACCTACATTCCATACATATACAACTACCGACAAATGCAAAAGATGCAAACCAACCATTCAAATTGATAAGTGTACGATATGAACGTCAGATTTCCTCCTAACGATTACGAAAATTTATGTATCTTTCAAGTGGATCAGTCCACTCGACTACTTAAATAGTGTGATAGAAAATTTTGTGAAGATTTTCATGCTGTCTTCACCACATACTGGGCACTTGAAATTTTTTATCAAGCACTCATCATCATCGTTGGCTTTATTCAAATTTCTTGAAATTATGGCTTTGATTTTATTGACCCTTTTTTCGTTCAATCGCCGTAGCAGTCGAATACATTTACGATGAGTGCGAAATTTTTACAGCATCGTGGCCAAAGAGTTTATAGTGGAATTTTCCAATAGATGCCCCCTGGAATTTTTCGATGGAAATATATTTTTGTGGAGGAATGAATGAATTATTGCGACGGGTATGATCTGAATTAAATATGCATATATGCTGCAAACAAAAATGATATGTGTATAGAAATACAATAAGGTTTTTAGTATTTATTTGAATGTAAGCTTTAATTAATTGAAATGAATTCAAATCCAAAATTTAACTGCGTGACATATCTCAAATAGTTTTTTTGCGACACCTGTAGCTGTAGAAACCCATATCGACAATTTCCTTCCTGCACCTTTTCTATTCAATATCATCAAGGTTTTTTCGCAAGTAAAACCCTTTTTCTTTTCCCACAGTAATAAAGTGAATGCATATGCAACTTATTAGAATTTAATCTCGTCCTAGCTTAAGATGCAGATTCATCAAATTAATATATTGGAACCCTCTCGAACAATCTTAAATCCCATCCCTTGCATATCTTATGCGAAAATTTCATCAACGATCATTTTAACATAGTCAAATTTCAAAGTAGAAATCGATCGTCATCAATGCCATCGTTAACCCTTTCTTTCGTATGCAAGTCTTAAAAAAAGAAAATCCATTGCAGCAGAGGATATATTCTTAAGGGGGCTGGGATTTGCATTTTTTTGCATTGTATATATTTAAATTAAATAAATTGACAGAACATAATTTGATTTACAATTCTATTGACATATGAACCTTTCGGATGTGGGAAAGTTTTTTTTCCGGTGCAGGTATATTATTTTCAATCATTGAGAATGTAAACAGTAAATGTAGTTTGAGTTCACCAACAACGCAATGCAGTTTAAATTATCGGGGTAAAATTTTTGGTATTGTGACGAGTCACAACGTCTAAGAAACTGACAATGAACGTCAATATAACCACTAAAATAATAAACAAAACTTTAAAAAACGGCAAAACAAAGCAAAGCTATTCCGCTTAAACCCATTTGTGATTTCAAGAAGTGGAAGTAGTAGAGCGTTTATTTTTATCATCGAAATTTTTTACCAGTTTAAAATTTCAAATTTTGATTGCATCTTGCTCCCTATTTGACTCAAATATCTACTTAATCAGAGCAAGATTAACTCAAAGATCGGTGTGTCTGGAACCATGGACTCCACACGCAAGGAGCCAAGTGCTATATCCAAAAGACAGTAAAGACATACTTACAAAAACGTCATCTGAAGGGTATGTGATTTCATATAATGTCCAAGAAGGACTTTGTACAAAAATTCTAATAAATTTCAAGGTAACAAAAAATTCCAATGTTTTGTATTAGTAAAAGCTAGAAAGTCACTCAAACTTTAAGCGATGCTATCTTTTGATTTCAGTTTCAATTTTTTTCCAAAAACTTTGGTTTTCTTTATTATTTTTTAAAATTAAAATTCAAATTTCATCACTTATAATGTACACCTAACATGATTGCTACTTATAATATAGTATATACTTAACTTTAGCCAAATAGTGTCACTGAAAGAAAAACTCTTGGTTGGTTCAACTATTTTTAATAGTATTGCAACGATTTATGATCAATAGAAAAATATTCATCAATTCACTCAAAACTTCAACGTTTCGAATTATCAACAGTTTTTATGGTACTTAAACTACTTCGCAATAGTTGATTTCAACAAACGTAATTCAGTGAGCAACGTCTTTGGAATTATTCTACGGAAAGTAGAATGGTTTCAACATTTGGACGTTTTTCATGCTCCGAATGAAATTTTTTTTTTGTTTATCAACCACGCGTCATGGTGCATAAAAGTAACCAACAATTTTCTTATGGTTGTTTTAACTATAGCCCTAGTTGATGCAAAAACAACTAAGGAAAACTGTTGATTTTTCATACTTCTCATACTTATACTCCCATTCTATCATAGAAGTTTCATATGCTACATGGCAAAATTGTGTTCAGTTTACTGTTCGATATAATTCATATTCATGTTATGCTGTGAAGCCATTATATTACGTTGTATGACGCTTTTTATGCAGTTAATATATGTATGTACATGACATGCATTGCGATGCAGTGCAGCGCCGTAGCAGTGAGCGGACACTGAAAGAAAAAGTTGTGGTTGATTTAACTATTATTTTTAGTAATGCAACAATGCATTCAAATTTGTCGAATGAACTACGGAAAAAGGTTCTTTCTACTCTGCTAAAATAGTTCATTTGACCATACAAAAGTAGTTGACTTTGCTGAAACAAAAAATATGGAAACCTTCCAGGACTAACACAGTTGAATCCTGGAATTCATAATTACGATAAATAGTTGATCTACAGGAAAATAAGCATCAATTCATTTCACATTACAAAATATTGAATTATCAACAATTTTCATAGTAAGCGAACCATTCTACAATTGTTAAATTCATCAAACAATTCCACACTACATACTATAGTCATTTACTATTTCGTACTATGTATATTGTTTGAATACCATTGTTTGTGGTTGCTTACTTTTTTTGCACCACGGACGTTGTTCAACCACGCGTCATGATGCAAAAAAGTAATCAACTATTTTTTTATGGTTGTTTTAACTATAGCCCGCAGTTGACGCAAAAACAACTAAGGAAAATTGTTGATTTTACCAAGATTTTTCTTTCAGTGATCTACAAAAAGAAATTAAAATGAGATGTGTCAGCACCAGGACAAATAGGCAAAAACAAAATTTATATACTTTAGTTTTACATACATCTACACTTAGCTTAGCTTATATCTAACTTAAAAAAATATATCCTTTGTTTTTTCAGTATTAATTTTCTGCTTAGATGTAATTTCCAAGCTGGACAGAGCTATTTCGGGGTTCAAAGCGGCAGAATATATACAGGTGTTATCTGCAAAACAGCAAGTTTGGAACAGAGACTTGAAGGAATGTCAGACATAACAATATTACAAACACTGAAAGAAAAATCTTGGTAAAATCAATAATTTTCCTTAGCTGTTTTTGCGTCAACTACGGGCTATAGTTAAAACAACCATAAAAAAATAGTTGATTACTTTTATGCACCATGACGCGTAGTTGATGAACAACGTCTGTGGTGCAAAACGAGTAAGCAACCACAAACAATGGTATTCCAACAATATACATAGTACGAAATAGTAAATGACTATAGTATGTAGTGTGGAATTGTTTGTTGAATTTAACAATTGTAGAATGGTTCGCTTACTATGAAAATTGTTGATGATTCAATATTTTTTAGTGTGAAATGAATTGATGCTTAGTTTTCTATTTTAGCAGAGTAGAAAGAACCTTTTTCCGTAGTTCATTCGACAAATTTGAATGCATTGTTGCATTACTAAAATTAATAGTTAAATCAACCACAACTTTTTCTTTCAGTGTGCGCTCACTGCTACGGCGCTGCACTGCATCGCAATGCATGTCATGTACATACATATATTGACTGCTTAAAAAGCGTCATACAACGTAATAAAAAGGCTTCACAGCATAACATGAATATGAATTATATCGAACAGTAAACCGGACACAATTTTGCCATGTTGCATATGAAACTTCTATGATAGAATAGGAGTATAAGTATGCGGAGTATGAAAAATCAACAGTTTTCCTTATAAGATTGATAAACAAAAAAAAATTTCATTCGGAGCATGAAAAACGTCCAAATGTTGAAACCATTCTACTTTGCGTAGAATAATTCCAAAGGCGTTGCTCACTGAATTACGTTTGTTGAAATCAACTGTTGCGAAGTAGTTTAAGTACCATAAAAACTGTTGATAATTCGAAACGTTGAAGTTTTGAGTGAGTTGATGAATATTTTTCTATTGATCAACTATTTTTCGTGGTTATGAAACAATTAAAACAGTTAATTTCATGAACGTTGCGATATTTTTTTTATAACCAGAGCCAACTACTTTTATATTGTTTAATTAACTATATTAACATAGTAAAAATAACTATTTTCCGTAGTACGTTTAACGATTTTGAATGAATCGTTGCAATACTATTAAAAATAGTTGAACCAACCAAGAGTTTTTCTTTCAGTGAAGAGTTGGGCTTAAACATGATCCTTGAGGGAGCCCTGCAGGTATTCCACGGTGCGACGAAAGACTGTCATTTGCCTTTGCTACAAATTCACGATCAGACAGAAAGGACTACACGATCTTAATAAGGAAGGGAGGAATTTTAAAATTATGAATTTCGAAGAGCAACCCCTCGTGCCAGACATTGTCGAAATCTTTTTTAATGTCCAAGATGATCAATCCTACAGATTCTTTGGCAGTGACGAACCTCTCAATATCATGAATAACTGAGAATAGTTCGTGTTTTATTGAATAACCTTTTCGAAATCCAAATTGGAAATAAGTTAGGAACTTCCTACACTCTAAAAAATACTTGATACGTTTCAGGATAGCTCTGTTGAATATTTTCAATCAGCAGAGCTTATAAAAAAAAAATAATTCGCAAGATATTTCCCGAATGTTTTGACAGCACTTCGTATATTGCTGACAATACCTATAACTGTTGCTAAAGGTGAACCAAGTTTCAGTAAATTAAAACTTATAAAAACTTATCTACGCACTACTATGTGTTTGGAAAGACTGTCAAGTCTTGGAATATTGTCTACAGAAACTGTTATTACCCAAAGGTTGAATTATTCTGAATTAATAAAAAATATGCAAATGCAAAAGCCAGAAAGGTGGCCAAAAAGGGTGCTCATTGGTAAAACTTTAATATTTTTGGGACTATCAGCAGCATAATAGTTTAAATAAAAATAGTCAAACAAAATTATTAACTGTCATTATTTCTCATCTGCCCAACTTACCACCTCAGCAAAACAGGCACAGTGGCGTTGTCGAGTGCAGCAAAGCAGTGTCAGCACGACGAAAAACATTACTTTTACGCGAATGGGCGGAACTACTGCTTATCATGTGCGACTGACATCACTGTGCATTATTTTGAAAAATTATTCAGAACCTACTTAATTCTCAGTGTACAACTTTGGTCTGAAAAATTGTATACTGAACAAGGGAGTAAGTGGCTTCCGAAACACGAGTCTGATCAATTTTTTTAAATTAAATATTCCCAAAAAATTAATTTAATATTTAAAACGAGGTGAAAACGATTGGAAATGAAAAATGTTTGCCACCTACTTATAGATCGAACACCTTAAGACACGGATAAGCAGCTGCATAGTATAGGGACACTAAGATTTTGTTCCAGAGGGGCGCCACTTTGAGATCTGGCACCACCAAAAGTTTTTGCTAGAGCGGCCAATACCCGCAACTACAATTTTCATATAATTCCAGCTTTTCATTTCACCCGAAATGAACCTAATTTTTGTTATTCTTTTACACCCTATTTCGGCCCGAACTATAATTCCATCTCCGCCCATTTGAAGTTTGATTTGTATCAAAATATATTTTCTCAACTCATGGAGATAAATGCGACCAGCCATCAGGTCCATCCAGACAAAAACGTTTTTCGTCGGTAAAAATTATTTTTTGCCATCCTTTTTTTGCATTTAATGTGTTCACGAGTAAACCGAATTCTCTCTTCTATGTGTCTTACACTTAGCGGAGATAGTTTTATTTTCGTTTTGTTAAATATTAGCTCAGAACAGAGAGATCTAAAGAAATGAAACAAGCGTATACATATACGGAATTTAGTGAAGCAATTTTACTAAAAAAGTAAAATCTATAAATAGAACAAATCGAGAGAATTGCTACCTCAGATATTCCCCTTGGTTTCCCCGATACCTTAGTTCTGCGAGGATTTGTTGCTGCTGAGTTACTAACTGTCAAATTCGCGTACAAATGGTTTACTATCTTTCTCACTTTATCTTTCTGTTCGCGGAGTAAGTGAATGTCAAATTCCCTTACTACTACTAACTAACCACTCTTAAAATTACACGTTCTTCCTGTTGACTTAGAGCACGTGATAGGCCTGGGCTCTTTCTTTCTCCATAGCTTTCAGGATCGTTGAGAAGATTCATCACCACACATCGATTTCTTTTATAAATCTAGCGATGTTTGCCACCATCTTTTTTTCTTATTTCCAATTTAATATTATTTTCACTTCTTCTGTCAGCTTTTTCATCGATCTAATTTTCAAAAAACCTTATTGAAACTGTCTTCACACGTTTTATTTCAAGAATCCACGCTATTTACCATATTTCACGGTACAAACTCATCTAAAACTTTCGAAAACCGCAAGATTTGAAAACCTGTCTTATCTTTTTGTAGCGGGCTCTCTAAAAAAAACTCACAAACGTGTAATTGGAGAACTCCTTTTTCCATTTAACATTCAAAAATTTATCTCAAGTTCAATAATGTGGGTAGTTGAGCTTTCCGTTCTTTGCAGTTTCTAAGAAATTAGAAAAATTGAAAGTGGCCTATATTTTTGTAGTGAAGTATAAGTAAATGCTGCGTTATATATGAATACGTACTACGTAAACTTTTTTTTAGTGCACCAACACCTACCTCCCAAGTCCAAAATGAGCCCTATTCAGACTACTCTGCTTTTGGTATAGCCTACACAAAATATCCGCAACATCATCGCAATAAAGTAAGTAGAGTAGTGAAATATGAGATTCAAAATTCAATATTTTCCCCTACCAGCATTACTTGCATAGGTAGCTACATAGTTTCCATACCAATTGGACCATTGCAACAACATAAAAATTACCTGAACAAATGGGACCCTTAATTTGCATAAATGTATCAGGAGGCTGTAACCTTTTTTTTTATTTTTTACATATACATACATCAACTAACCATCTGCTGTATAATTTTCTGCAATGTTTTTTATTCAAAAAAATCCTTTGCGATCATCAAGATGATCATAAAAGGATGCTATATTCGAACCAAATTTGATTCACGGTCGCATTTGTCCATTAGACTTTGGATAGAGATTATCTATATTTGACTTGCGATATTGCTACAGATATACAAAACTATTTCTGAACGAAATCTAAAACTTAAAAGTTACCAAATTTTATCAGTCAAGATTGGCATGAATTAAAAAGACATAATCGAAGCTATTTATAGAAGGATGCAAAAATGATTTTAAGTGGTTGTGCTCTGATATGGGGAAAATCTAGTGAAGTGAATGAAATAATCAGTTTGTTCGTTGTGTCATGAAATGTGTTTAGATGAAAATGTGTCATTAATTTCGAGTTAACGCAGCAAAAACTATTTTATCTTAATGATTGAGGTGTTGCATACAAAAACAATTCCTTTATATCTTTAAAAAATCTAACGACAATCTAAGTTCGAGTTGTACAATCTACTCTCATCGTCCAAATGTATCTTATCTATGAAACATCTTGTAGTCATCGGGTGGCTAACATTCTTCCTAACTGGTCCTTTAAATGGTATTGGTTTTGTCGTCGTTCGATGGTTTACTGTTGGTTTTATTACTGTTGTTGTTTTTCATTCCTTCGAAATGCCACCTCAGCATCGCAATGTGAATCGAACTCTGTTTCCTGTGTCCTAAGAGAAATACAATTTCAAAGACTGGATAAAATCGAATGGAGTTCACAACTGCCCTCTCTCTTTCCTTCATCCGTGAACTCCTTCTGTGCCACCACGTGGAAGCAATATCCATCAAATCCACCCTATCGAATTCTCACTATACCATACTGTGTACATGTGTACCATTAAACCTTCCAATTCCTTCAGATGGAGCATGGAGCTAAACCGAACTGTAGCTGAAGGACTTGCGATTCAAGTAAAAAGGACTAAAAGCAAGAGTACTGCTCCACTGGGACATCACATCATAGCCAAGAGCAGAGCTACCTATCGTTCGTCGCTCCTATTGCTCTATCTTGCTATTTCATAATGTATTTACCCGTCTATACAACGGTCCCCGCATTGAACTCTCTGAGGACGCTATGTAGCGAATAGTTCGACGCTGGTCTGGGCTTGGTCCTTATAGTCCCCCGATCCCGGAATCAGAATATTGTATGTATGTAGAATAAGAGATATGACCACTTGGGCTTGGATGTACACTCGTACGTTCGTCGCCCGTATAGGACGAAACGATTCGCAAATATCTTTCTTCTAAGCACAGAGTGCGGCCAACGGACTGGAATGTTTATGTGTGGTAGGATGTGCGAGAAGATTCTAGATTTCGCTCGCTTGCCTGACCGTTGCTATGGCGGCGTTGCTACGGGTAACAAGACTCTTGAAAGTTGCGGTCACCCCTACACATAAGGACATTATACCTTGAGCGAAAAGCCTGAATATATAGTAGTTGACTGTATAGCGTTCGGTCCATATTAAGGATATCAAATGATTCTGAGCACTGGCTTTACGTACTACTCCTTTTTGCAATTTGGGGCCTGGGTAAGGAGTTGTTGTTTTTGTATAGATATCCTGTGTGAATCGTGAGATTCAGTCGAGGTAGTTTGATTTGGGGATTTCAAGGGACTGTGGGGGGCCATGCAGTGTCGGGTGGACTTTTGTTATAGATATTTCACGGGACCGTTGCTGTTGCTGCTGATCAAAACGCTCCCCCTTTTGCCACTCCTGATGGTGATAGAAGAGCATTGTGTGTATGATGGCTTCTACGGAAAGCATGTATGATAGCAGTTTAGTCGGTGATACAAGCCGAATATGTACGTGTGTCCTTCGATGTGAATATAAATGTATGGTTGCGAAGATTGGCGAATATAGTAGTTGGGAAATTTTAAGGATGTGCGCTGTAAAAGCCTGAGCTGAATCGAATATCTGTGCTTGTTGTTGGAGCGATGCGACCGAGCTGTTGATGTCATGTGTGACAGTAAGTAATCGTATAGGAAGTGTGTGTGGGGGGAAGGAGGAAGCGACGGTTGAAGAACTGAAGTCGAAGAGAAAGTTGTGTGAAATATGCGCACACGTGTGATTGTAAATTAAAAAAAAAAACTGTCCAAAATGGAAGATCGCCCGATGTACGTGTGTAGATAATGGAATGATTATTGAATTGAAATGTTGAATTAAAAATGAAAAAGAATTTAAAACCTGACATTTAGTACCTGGATCTGGAAATGTATAACTTTTTGCAGTGTTCACTAAAGTATTTTTTATATTTCCGCGATTGATACTTTAAAAGTAGTTGTCCTTTGAAATTTTTTTATGACACTGTTTTCAATCTCCAATAATTTGTTAAATATGCTCTATAGAAAAAGATTGGCTTAACTACTAGATATGAGTAAAAATACGTATTGTGGAGAGTTCAGCCATTACATTTCTTCGTAGCTAGTCTCGACGCATCGTAAGAAATTTTCCTTCCAAACGTTTGTCGAAATTTTCTCTGTGCTGATATATAGTTGAAATTCATATACTTAGAAAAAGTACTCAAATAAAAAAAAATAGATAACTAGATCCTTGAATGACCCACCAGGCTGCGCAGTAAGCGAAGTTTAACAAACTGAAAAAAGACCATCTTCAAGACCATGAAGTTCCGAGTTGAGTACCGCCTAAGTAACGCTTCAACCCAGTCCTGCTGCTCAAATGTTGCTTTCTTCGAACTTGAAAAGCTGCCACAACTGATGCCTCTCCTTTTCCTTTATTTCGCAATGCATGTTGAAAATGCGCGCCAGCTCTTCTCGCTTCGCAGCATTTCATCCACGATCGTCTTTGACATGATATGTCGTACATGATTCAATGGTAGGTCTCAAACTTAAGAAGCGATTAGATTTTGTCCTGTACCGGCAATACGGAGTGCTCACCTTACCCATTATTTTCGAATATTTCCTGAAATAACCGTGCTCCGTGAAGAGTTGACAAAAATAGAAATTCTCCTTTCCATGGCTACGGCTAACCCAGAATCTCGAAAGCCTACTGGATTAGTCGCCCAGTGTTTTCACTACTCTTTTATTACGTTCACTCTCAAATACTTGCCAAAGTTGGAGGGTGTACATACGTTGGAGGGTTTTTGCATGCTTTCCTTTACTCCGCATGTCTTCAAGAGTATTTAAACCAACCGCTACCTCATGACTTAGCTACGAATGTCAGGAAGTTATTTACACTAAAGGGACGACATTCCAAAGCTACGAGCTATCTCTGCCTGTGGAGTTGAAACATGTTTATAAAGCTGCACGCTAATTATGCCATTTCACTATCAAAAGAGCTAAATTTCAGTTTCACCAAAACAATAAGCAGAAAGTTCTTGCAAGCCAGAAAGGAAACCACTTGTTAAAATGATCAAGAACAATTCTCCGGTTTATCCGTGACACCCTTTTTTCATGGTGGTAACGTATTTACTAAGTAACTGATAAAGATAAAACTAAAACTAAAGATTAAACTAATTAGGATAAACCTTACCTATTTGTTGAGATTTTCGCTCCTAACTTCAACTTTCCAACTCCACCGTTGAATCCTAATCGTTCTCCAGTGTGCGCTTTCAAACAAGGACCTCTATTTTTTCACCCACAAAAAGGTATTGAATATACTCACCTAGCTTGATGTTTTTATTTCATCCCACTTACTAAAGCACTTAGCTGAACCTCTGTGCAAACTATTTTACTAGCAGCACTCGACTAGAATATTTCCTTTTGTATAGAAGCTTGCACACGTTCAGCTCATACCTATCTCATCGGCCAATCACCCATTTGAACCTCCTTTCAGTTCAAAATTAATGACTTTATTGAGTCGGACCTTTTAACCAACGCCCTCCGGTATAGTTTTCGCTCTGGGTGCTCAACTGGAGACATACCTACATCTCAATGTCTCTTTAGCTTTGGTGAAGAAATGGTTGTTTCTCTTAATACGTTGAAGGTCTTTGATAGAAGCTAGTAGTTAACTGATCTAGTAGCCAAACTTCATGTCTTTGCTGTTCACCTCGTCTTTGTTAAGTGGATTGAAAGTTTCCTTATAGATCGTTCTTTCCAAGTCGCTGTCGATGGACTTTAATCTTTTGTCCTCACTACGAATGCCGGGTACCGCAAGGTACTGTTCTCTCACCAACTCACTTTCTTTTATTTAAAAATGATCTTTTGCCATTCATTTTCTTATTTATAGCTTTTTGACATCACCTTTGACTTTGCATGGTCTACTAACAGAGTGGCTGATTTTCGCGGGAACGCTACTTTGGTTAACAGAGATTGCATGTTTAACTCCTTAACGGGAGCTAAGGTTAATTCGGTGAATAAAAGGTATGTTTTTAAGAATTTCTTTTGGCAATACAGAGAAATTAAGCTTATTCAATCAATTTTAACTTAATAATGCAACATTTGAGCACTATTTTCCTAAATTTTCATTTCGAAATATTCAAAATTAAGCGAGTAAAAGTGAATCTTTGTATACGCCTCGAAAAAAAGTTGTTGCGGTACTCATCATAACTCGCAACAGAATCATCTGAATCAAAACTTTCAAAATGCATTTGTTAAAAAAGATGTTTTCTGAGGTAGCTCTGAGAGGATTTTTTTCGATTTTTCAATTTTTACTCGGAAGCCAAAATCGGCTAATTTGCTATAGTAAAATTAATTATTCTTTTAAAAAAAAAGTTCCCAGCGATACCTGAGGAATAATGCAAAATTTTAAAACGATTGGTCCAGTAAATTTTGAGTTCTGGTGAACACAGACTTCAGAAATAACAAGTTTCAAAAAAGGGCATAGCTGTCGAATAGGTAACAGGACGCTAAAATGCTCATTACTTCGTCAATTTTGCTCTAATCGATTTGAAATTTTGACGCAATATTCTTGAGAGACTATGTCTCTCTTCTAAATGCTTGAGGTTCAGCGAACCATCTTGCATATATTGCGTCCAAAACCTAATGCCGTCTTCTTTCATCCTCGTGCTGGCCACAATATCGTCGTCGATGGTGTAGTTATTTGTGTGATGGTGTAGTGTGCTTCGCCTAAGTTAGCAGGTCTCTTTCGAAATCCTTCCCCGGTGTCGTCGATCCCTAAGGTAATCCTCCGTCAATTTCTACTAAAGTTTGTAGCTGAATCGAATCAAAACGTTTATTTATTTGTTCATAAAATAAGATTTTGCTATACATTTTACAGTATAAGAATAAATTTTTTGATAAAAGAAAAGGAATAAATTCAACGGACTCTGATTTTCAAATTTTGGCTCCCATAAGCTCTTTTTCCAACAACTGCGATAAAAATAGCTTTCTAAGCCAAAACAGTTTGATTGTTCAAAGCGTTGCACGGCTCACAAACCAGAGGAAAAAACAATTTCTAACTCTACAAAGCTACCATCGAAGAATATCCAATTTCCAATATAAAGCCAATCATTTCTCTAAAGCCAAGCGAGTACCGTTGGCTATACGAAGTACACCGTTCACTACCTCCCTGCATTCAAATCGAATATATACAATAGCCAAACCTCCTTCCATTCACCATCTCTAATACTCTTGTTGCTGATTCCATAAAACCCTATTTGAAATTCTTGCGTATCCTGAAAAACGAAAACTCTCCACAATCAGCTCGTTCGCTTCAGCTATTTACCACTATTACCATCAGTTGTGTCCTGTCCTTTTATATATACATATTTACTACCTACCCAAAATATCCGAACTGTCGTCCATTTACGTTCTTTAGTGTCCGTCCGTTCTTATTTCTGTACAGAATCCAAGAGGATTTTCATGTATAGTCGAAATGAACATGGACTTAGAGTAAAAGCAGTAGCAGCAGCAACAACAACAGCTAAAGTATAGTGTATTAGATGAACGGACATGGACATGGTGGTGGCCGATCATCGTCTTCGTCATCCTCCCTGCCATCTATACATAGCATATACTCTTAGCGTGACGTTCACGTAGAAATAGGGTGGCAGGCCATAAAAATCTGGACGGTGGAAAATTGATGCTGCAAATAGAGGGTGGACGACATCAAGCACGGGAAGGGTCGTTCTTAGACTATCGATTTTCTTACTCAGCAAGATGACCACATTGAACTACAAGCAATGGCCGACCATTTCAGATGGGGATTCAGAAACGAGATGGAATAGAAAATCGATTTCTGTGTAAATGTGTGCTGCAGTTTACCTGAAATAGTTGAGCCAATGCTTGTGTGGAATAAATTAAATATTGACTTGACTGTTATCAACATAGCTCTTTTGTCGTAAAATAATTAATCCTTCATTATTTCTTCGTTCACTAGCTCCTGAATCCTCTTCCAAATATCATAATATGAAAACAATACATCTCCCCTCAAAGTCGTAATCAAATTACTTATAACCAATTAAACAGCCCACTGGGAGTTTACACATCGAAAATATTTCCTAATAACCTAACCATGTTATGACCACGAGCCTGTTGAAAATAAAAATGTAAATCACCCGAAAGGCCATACAGGATCATCTCCCAAACAAATTTCCAATCTAATCACCCAAGACGCAAGCCCACCGAGAGCAAAAAAACATCCATAAGACTTTGATTTATGCTCTTCGGCACTTTAGCTCACTCCTTAGCCACGCTTTCCTCATCAACAAATCACCGAATCGTGCTGCGAATGTCCAACATGGTCGTTTTTTCCTCAAATATACATTCCTAACTGACCACTGGTCAATGCAAGGGGCTGGTGTCCGTTCAAAGAAAAATGATTTTTGCATAAAATTACTTTTTCCCCTTGCTAGTAGAGAGTCGTGTTACCTTCGAAGTGCAGATTTGAAAGGATTTCTCAGCATGCGATAAGTCGTAGGGTCAATATATGCGCTGCCAACAGTATTGGTCAATTGAACCCGAAGGCAAACAGTCTGACCCTTGGTATATGAGCACAAGATGGTCGTTGGACATGATTGGAGCGCGTGACCTAACGAGTGGACAATATGTTTGTCCATCGTTTTTATGCAACGGTCAGGAGAGATGAGAGCGTTGACGAAATTATGGGCGGATTATCCGCGAAAATATTTTCACGATAAATGGATGCTATAAATCATCGCTGATGAGAGGGACTGTCGTCAAGGGGACTAGAAGAGTGTATATTGGAGGCAGTAAAAATGTGCAAGCTTAAAAGGTGGTGGTGAACCTGGTGTCTCTAAAACTCACGTTTCATTGTTCAAAAACTAAAAAAAAAATACAATAATAGTCTAGGGAAATTAGACAAAAAAGGCGAAACTTCGGAAAAATAAGGGGAAAGCTGGATTTTCATGCGAACCTTGAAATTGACGTTCTGAATAAAATATCAAAAGCCCCCATCGATCCGAGCATTGCGTTATATATTGCACGGATGAAAGATCGCCAAAAGTGATTTTTCGTAAATATCTCAGTAATGATCACCTCTACAGGAAAAATTTGTATGACGAATTTGTAGCTTGAAAAATTTCCGACAAAAAAGGTTTGAGAATATTTTCTTTTAACGATAACCAATTTTGAGATATTTTATTCATGAACTGGCAGCTTTAATGTTTCTCATTAAACGTGCACATCTTCGAGGTAGAGTACAAAGTGCGGTTTTTTTTAAAATTTGGTATGGCCAGTAGGCCTAATCCACATTTGTTTTTGTTTGCAAAATGCTTATTTTTTTAGTACATTATAATTAATTTGGTAATTATTTTCTTTTTGGCTTATTTGATCAGGATTTATTAATTTCAATAATTATTCCTCTTCGGACTCTATTTCTATATTTATGTTTCTCTCTTCATCATTTACTTATTTTTGTTCTTATGTTGTCTTTCGTATTTCCATGGATTCATTCAGGAAACAAGGTGGATCTAAATCATCAGTACGGTACTGATCGTTCCAATAGGTCTCAGATTCACTTCTCTCTCATTCCTTTTTTTCTCCCTCTTTTTTTCTTTTTCTCTAAGTTTCTTCTTTTCTATTTTTCTTCTTGTCCTTTTTCTGTTTCTCTTTTTCCTTTTTCTCACTGTCCTTCATTTTCTCTTTCTCTTTCATTTGCTTTCTTTCTTTTTCTCCTATTTTTTTTATCCTTTCTATTTCTCAAGCACAATCCAATTAACGAAAAAAATTAGTAGCAGTGTGAATTTAAAAGGTTAAGGACGTAGATCATTTTCGTAGTGATTTGACAAATCAGCGAATCTAGTTTCTTCAAAGATACTTTAGTTTTTGTCCAAAAATCATCCAACGATTTTTTCTTTACTTTTCTGGCAATCATAGTTCAAAAAACGTAGATGTCCCGATTCTGAACAATTGAAACTTCTTCTGCCAATTTTTTTGTTGAGCCGTTTTGGCTCCAAAATGATTGTTTCTGTAAATTTCACCTTATTGATACTTTGACAGAAAAAAATAGGTTTTAAAAAAATATTTTAATACAAACCCGAATTTTCCATTCGAAGCTAGATATATTGAAGTTTGTGACAAATATCGATATTTCGTGTCAGTGTCTATCGGTCTAATCTTAATCTAACTTAGATATGTTATTTATAGAGCTTACTTTTAAAGTATTGACTTATTACCAACTAATTGTCTATTAATTACTTTACTTCAATACATTTAACGATCTATATTAATTAAATTTTCCTCCTTACTATCAAGTGAATGTTCTATTTAACCTGAACAATGGTGATGCACAGTTTCCTTGGTTTGTGTTTAGTCTTCTATTCATTGGGGTTTCCCATATGTTCAGGCTTTCGTACGCAACCAGTTTCCGTACCTGCTGTACCTCCTTAATCACCTCCACGTTGTCCCATGTTATGTTGTGATCCTCCTTCAAGATGTGCTTCGCTACTGGGGGTCGTACTAATGTTATATTCCTTTTTCTCGCTGAAGCTGCTTCCCGTTTATGTTCCGTTAGTCTAACACCAACTAACCGTTTCGTGTGACCGATGTATATTTTTTTGCATTCTGGGCAGGTAATTTTATAAATTCGACACTGAGAAAAATTTTCTTGGTTAATATTCCTATAATTTTATAGCACTGAGTTTGGGGAAAAAATGCATTACTTCGCCGTAAAAGTTCGCATTATTATGTTCAACCACACTATACTTAAATGTATTTTTCATATCAACATAGTAAAAGCAACATTAAGAATATCTCACTACATGTAATGGTTGCCAACTATATATTAAAAGGTTCTGTTTACAGAAAAGTGTATGGTCGCTTGCCTCATCAATAACAACAAACTTTAATTTTCTTCATATGCATTGTTCATATTATTAAAATAATTTCAACCATACAATATGGTATCAATTGCAAACGGTATCGTAACGCTTCTGATCTAATGTTGTATCTACGTTCTAAGTGTTGTCTCCTATTCTATCATAGAAGTTTCATATGCCACATAGCAATTTCGGTGTTCAATTCGATGTTCGATATACTTCATACTCATGTTATGCTGTGTAGTCCTTATATTACGTTGCACGTTGTATGTAAATAAATATTAAAAACTATATCAGTACCACAATTTCAAGTGGGAAAATATTTTCTGGTATTTTTTTCCTCCTTTTTTCCATTCTCTTTATCACTCTATCAGTATGCACCGTCCGTGAGGATCATTTTCCCCTCGAGAAGGTGTTTCATAGTGCTAATGACAAAGCTCAGGGGATTACCCTTTGATGTGAATTCTTAGCTATGGTGGTAGGAACACACATATGGGAGAAGACGATACCAATTATTCCATTATTCTTGCAGTGCCACTTTTTTTAGTTATTGAAATCGAACTAATATTGTATGTCATCAAATAAATTATTGTAAGAAATACTATTTTGTATTTCTACGTTTGCCTAAATTCTCAGACGAAAGTCCTATAACTTATGGAAACTTTAGCCACAAGACTATATTAGAATATCTCATAACCTTCTACTATGCAACTATATCTAAAAATACTATAAATGGTCACTGTCTATATATACCCTATGCACATGGGATAAGTGACACATAAAATTGGGTAAAATATCCTAAAATTTTTTTCCGCGCACATTTTTCCTTTATATCCTTTTGGTCTTTCACGTGACATAGTCTAGTACCTAATTTTTTGGTTTTACTGGTTGGAACTGCTTTAATATCAAAGCGTTCAAGAAGTTCTCGAACTTTTTTGATTATTGACGAAAAAATAATTGGAACTCTTACGGTTTTTTTTGTTTTTCCTGCGTAAAGAGCGTCGTTAAAATATCACGCTGTATTCTATACTTTTTCTTTTTGACAAGATTTCCAATTATCCTCTCGTTTTTCTCGCCGTAGCTTGGAGAAAAGTAAGACCCATGCATGTTAATCTGATTTCTCCTAATTGAAATATTACGTTAAAATCGATTTTTTTTGGCACAATGTTTTGAATTCAGATCATATTTTCCCTTTGACGACTCATTTTAAGAATGCTACAAAAAAAACGGTTATATACTTGTAACCTATTATGTTTTTACTTTAAAATTTTTCCTAGCAGTTGACGAGCCTAATAACTTTTAAAACTATTATCTCCTCTCCCCCAAATCCATCTCATACTATATTTGTATACATGAGCATAAAAGAAGGATTTAATCTGAAAAGCCACTTCAAAATAGTTTCCTTATGTTTGCCAGACTCTTAAGCTTCGTACGTCGATTTTTCTTTCATTTCGCAATTTCTTCCCATTTTGCTTGTGTGTTTTTTCTAGTCATTTTGTACCTCTCCGAGTGTGTATGTCCTTGTGGTTTGTATGTTATGTTCCTTTAGTTTGTCTCAACTTTCTTATGCGACTTTCGGCCGTATATTCATTTTCCTGCAGCGTACGATAAATCGCTAGCTAGCAAGCAAGTAAGCTTATGCGAATATATTTGCAACATCATGTTGCTGAGACTCAAAGCAAAGCCAAGTTGTCCAATGCAACACGACTGAGAAGGGTGGGTGTTGGACTGAAAGGATGCAGTGGAATTGGGAATAGGAAAAGACAGAGAACGGATATAGAGAACACAACTTGAATTGTTGGTAAAACCTGTTAAGGCTCTTTATCCATGGCCGCATAAATGTTTTGTGCAAACATAGAAAATACTATTTTGCGTTTGAGATGAAATGCTTAGTTGCTTGTTGGCTGGCTGAATGTGTGGAGACTCTGGTGGTGGTGAATTGCGGAACGGTCTGTTTTCTTGGATTCAGACGGAAAAGCCAGTGCAACTTGAAAATATGCTCGTGTTTGAAGATGTTGTAGCCCAAGCTGGCTTTTGAATCAAGTCAAAGTCAAACAGGATGTGTTGTATAAAGACTGAGCTTAGTTCTAAAATGCGAAGAGCTAGTTATTTTTTTAGAGCAAATACTTCATATAATCCTTCACATAATTCCATTGAATAGCGGCAGATATCTGACATCCTTTTGGTGATGTAGTTTTTGAATAACTTTTGCGATAGAACTTTTTTTTTATGAAAGTGAACCAGTAGATATGAAACAATAGATGATTCGCTGAGGTAATTTAAGAAAGAATGGACTACACTTTTTAGTAAACCTACAGATTAGTGAATAGGAAGCAAAAAATATAACGATCGACCAAAAAATATAGCAATATCTCTTTACCCTCCTCATAACGAGAAATGTTACATCTGAAAATTTGAATCTCAGATCAAACACTGTACTGCAACGAACTTTGAGGATTTCCTCTCAATTCAAATTTCATTTTATGTCTTCAAAGTAAAAGCTTAACTGACAACACAACCAGTTCTCTAGAAGCGGTAGCATCATTGCATCGAAAGAAAGGATTAAATGGGATATGTTCGCAGTAGTGCTGGCATGCAAGTTTCAAAAGTATGCAACAGTATATAGTTATGCACATGTCATCGACTTTATATGGGTGAAAGGATATAGCCGTTTTCTTGGACGTTTTCTAGCGTTTCTGTTCGATGTGGGAGATTTTAAGCTGTTTGAATTGATAAGAAGCTTCCAGGTACTTTGAAAACGGATAGCCGGAATAGTGTTGATAGGAGACATAAATGAAAATGACTTGGAACTGTTAGAGATTCGGCTTTAGATTTTGCGGCGAGGATGTGTATTTTCAGGAAGTTTTTGATCATATAAAAGCAAATTTGGCAAGTGATTTTGGTTTAAATATTTAGTATGAAGGTTTATCTGGTTTATGCCTTTGGGTTTTTAGAACAGTAATGGGAATGTTTTAGGTTGGATCGGATACTTTTATGCGATATATAAAAAGAGTTATCGCAATCAAATTTAGGTTTCTTATTGATAATGTAGCTGAACATGACTTAGGATTACCTTATTAAGCTTACTTGTAACCTGACTCTTGCTAAACTATGTTCAGATAGTCGTTAAATTTATTCTTCAGCTCGAATTTGTACGTAAGTTTTTGAATATTGCGTGTTGTGGCGGAAATATTAGCAACTAACTTTTCTTCGTTTGTTTTTGCTAAAAGAAACATTTTTGTTTAAGCTGTGGCTTTTCTGAGTTACTTGATTGAACAATTTTAGGCTGAAATGATACGATCTTTTCTACGCAGTTAGCCAAAATATCGTGAAAATGCCGAAGAAAACATTACGTCATTTGAGCTCCGTGCGACCATTTGCGCGCGTCATGTTCAAAAATGATTAGCACAAACCTCCTTCAACTAAATTATATAATTTTTTTGAAAAAAGAGAAACTGTGCTTGTTCCTGTTTGGGTCCACTGAGTTTGACTCATCTTGTGTACAAACCAAATAAAAGTTCAGTGGTTTTTTTTTGCGGATCTCGTAGTCCAATCGAATTGAAATTTTCAAGAGATATTAGTGCTTTTGAGTTGTTAGAGAATTTCTCAATTTACAAGAAAATATCTTTAGCCATTTGGTCACATCCGACATTTCAGTGAATTTAAAGATACTCCTGTATGTCTGGGAAAACAAATAATTTAAATCGTTTTGGTTTTTTAGCTTGTTTTTGATGTTTCGAAAATGTTTAACCCCATGCGGGCGCTAGATGCCTAAAAGTGAGGGGGGAAATTAGAAAATATAGAATTACGATAGCTTCCCACAAAGTCATCAAATTATTACGAAATTCACAAGTCAATGTGTCAAGAAATACTTTTGTGTGGTTGTTCATGAATGAACCAGTGACGCAATACACTCCCGGTCAAAATGATAGCACATGTTATAATTTTTGCTATTCAAAGGAAGTGGATATATTCAAGGTAAGTATTATGTTTCACATAAAAACACAACTAAAAGACTAATACAATCACATACACGGCAATCCGTTCTAGGAACCAAATTCCCTGAATCAAGAAAATATTTTTTTCTCACCTGGGTTAAAAACATAGCGCACATGCACAGGTTGTATAACTCTAAGTTATTCAGTTAGTGATGACGATCGTGTTGAGATGATTGTAGAAGCGAAGTGTAACGTGAAAATTCATGATAGACTTTTAGTGCTGTTTACCATAAAAAAAAGTAGAGATGGGACGTGGTAAAATGTAGGACGAATGTGGCATTAAAACAATTTGGAAACCTAAAAAGGAAGAACGGTCTGTGGCAAAAATATGGAGATTTGTCAAGAGAAGCAGGAAAGTTATAATTTATTAAATGATTCTGAAAATTATGGGAAGAATAAAGTTCTGGTTGGCCAAAGGTGATTCCTGAACATAAGAGACGATTACTTTTGAGAAAAGCTTCAAATTTTTCCTTTTCCGCCGCAGAAATAGGCAAAAACTTTGGTATCAATGCAAGTGGCGGGATAATAAGAAGAGTCACACGTGTATGTCCTCACTTAAAATGGAAAAAAAATAAAAAGAACACCACCCCTAACGAAGCAATACACGGATATTTATTACCGATTACGTGTTAGAAAAAGTGGAGGAAAGCCATATTTTCGGACGAGAAAAAAATATAATTTAGTTGGTTCTGATGGGTACTGCTTCTACTTTCATTTTTTACGCAAAGAAGAGAAAGATTTATGTGAAAGACAACACGATGATGGAAGTGTAATGGTTTGCTGGTATTGGGTATAACGGCAAAGCAGAAATAAAATTTATGAATGAACGCTATCAACTATTAAGTGTTAATTTGGGAGCAATTAAACGCGCGCAAGTGAAAAAGCAAGACATGAGTATATTTTCAACAAGATAACGCTGTCGTCCATACCTCTTGAGTTGTGAAATACTTTTTTTTTTAAAGAAAAATGTGAACATCCTTGATTGGCCACCCAGGTCTCCGGATTTGAATATGATAGAAAATGTTTTGGGGGAGATCACTCGTAAGCTGTTTACACTGGAAAGAGGAAATTTTAGAACGTTGAAGAACTTCATCAGTTCACTAAGGAAGAATGTAATAAACTACCGCTGAAAAATATAAAAAAATGGACCAAACTTTACCAAAAAGAATGATTGAGGTTATTTCTAAAACGAGTTTAATACTAATTTTCTTCGAAAATTAGTAAAAAGTCGGTATTCATCATTATAGAGTTAATAAAAACATTTTTTATAGAACCAAATTATTGTATAGTTTGCAAAATATAGGTGACCTGTGCTGTCCTGGTCTATGTTTTTACCCCAGGTAAGAAAGAATTACATTGCAGTGTATGTGGTTGCATTAGTCTTTTAGGTATGCGTTTATGTGGTACATAATACTTACCTTGAACACACCCATTTTCTTCCCATTTCCTTCCACACCCATTTCCTTTGAAGCTGTCAAGTGTAGATTGAAGAGTGCTCCACTAATGCGGACGAAGGTCTTTAACGGTCAACGGTAACCTGCTCCACTAACATTAATTCCTTGTTTACCTCGTCGAAGATTTGATGAGCTACTATCACATCACTGGCAGACATTTCGCTTGGATTTTAGTCCAGTTGAGATGCCCTGCTATCCTCGCTCTTGTAAGTTTTTGTGTAATCAGTTTCCATTCATTACGGTGCTCCTTTATTAACTTTTAAGCATAGTTACCCTTTTGCAGTCGAAAATTCTTGTTGACATAAGAAAACCATACACTGAAGGTCATTTGCGTAAGAATCTAGTACTTACTATGTTTATTAGACAAAAAAGACGATATGAGCTTAAGCCACCTGAATTTTCAATGCAGTTTTGTTGAACCAACAATTTAGCCAGCAAGCTTTTTTGACTTAAGTCTGGATCTGAAGCTCAATGGTGGAGTATGGAGTGCCATTTATTCTCAGAGCCTTTGCAATCTATTTGATCAATTATTGGCTCTAAATATAGTGTAGGCAATTTAATTTAAATCAAAAACGGAATCTGTGGTGAAACTATTGCTCTTAACGATTGATTATGCAACACAGATTCAATTTGCTGCACTTCAGCATACCCATAAAGTATTGAGATGAGATAACATTACTTTGTTTCTCCATTTGGGCCTGTTGTTGTTTGATATTGATACACACAGTCTTGGCTTTATATGTTGTGAAGATGCCCCTACTTTGTTCTCTGCTTTTTGAAGAAAAAAATCGTCGTGCAAAATCGAAAATCAAAAAGATGTTGATTTAAAAATAGTGAGAATACAAGAGCTGCCAAGACAGAAGTCTGCTGCAAATAGAGATAGGAAAAACGACTCAATTTGGTGTGTTGACAAAATTCAACTTACAAAATAAAGAAATCTAAAAAAAACCTATCTTCACAAATCATTTTGGTCCTAGTTATGAATTAGCATTTCGAAATAATATTTTTAAATTTTCCTGTAAACTAAGCTGTTGAGCAAACAAGCATTCTTTGAAACTATCCATTCGCAAGAAACAAAGATGTTAAAGACCCCTATTGTTTTCAGCACTATCTCAAAGAGACGAAGATATATTTGCCTCCTTTCAGCCCACGATGAGCGACCCTCTATTCTTTCTTGATTAGGTTCTTGTAAATATTTTTCGCATTCACTTGTTCCTCCAGCAGCGATGTCTTGTTGAAGTCTTATGACGCTTACCCTTTGATAAAACATCTTCGAAAAAAGTGATGGTTTGTTTGATATTGTTTCATTTTGACAAGAAGCTACTAAAAAAAATAATAGCAGATTTATTTCGCAAGCATAAATCGTCATTCACTGCATCAAAGGTAAATTGAGATGTAAAAAAAACAGTGCATAAACACAAAGCATTACCTTTTGCATACACTTACTATTAAGTTAATCTTTTCACCAATGTGGCCTGTAAATTTTACAATACTCTGATTAATGCGTCAGAAATTATAACAATTCAAAATTTGGGAAAAATTGATTACTTTTGAGCACTGCGTCCCAACATAAAGTTAAACATTTCCAAAACATCATTTTAGATGAGCTAAAAACACTAACAATTTTTATTTGACATACTGGCTTTCAAAGTTTTTTTTGATAGAAATAAAGAAATTTGCTAAAATCACCGGTTTGGCTAAAAGGTTAAAAATATCCTTCTCAATATATATATATATATATATATATATATGTATATATATATATATATATATATATATATGTATATATATATATATATATATATATATATATATCTATATATATATATATATATATATATATATATATATATCTATATATATATATATATATATATATATATATATATATATATATATATATATATATATATATATATATAATCTACAACTAGTATTCATGAACTTCCGAACATTTCAGATTGATCAGACCACGCACTTCTGAGATAATTAAATTCGAAAATTAATAAAATTAATTTGCGCGATTTCACAGAGAGAAAGGTTGAATCAAAATCTCACTCAAAACATGAAATGCATTCATCTAATGTTCTTCAACGATCAGTTTCCATCAACTTTCACTACAAGTTTAGTCGATCAGGATGCTCTCATCGTGTCGAAATGCTTACAAACTTGTTTTACATTTTACGCAATTCACTCTTAAATACAACTCAACTCTATACTAGACCTTAGTGCGGGGCTTCGACACAGAACACTCCATAATGTGCAAATGTTTGGATCGTTGCTCTCCGTACACGAAATTATCGGTAAGAAGCCAATTATTAATTGATATTAAATGATTGCCTCGTTTTGATTGCCTCACTCACGTGCTACCCTTCTTGGCTATGTGCATTCAAACGTGTTGACCACAGGGAACAGGACATAATCACAACAAGTGAAGGAGTTCTTGTGAGGTAGCTCGCTTAGAATAGAGTGTGTCAACACACGTGTTAGGTGCTAAAAACTGACTCGTTTTGATTGCTTCACCCTTTAGCCACAATCGTGGCTATTCAGGCAAATAAAAATAACGGCTAGTCATCGGTATCGCGACAGATTTAGAGGTTAGGCCGTGGCTTTTACGTCGTTAATCATAAATATGGATAGGAGAGCGTTGAAAAAGGAATAGGAAGCATGGCTCAGAACTCGAAAACAGAACTAGAAATCCGGCATGAAAAAAGCGAAGCTTGTCTTGGGGCGTGATAAGATACTTTTGAATTTGTTTTATTTTATGTATCTACTGATTAAGTAATCGAAAAAACAATCAATAGAAAAAATGGTATTCAAAAATAAAATGGCTACATCAAATATAAAATAAAACAAGACTAAATACAAAAGGCAAATCAAAAAGCGAAAATAGAAAAGATGAAACAAAATGACACGAAATAAAAGAAGATTAACTAAGGAACCATAAATAAAAATTAGACAAAACATAAATAAGACTGTATAAAACATTATTTTACAATGACAAATTCAATTTTAGAATGCACTCCTTTTTCTGTTAAGGAAATTACAGGTGTACTTATGAAAAAAATTAAATTATAATTGTCAATACCTTTCAGTACATATACATAAAGTTAGACAATAGTTATAGTTTTCTGAAGAAAAGTTTACTGCGTCAAACTGAAATGACACCGTAATAAATTGTTTTATCTAATCTCTGGTTTGATGAATTCCTTATCTTGTCCTAGAATTGTGATTATGTGAGCCATGTGATTCGCACTCTTCAAGCAAAAATATTCCTATACCTACACTATTTATTAACTTTGGAGTTGAAAGATACAGGAAACATGTGAAAAATTTTTTTTTATCAAATATTTCCTAGTATTCATCCAAATTTGCACGTATCCAATTGAAAACTTGTTCAAGCATAGAAGAAATTCAAGCATACCAGACACATACTTAATGCAAATTCTTTCTTTGCAACGGTTATCTTTCCGAATCCATCAATTTTCGATATTCATAATTTAAAGTAACTCACCCTTGCAAAAATTGAAATTGACAGTACCATTACCGTGAACGCTATTACGTTCCGGATAGGTTTCTATTCATTTTACAATTCGCGAAACACACCTCGTTTTTTTCCTTTCTTCTTATTCTTTTCGTTTTTGTCGCATATTCATAGTAAGGTTTCTTCGCGCGCTCCGTGGAAACAATCATCTATATTGGCAAGGACGCGAGATTTCCACACGAGGACACACAAGTCACATCTGATACCGTTTCTATCGCATGCAAACGAAGATATTGGCTTCTTGACATACACGACGACTACCGGTAAAAGTCCGTGAAAGACATGTAGCCAAGCGGGCGGGCGAACGAGCAGGCGATGGTGTAAGAGTACTACTTTTGCGAAATTGGAAAATAACAAAAGATAAGATATTTCTAACCTACATACGAACATACTTCCTTACTTACATCGCATACGCACCCTCTTTGCAATTTTTTTTGCTGAGCTTCTCGCGCTCCTTTTTCATGTTGTTGTTTTTGGTTGTATAGTGATGGCACATTTCTTATCTTAACGGCTTCAGTTGTTCGTCGCCCCGGTTTTTATGCCAATATATTTCATTGTTTTTTTTTTCGCAGTGCGCCCACTCTTTATCCTATTACACAAACTTCCATATCTTTTTCGACGCACCTTACAGTTTATCGCGGGTTGTATTATGGATGGGATTCACTTTTTTGAAGTGGAATGGATTCAGACTGTCCAAAAATTAAAGTTCTTTGTATTTGTCTTATAATTTAAGTTCTACGAAAATTCTTAAAATTAAAGCATTACTGAAAATTAAGAATTCTAGAAATAAACTTTTACTAAAACAAATCCCATTTCACCGCATGTGTTTCACATGAATAGGCTCCAAGCCAAACAACTCGCTTTCTGACAAAAAAAAAATCGCCAAACCGAAAACCATCCACGCGAAATTCTATGCAAAATAATCCTCATCCTGATACACACGTCCAAATATTGCCAGGACCGAGATGGTTGGGTAGCGTGAAATAAAAATGGTTTCCGGCAAAACTTCTACTTCCTTCGACCCCTTGTCACTTCAAAAATAAAAAAAAAACCCAAGCGCAGTCTGTACATACGCCCACTCTCACATCTTCGCGTACTGGGTAGAGAAAAAAACAATTTTGCAAAAGGACAAAAGTTTGCGAAAAAAAAATTGGAAACTGACTTGCTACGACGAGTGACTTCTTAGACTCGAAAAAAAAATATCGAAGGGGACCTGCTATCTTTTATATCCGGTCCTATATGAATCGCGGCATCCATAGGTAAAAAGGATAAGAAAAATGATGTTCGAAGTAGAGCGGAGGGATGTGAAAATTGTGCGTATGGATATTGCTTCGTATGGAGAACCAAGTGTTGACGACGAAAACGGCGATATCTCTCTGGACTCGAAGTGAGGGCCTTGGGCTTCGGTCGGGACTACCTCTTTTTTTGCTCTATCTCCGTAAGTTACCGCAAACAAGTCCAACCGAGTATAACTTAAAGTTCAGTGAATTGACGGAGACGAAAAAGAAGAAAAGGCGAATCACAGGTGGTGAGGGAAAGTGAATATAAATGGATAGCATCGAAAATGCGAGCAGCCTGGGGGCGAACTGAAGCGAACGAGCGTAAAAAACCAATTCGCAAATACTTTGCATACATAATGGCATGCCTGCCACCAAGTTTTTGCGTTTACGATACATGAAGGGGTCCTGGACATAAAATATGCGAAAGCCAGCGAAGGGACAATGTAAATTGTTGGGTGGCACCGACGGTCGACTTGCCTTCGGAAGAAAGAATATTTCTTTTTTATGCATCTCCTTTTTTTTGCATAGATTACTCTGACACAACAGTCCGTCGAATATGCGAAAAATATAGGATTCTTCGGCATGCGTTGGTTGGGGGTGAAAAATAGAACGGCTAGTATGAATCGCGAGTTACTTAAACTTCATCCCGTCTTTATTGTTTCCGATACTTTGCATAGTTAGTCGGTGATATATCTCTTAGTAGCCCCGTGCATGGTTGTGGGCTTTCGAGTGAATTATGTCCTGCGGCTGCAGATATTTATTGGATTTCGTGGTCTTGATTGATGCGATGGATTCCGAACAGTGCAGCGAGCTATAAGTTATGTTCATCTTTAATTTCTGGAATATCTGAACACAAGAGGGTTCCAAATGCTTACGAACATATCCAGATACTTACGAGCTGACTTTGCATTCCTACGAATCGAAACCTCATATCTGAACCGTAACAATGCATGATTGAAATTGGAATTACCTTCGAAGCGGAATTCGTACATTGCGAAACTGCATTTCTTGGTTTTCGTATAAGATCCCTGTAATACAAGTGAATTTTCTGGATACATCTCAAATAGCAACAGAACCAAGGCTTTTGCTATTCATGGTATTTCAAACGTACCGTAGTTCCATTGCCACCCCTTTGACACATGTGTTGGGAAGATGATGAGGAACTCATCGTCGGCAAGAGTAGAACTCATCACTTTGTTGTATATCTTCAGGTTCTGGGAAGAAGTTGACTTTACATCAAAGTTACGAGAGTACACACTCACCAACTTCATATTATTGCTGCGAGTAAAGAGACCTTACGAAGCAGAAACTAAGCAACCGTCATTTTCTACATCCATCAATTTTCTATAAAACCGCGTTCACGAAAACCCATATAACTATGCCATATGTGAATCATCGTATATGTAAGTAGGTTTCTTCGGTAAAGCTTATATGTACAAAATGTGTGTGCTGTGAGAAAACCGCAAGGAGATGAAGCGTATACGCTCGTACTGTGAGAATGTCGTCGTCATCGTCATAAGTTCTTTTTCTCATGATGTAGTTTCGACTTTAGTGAGTGCACAGGGAAAAGCTATCCAAAACCCATTTCTTCTTCATTTCAGACATCCTAAGGGCTTTTTGAACTCAACTTCCTGCATTTCGCGTTTTCTCGCGATCTACTAGACTGCATCTCTTTTCGTCCGTAAAAATAGCGTTTGCATTTCGTGAATGATGTGTGGTTTATACACATGCTGGTGAGTTTTTGTGTCATGTATGAATATAAGTCTTAGAACATATAACGTAAATTTATTGCACAGTTGTTGACATGAGTAGTGTTTTACATACAGTTTGCTGTTAAATGAACAGTTAACATAAAATACGATTTGATTATTACTTTAGCTGCTGCTATTATTACGACTTTTGATAATGTCCGTTTATCTTTTTGTTTCCAATAAAGTAGAAGGGTCCTATATGCTCATTTCCTATACCAATTTTACCCTTCCAGCCACCGCCATGTTTTCGAACTTATTTCCGAAATAAAACCAGTTTATTAGAGTTTTTATTATCAGATTTATCAACATAAGATTTTCAGATATGACACAATTGACAATTAAGTTCATCAAAAAATTTAATCTATATCCAGTGGCGTGCACAAGCAGGGGCGGATGGCCCACTCTATTGCATAAACGCCTTTGAAAAAAAAATTGCGATTTCGTACCACTTTTTCATTTACACTTTTGTTCCTCTTTTTCGCTTCAATAAAAATTGTATTTTCCCACTCGGTTTCAAAGTCCTATGTCCAACCCTATTAATTTTATAAGTTCCATCGACGAAATCAGCTAAAAAATTCGAAGCACACGGGACACTCGGTGTCCCGCCACTGAATCCTCAGCCACTGTTTTTGTATAGAATAGTGGCCCAGACACTGTGGCTCTGTGTGTATGCTCTCATTTATTTCTATGCCCCGGCAGTGGCTAGAGATACAGTGGCCGAACACCGAGTGTCCCGTGTGAAACGGGCTTAAAGCGTAAATTGGACACGGATTTGATGTATGCTTTTGGTTGAAAACTCACATTCCTAATTTTTTTAGGATACTGCTACGAAGTATCCTTAGGCTTGTTTCACACGTACGAGCTTCCATTCGGTTCGGTTCGTTTTCGGTTGAAGCGGAAAACAGACTGAACCGAACGAAACCCCTTCACACAAACACGGTTCTCACACGGTTCATATTAGGTTTTGTGTTTCTTTCTCAACTTTGCGTAGTGACGTCAAATTCATAAAAGTCTTCAAAAATTTCCACACATTCGTTTTTCCATGCTTCCTGCATCTTAGATTTATCTTTATATTTTGCACAAGTTTTGTCCCACAGCACTACTTTGAACTGCACTGCACAAATCAGCCGATTCACATCAACATCTGGTAAATCGCTCATTTGATCAGAAAAACTGCGATTGATAATTTCAAAAAATTATAGGTAATAACAAAACTAACTAAAACTGAAAGTAACTGGGTAACACGTCAAAATATTTCAAATAAAGAGATCCAAACTGATAGCTTATTAATTTTAAAGAAATGCAAATGATCCAATCAGGTTAAAACCGAAACTAAACCGTACGTGTGTGAACGTCTTGATTGCTTTCTGTTCCCTGGACACGAATTCACATCTCATAGAAACCTGATGAAACATATTCGTGCTCAAGGAGTATTCGGTGCCTAATAGAAACCGAAGCACCGTTTCACACTTGTCGGCAGCGACCGAAAACGAACGGAAAATGAACCGAATCAAACCGAATGGAACCTCGTGCGTTTGAAACAGGCCTTAAGAAAAAGGTATCATTCCCTTTGTTTCATTGGTTATTTTTTCAATTGATTTGTTATTCAAATCTGGTATTCCGAAAAATTACTTAAACTTTTTCAATGGACAATAAGCTAGTTACAAAAGTTCGTTTACATCAGATTTGTGCTCTGAATAGCGCCCAATCTATTGAGAAAATGTCTAGAAAATCTGTAATCTTGAAACCTAGCCAGCTTAACGGTGTTTATTGATTTTAAACTCGATTTTCTGGGCACAGTATCATTTCATACTCAAACCATCCAACAGAAGCAATTTTCAAACCATGCTATCATTTTCAGAAAAAAATCTCTACCTACATCCGTGTATGAACGACTTAGTGCAGAAACCAAAGTCAGAAGATTGAACTTTTGATCAGCTTGAAGGTGGCTCTTATTTTTATTAAAAAATTGTGTTTAGTAACATGGCTCATTTTTAGATCAATGAGTTTATAAACAAGCAACATTGCCGTTTCTAAAGTTCTTAAAACTACACTGGTTAGCGTAGTTTTCATACTGGTGGCATCATTGATCATTTTTTTTACAAATTAGGCCAGAGCTCGCGTTACAGTTAATGCACAATGTTACCGGACCATGATCAGAAGTTATTTCTTCAAAAATGTGGATAGCATATATCTAGACGATATGTGAATTCAGCAACTAAATCATTAATAAGCCATGATTGGCTTACTGAGGACTTAACTCAGTCGTAGATACCATTCAGTTCCCAGGATTGATTTATTTATATTATTTATTTTTGATTCATTTAGTTTCAGTTTTTCCATGATTGATTTCAAACAAGTCAATACTGAGCACGTTGTTGTGAATATGAAGCCTACACACTCAAAAGAGAGGTCGGAAATTGACCCAACAGTAAATTTTTTTCTTGTAATGTGGTTTCAAATGGTTTCAAATGGTTTCAAATGTCGTGGATGGTTTTCATGAATGAATAAAGATTGTTTTTCCTATCCTGCCTTCAACTTTAGTAACTATTAAAAAAAGTAATACCGCTTCTTAAAATATAAAATCTTTGGATGCTTTTTCAATTCTTAATTTGAAAATTGCCAAGGAGAGGAACTTCTAACTGGTCCTAAAATAGGATCAAGTCGCCATATGATTGCAAGTGTTTTCAGTAGTTAAGTATGACAGATTATTCGGCCTTCTTAACCTTGCCACCATTGGGCAACTCGTTCTTTTGATTTCTCTTTCTACTTTACAATCCATCCTTGATACGGTTTTTGTGCTCTTTTATGCCAGCAAATGGGCTACCTCCTATTTTTTCGATGATGAAATTGTGATCTTGAGCTTTTTTCGGAGTTTGAATTACCTTTTTTATTTGATGGCTGAAGTTTGCATATCCATTACTGCCCTGATTTTCGCCAGGGCACTTACGAGTCCTCCTAGGTCTCCAAAATTGTACCTATAAGCTACTAGCCTATTTTGCTACTTGGTCTTGAATTTCGAGGTGTGACGGTTCAATGTCAAAGAAGTTTTTTCAAGTTTGTTAAGTCTGTTCCTTTTCTGGTCCTTGTTAAGTCTTCAGCATTATTGCGGAATGCCGTGTATCTCTTAGGGAGATCTAGAGACATTCAGCAATTCAATTGAATTAGGTAGCTTTGCATAGGAGTATTCGAGGTCACATGAATAGTCACAAGACTTGGAATAATCACAAGACTTGGCATTGCTACCGGAGGTCTCATGTCCTTTCACTCTAGATATGTACACTGTACGGTCAAGATTCAAAAACGCTAAAAACTTTGGGGCTGAAGAATCCTCTTGTGCGCTCTCAAGGTAATCTTAGACCTCGGTGGATGCACGTTGCACCAAGTCACTGTTGAATTTAGCTCGATGTGCTCTACGCTGATTTGTGGTCACTCCCACGGACTGAGTGGTTGGGTATAGGGCTCAAAGATTTGTGTTGAAGCTGCAACTCAGTCAGTCTCCTTCTCATGTGCTAATCATCGGCTTTTGCCAAAAAATGAATAGCCTCTCTTGGCGCACCATTCTTCTCAGATCTGACTGATCTATTTTTTATCGAATTAAGGGGTATAGCACAGCTCATCAACGCGACGAAATGTTTCCCAGAGTACAGTGGCTAAGAGAGAGCAGATCCATGGTATGATGACGGGGCTCTAATACACTTATATATGACCTTTGATAAGACTCTTCGGTTGACAACCGAGCAACCTTACCTGGCATAAAGCTGCTAATAAGTGAAACTACTGAATATTCCAAAAGCTAGGTGACTAACTTATTGTGCCTTCAAAACTGCCATTTTGTTACCAGCAATTTTTTGTAGTTTTTTTCTGCTACATGTCACTTTATATAAGATTAAAGATCTCACCATTTGCTTGTATACCTAAAATGCTTGTATTAGAGGCATGACCCAAATGAATCCAAACATTTGCTCTGCCTTCGGCATTGCTATAGTTATCACTTGTGTCATTTTGTTTAGATAACCGTCTTCAAGTGAGTGTCCTGCAAGATTTCACGATATTTTTTTTAAAAATTAGAGTTCAATAACAAAAGCAAAATGAAGTCAAAGGAGAAGGGAAAAACAAATTAAATAATTCAAATAATAGGAAAGCTAAATATTTCAAAAGCAAAAATTATGAGAAATATTAAATTAAATTAAACAATTAAACATAAAAGAAGCAATTGATGTTGTTTAGCCAATGAAAGGTGTCCTCCTATTACGGTGGAGAGTAAATCAGCTGGCACTTGTAAGACAAGAGGAGAAGCAACCCGGAAAGATACGAGGAGAAGTACCCCAGACACCTAATCAGCATACTGTCCAATGTGCTTGCTGGGCACAATGGGGGTGCTCCTCAAAGGGTAGCTCAAGGTGCGGGATGCCGCCTCAAAAGTTTTTGGGGTATTACAAGAGCAAAAATGGCATGTTGCGTTGCCAGATCGGTCACCATGCCTGCAACGCTGAACGTGCGAAACGCCTTTAACCCGGCGATTTGTAGCATAGCGTGAAAATAAACCTTAGTCCGCGCGAAATATATAAAAAAGTTATGGCGATGTTTTACTTCTCGGAGATGCTACTTTGTACCCCTAATTTTTAGGGGCTCTGTTTCAAATTCCTTTTTGCTGGATCAATTCAGAGAGCTAAAATAAAAATTCTTTTAAAAAACAGTATGAAAGGTGTGAATTTTCTAAGACTAAAACGCTGCTAGAGAAAAAATGGTCGAATTGGTCTAAAGTGAAGGCACACAGTTGCAGTTAGAAGAATTTCGATAGCAATATACACGGAAAAAGCTTGATCTGCAATAATCATATTAATCCTAAATATCTTACTTCTTTATTGTTTGACGAGCTATATGTTAAAAGAGCTGCTAACAAGGGTCAAGCTAAGGAACAAATTCAAATTTTTTAGACGCAAACATTTTAGTACTTCGTGATCCCTGAATTCGACTTGTGGAGCAGCTATAAGATTAAATACAGGAATAAATAGAATTGAAAGTTTACGAAACCACTCGTAGTCCTCTATCTTAAACATATTTCAAAATTATTTCAAACAAGGCGGTACTAAAATTCTTGCACATTTTTCAAAAATACAATTAAATCCCAGATAGGGTCATTTTAAGAGAGATGCGCCATTAGGAAAGATGGAAGCACATGTCAATACTTTTAGACTTTCAGTCAGTTTTGCTTGAATTTGTGTTGACAATTTGAACCGAAAGTGCTATCTGTGTGTACTCCTTTGCAAATAATCATCGAAAGTTTTCTCTTGGCTCTCAGATCTTATTGTGATTATCGTATATTGTGATTATCGGAGTATAAGGTAGCGTTTGTGTACTTTAGTGTTTACAATAAGCAATAGTACTGTTTAAAATATTTAGTTGTATTTTATAGAGCTGTTTCCATATGGGTGAAGTTTTGCTAGCGGGTGCATCTCACCCTTAACCCTAGAATGCTGCCGATGAGTAAAATTAACTCACATTCGGTACATATTTCGTCGCGCATCAGCCAGTTGGCCACTCCGACTGCCAAGAGTCTAGAAGCTATATAATATTTTTATGTTTAATGATTTTTTTTCTCCCGGTACCACGCTCCATGCGACTTTTATGTATTGAAATTCACCTCCTTCCTAAACTACTGGCCATCCCATTCTAAAACTTTTATGATAAAATAAGTATACTTTAAGCTTTATTTTGTTATCAAAATAAATAAAATTAACTTGGTCCAAATTATTCAAATCACGAGTTTAAGTGTCTAATTCCGGTTCCACACAGGAAAAAAAATTTATTTTTCAAATCTAATTACAAAATTAAAAAGAACAGCTAATTTTCTATACCAATCATTATGTTTAATGTTTTTTAGATTTTGTTTTGAATCTCAGAATCCGCTTTCAAAAAAACCCTTTTATCAATTTCGTCAATTATTCAGAAGCCCATAACTCGGCAACTAAACCTCATAGAAACAAAAACTTGTGCATCCACATTCATATCTTCTAGAAGTACCATTATGCACAACATAAACGAAATCCAGAACCTCGATTTTTTTTCGTTGTCCGCTTCACGTGAAATGCCCCATATATGACATTAATTCAGAAACTTCTCCTAATTTAACTTTACCAACAATATCTTTGTTTGATTTAAAAAAAAACTCTTTTCTAAAATCTTTAAAATATAGCCTTGCAAGTTTAGGTTTTTGATGAATCTCGCGTTGAATGGTTCATTATGAAGAAATATGGCTACACTCTGACTGAATCCCCGACAGGCAGCTAGATATAAGTTAAATCGAAAATAATACCGAAGATTCTTGTGTGAACTATTGTTCTTTTTTTTGTGGAAAATCAGTGAAAAATTCCATATTTTAACAATTCTTAAGTTAACACCCTCAAACAATCAACTTTCAAATTCCTATTGCGATCCAGTGTTCACGACCAACAACTAATCACAAATTTTTTCACATGCTAACTCCGCATCAGTCCGTACATACATAAATCTCTATCTGAAATAGTTACGTCATTGTCAACTAACAACGCCAACACAGCACAATATAACTCGCCAAATTTCCCCAAATACTCCTTCATATTAAGACTCTCGACAGTCTCAATGCAAAGCACTGCTTGCTTGTTGTTCCTTCGACGCTGTTCTGGGCAACATAACGTTAAAACCCAAAGTCTCGAGTATTTCATTTCCTTGAAAACTTTAACCAGGTTTTTTGGAAAGAGGATTGAGCTAGTGTAGTATGCTTTGAGAGTTGGTGTGCCTTTGTGAAGCAGGGACGGCTTTGTAATACGCGGTACATTCCCTAGACGTGCCCGCACGAATACGTTGAAAAGGAATTAGCGAGTCGGGATGGTGACTGGAGGCAGTCATTTAATCAGTGTCCTTAAGCAGCCTTGTTCACGTATGCTTGCGTCACTATCGTGTCCCAACACCATGCGAGTAAAAAGGTGTAGAACTAGAAAAGCTCCCGAAATGGAAAAGGAGCTACCGGAGTTCGGAAGGATGAGAAATGGTTCGCAAAGTTATGGTCGGGTATATGTTCTAGCCATACGTATAGAAGGTGTAGTTGCAGTTTGGAGTGTTAACCAAAAACTGAAATAACTAATGCCTCAAAATTTTAAACAGCGAACGTAAGTAAACCATCCAACCATGGAGCCAGTCAGCCAGCCGAAACGTTCTGACTCAAAATTTGCAGCGCGATAGTATTTAGTTGAAAGATCCTACTTTGAAGCTGTACGTCATTGAAAGCAAACGAAGTAGTAAAGAAAGACACTCGTATATGCAGAATGCACATATTGTATGCCTTCCTCGAGTTCTATAAAGGATATTATTAAAAGACGGAACCCCGCAGCCAGAACAGACGAAGATTCGTCGTTTGTTTGAGGGAAGCAAAGTGGGGACGACTAGCTAACTGGTTTCTGAGGTATCCAACTTGCATTGACTACATATTCACATGTGTGCAATATGCCATTGCATGGAGCATTGAACAAAGCATAGAGCAGCCCCCGAAGAAGATGAAGAAGAAAGTTTTGTAATTAGTAAAAGTTTTGAATTTCTCTTAATTGGACCGGGTCCTCAGCTAATAGCACATACTACTCTCTAAGATTGTAGACAGTTTTCTTTGAACGAAAGATATGAGACGTATGTTGGTAGTTCTGTTTTACGCGGATGCTGAAGTTAGCGGTTCGGGCACGACAAAGGATTGACAATTATTTTTCCATCCGTGCAATCTATGCATATTAGTTGGTATGTTAAATATGTTCAAAGAACATGCTTGAATTTGCGCTGACGTGTTCTTATCAAATTAAGTTAAGTTTCGGATGCAATCATATCTTTTGAAGTAGAATATTGTAGAAGCTGTATTCGAGGGAATCCACAGAAATCAATTGCAATTCGAATACAATATGCTACAAAGTTGGAAACATATGAGTTTTACTTCTTACAGAAAACTACTTGTCTAGTTGAATTAAGAATAGTCTCAAGAGCTCACGTACTTGTTAGCATCTATGAATTGTAACTTTTTTCATTTTAAATAATTATCTCATTATCATTTGGTGAAACTATTTCTTATATGAATCAACGATTGATTTCTCTTTTCCCATGTGGTACGTGTCCTATATCTGTAGTGTGTGAGTAGTATTGTCTGTTCTGGCAGTCAACATCTGGCTAACATATTTTTTTCTTAATTATCTCAATTCTCCAGAAAGGAGGATGCTATTGCAAATCAATTGCCCTCCTTCAAAACACCCCAGTAACCATTTAAACAAAATGCATGAAAAACCACAGGATATCTATTTTTAAGTGAATATGTAAACAAAGCAGTCATTCAAATCAACTGCTAGTTTGATATCTACCAAATCATGAACATAAACATGTCAGCTTCTAAATTTTTTGCTTTCTGTTAAATGAATTGATTTTCAACGGAAAACCTGTTATCCTGCTGAGCTCTTCTTCTTTTCCTCGACTTTTGAGAACCCTTTTATTTATTGTTTTAAATAACATCGAATGGAATATTAAGCCAAACATCATTCCTAAAACAATGGGATCATGAAATAATTGACATGTTGACAATGTGCATATCCCTACTACAAAACTCCTAAATTCACAGACCTATTTAACATTAAATAATGAAAAACAACACTTTGCAAGTATCAAGCTGTGTTTCTCTTGATTCGAACAAATTGACGTTGAGTTTCAAGACAATTACTATCACATGTTCTTAAAATGTGCCCAGCGAAGAAAGGACAATGAAACTGACTGGCTGGCGTCGTTTGCAGTGTCGACCGCGTTGATTGCATTGTGTATGTAAGTTAACTTTTCGCGATCCCATGCACCACTTGAATCGCGCATAAGAAGAAACAACAAATCAATTCCTTCGACCGCATAGGACCACGAAATAGGATTGCAGTTGTCGTTTGTTTCTAGCGTCCTTTTATTTTCGAATTTCAGTCACAGGAAATGGTTTGCAACGAGGAAATCAATATTCGATTTACAACGGATTTATGGCTACATGGTGAAGTTGAAGAGAAAGATGAAGAAGTTGTATGGTTCTCTTGACTGCAGTGAATATATTTTTTTCTGTCAATGAATATGCTTTCGTGATATATTTGCGGATGAAGGAGTTGTTGTATAGCAAGACGATGAGAAATCGAAAGAAAAGAAGGGAATATTGGAAAAGTTTGAATAAATTAAATTTTCGAAGAAATCCGCAGGAAGTCCGTTGGTAAGAAACTGGTGATTTTCATGTCTATTCTAGTTTTCTTCAAGGAGGGCTGTATCTATCTTTGAGAAGGAAATTCCGGTCTACCTTGGCAAAAAACGACACCCATTTTGTCTTAATATTTTTTTTTAGCATTTTGACAGAAATCATTGAACAAAGTGCTTTTTGGATATTTCCTAATAAAGCAGTTTACTTATGTTTCTTTGGACCTGAATGATCCCTTCTAGTTTCGAATCGCTATTTAAAAAAATTCAAACCTGACCGTATACCGGAAAAAGTACCAAATTATTCTCACGATATATACTGTTCATTTGTTTTCTTCTTTCCTTCGAAAATTATGATAACAAGTTCATTCGCACGAAATAAAGTAAGATCCAACAATTTTCAGCAGCAAACCAATGTAGTCTTTACACCAACCAATGTCATCCTAAACAGTAGTCCTAATCTAATTTAACAAAGAAATGTGCTTCAGAATTATCTTACTTGTGAAAATTCATCCAAAACAGAGCGCGAAATGTATCATGAAGGTTAATTATCTTAGCTATTTGGCCCTTTTGATTCCACCTTGGAAGTTTGAATTCCAATAAATTGGAAAATATGAAAAATTGATATTTTTCAATTGAAATAATTTTTTTAATTCTTCTATTAAAATTATTTCACGATTTAAAGACGGTGTACACTATACCTTCGATCCCTTACAGGCTGGAAAACAACCATATTCATACAGGAGGAATCAATTTTGTGGCCCGTAGATGAATAGAGCATATTTTTTTGCTAATATTCAATCGGAAAAAATCCATACAACACAACTTGCCAGGGAAAATTCGTGTATACTTCTTTGGGATTTTGACCATTGTGTTTTCTTTTTTTGGTCTATATTGGAATTTGATTATATTGGAATTTATTTAAGTACAAAAATGTTTTCCACTAAATCTGTAATTTTGAAACAATATCTACCTAATCAATGTAGACATAGTCATTACTAATGTCTATAGATTGGCATATTACTTGAAATATCCTCGTTCTGTAGCCTCAGATACAGTGGGCCGTTAATTTTTAAGGAGTTTCTGATCTATTTCGGTATTCTCGAAGAAAATGCCAATATCATCCTATCATTTTTAAGACGATTCTGCAAATATTGTTTGAACCTGGAAAAAAATCAAATTCTTTCTTCAAGATAATAGTGTACGATTTATTAACTTATGTAACCGGCTAAATATGAAATTTATAAAAGTATTTATCTTAAGTATAAATATTTTTATTTGATGACCATTTTTTTCTTTCGAAGCTTGATATATTTTAATATCTTGTGAGCCATTGATATTTTGAGGATAATTTGGTGCTTATCAGTCCCCAGAGAAGATACATAAACATAAAAATATTTGAATTTAAAAAATCGGATACAGTTAATTTAACTATAAAGCAAACCTTTAAAAAAAGTGGTAACTGGTGGGGAAAAATGCTCATCAAATCAACATTTCAAGCTCTCAAGTGAAACTTACCTAGCATTGTGTATATAAGCTTCGTTATTTGCATTTGAGAACGTGAAATTTTGTTTTTACTGAACAGTTTTTTTTTATTTTTAGAATAAAAGGATGATAAGGAGGATAAAACTGATTCAAATAAATCAAAAAAGTTAAAAATTAATAATGAAAAAATTCACCCCCAAAAGTGAAGTAATCTACAAGGCCTGTGTTATGCTACACTACAACAAACATCAATAAAAAATATTACTTATCCAAATAAATAGGTGAAATTTCTAAAAGATATTTTATGAATTTCTGAAAATATAATAATATCTTGCCATCGTAAATATGCACCGAATGCTGTAGTCCTCATCTCGAAAGATGAAATAACAGGCTTTTTAATGAAATCTTTTATGAAATTTCCCAAAATTTTGTAGAGATATTTTTCCTATAAATCATATCAAGTAACTCTATTAAAGTAAGAAATATTGGTATAAAAATATTGGTATAAAGTATAACGAAATATTGGTATAAAATATAACGAAAGAAATATTGGTATAAAATATAACGATACTTTCAGACACATAAATTTGAGTAGCCAAATGTGCATTCAATCTTCGTTCATAAGTTTGATTCGCAAGGCAAATGGAAATAACTCCCACAAAAAAAATTATTTGAGGAACACAACTTCAACAATAAATTCAAAGCTCATTGAAGTCATTGAAGTAGAGCAAGAATCGTCATATACAGAATATTTCAAGTAAAAAATCGTTTCTTATCCAAATTTTTCATCTCGGGGCCACCTTTGACTGAAACTTGCTGCTCCAAACTTACTGCTTTTGTTCTATACATCTTTCTTATCTTAATCTTCTGTATCACTGGTGGCTAAGCTAATTGTATTTAGACTTAAGCTAGATTTAGTTTAGTAAATTAAGTTCGTATTTAAGTACCATATTGTTAAGTCAACCACAGGTATTGTACTACCTGGGTAATATTTAATAAGTGTAAATCGAAAAATAGATGAATGATAAAAGAATTAAAATAAAAATCCAATTAGAGCCAGCAGGCCGAAATAGGATAGCCGCTAAGTATAAGTTATTTTATGTTAAATACCCTTTTAGTTAAGCTATCTATGTACAATGTAATGAATAAAAATTTTATTATTATTAAAAATTATATTATATCACTGGTGAAACGAAATACGCATCTTATGTATGGTATCATCACATAAAAGAAAGATGAAGAGTAATAGTATGATTTTTGAAATAAACTTTAAAGATTTTTAAATTTTAAATCAAATTTTCAATGTGACACTCTGTAGACACAATGAAAGGATTTACAGATTTTTCAGACTTCTAGACCGTTGAAATAATAACATAACAAAACTGCTAATGCAATATAATATAGTATAAAATATAATATAATATAATATAATATAATATAATATAATATAATATAATATAACATAGTATATATGATATAACATTAAACAACTGAGTGTTTTCTGCAAAATTGTTGAGCTTAACATTTTCTGAGGACCTGTTCTATGCTTGAAGTCATATATATATTGACAACCTTGAATTCTTTATCTTTTTCTTCGTGGTACCAATGTCCAGGCAGTATTTCGCTCCACTGCATCACGTCGTCCAGCTCCAAACCGTAGTTTCTGAAACCTTCTCGGTTTTCCCCAATCGTCAGATCTGTATGTAGCTTATTTCTAGTTTCTAAAATTTTGGTCATAATCTTATAAGACGTATGAGAAGCGAGATGCTCCTGTCGTTTTCCCTTTTCGTATATATTTCACATTGACACCACTCGTGAAGCGTTCGTTCTTGGTCCCATATTCTTTGAACAATTTTATCGATAGCATTTCTGGTGCTACAGCTGCCATATTTGATAAGTTCCACTGGAACTTCATCGATACCTGACATTTAACTCTTTTTGTGGCTTTTGACGCTAGGTCAAGTTTTTCCACAAATGGAGTGTGAGTTGTGATAACCTCAGCCAACATTACAAGGGACATTTATTCCTGAGAGGTATGACAAGTGCTGGAGCTCGCCTTAATAATACACCTATCGCTTCTGTAATGATTTTATGTTCCTAATGATCTACAAAGAGTTATCTTCTATAGCGAGCTCTTCTTGGGACCTTTCATTACTCTGTACGCTATTGCATCTAGACTTTGATGCGTAATGATATTAAGCTAAGTTTGCATTGGAAATTTAAAGCAAAAGAAGCAGTTCAAGAAAAATTTAAAGAAAAGCATCATTAAACTTCCTCTCCAAGTTAACACCACAGTAATCATTCAAAGTTGTTCAACCATTTTGTTTGCATTTGAAGCTTACGCATGAGCTCCATAGCTTCTTAAACAAATCACCAAAAGAACTATCAATGTGGCCGAAGTCTAAATCAGGTTAATGTATTTTTCATTTTGAATGTCTGAGCCGTTGATATTGTCGAGATGCTCACTGCTAAAACCTAACTAAAATGTGAAATACTAACTTGTTTCATCTTTTACCGTATAGCCATATTATGTCAACAAGCACCAGTTTTAAAAATGTCAAATACTCATTTGCCGATGGATCGTTTACTACCTCAAATTTTCTGCAGAAACAACAGTTCTTAACCAGCTGCTTATCGAAATGTATGGGGGTAATCTAGGTGAATTCAATCGTCCGACTAAGTAAGCAACTTAATGAAAGAGAGAAAGTGGTGGTATTGGATTTATTAGACTAGGAAAAAATACAATACTAAATACTTAAACTTAAATCTTAAACTTAAAAAATGCAATACTAGAAATATAATACTAAAAACTTAAACTTAAGTGCTTAAGTACATAGCTACGCCCAAAATAAATCATGAAACTCAAATGCCACTCCCTAGCCCTTCAGTTATTATAATAGAAAAAAGTGAGAGCTGTTCTTTGTTTAATTATTACCCGAAAATGGGGAATCAAAACCAAAATTTAAGTCATAATTTTTTTTTCTTCCAAAAAGGTAAAAACACTGTGCGTGCACGGACCAAATTGTCTACTGTGGTAAAGGAACGCCAGTGTCGAAACTGGCTTGGAAGATTTCGTTCTGGAAATTTTGATGTCAAGGGTTACATATCACATCGCTCAAGAAGGCCAGTCGAAACTGAGAATGAGAATATAAAGTCAATGATCGAAGCAAAGATCCGCTACGCGATACAAAAAATTGCTGAAACTTTGAACAAATCAAATTTAACAATTTCAAAGCATTTACTCAAGGTGGGATTTGTAAGTAAACTGATGGCTTTCAGGCGATCTCAAAACAATTCACCTCACACAGCGCATACATATCTGCGATTGACTTATAAAACGAGCCATTGCCGAAATGAACCGTTTCCGCTATCAGTCAGGCTGAAGAAATCAGGCTCATAACACGGTCGATTTCTGCAAGCAGACAATCTCTGAGCTGGGGTAGCTTTGACCAGGCGGGAAATGAAAAGTGTTACCGAAGGATAAAATCCCAATCAGTCTAGATGCAGAGCTTGGATTCCCTGGAAATTCTGCAAATTATCAGTATCTTCAACCCCGATCCTCAGAGCCTGTTGAAAATCAACGAAAACTCTTTTTTCTCTTAATGAAGATTCAGTACCGGTTTTAGGGGCTCCGAAAGGGGATTACTCAATAATTGGGCTTACGCATGTACAGGAGTGATCGACCTTGTCACAAGCCACTGTGCCATAGGGCACCACGCACAACGGTTGGGTGTTGGTTTCAACGATATCTGTCAGAGTTATATCGCAGAGGATAAAAAGAAATCTGCCCTACATCTCATGTACCAATGTCCGGCTCTGGTGAGGAGAAAAATGGCCTCACTCAAGACACCGTTTCGCTTAAATCTGACTAAATTAAGCTTTTATTTACTTAAAGGTTATCTCGCAGTTTATTAAAGAAGTCAGTTGGTCTTCTGAGCACAGTGGGTGAGGAAGAGAAACATCCGTGTTATCACAATGGGCCTTTACTGTGCCTTTGTGTGTCTTTCAGAAAGGCTCCCTTCGACTGACAGCCACTCAACCTAACTTAATCTTCCGGTGATGAAAAATAGATTGTATATGATAACGTTCAAGGGAAAAGCCAGGTAATCCAACTGCAACAACCACAAAGGCAGAATTGAATCATGCTATTAATCTGGTGGGATTGGAAGGGAGTGCAATATCATGAACTGCTCCCAAAGAGCCTAACAATGGAAAATTGAATTCCGGGATCAAAGTGAAGCGTCCGAAATTGGCCAATCGTACAGGAGCTTTGTTCCAAAATGACAACAATAGACCAAACTTCTTTGGCAACTCAAGCAAAATCGCTCCAAATACTTACCATACTTACGAGATCTTGCGCCGTCAGACTGCTACTTGGCTCGATTGGTTCAAAACTCCTTGAATGGTAAGCACGTTGGTTCAGATAAAGCTATCAAACAGTACTTGGAGCAATATTTCGTTGATAAAAATTAGACATTTTTCGAACACAAAATAATTTTGCTATGCAAATGATAGCAACAGGTGTTGCTACAAAACAATCAATACATAAGTGAATAATGTTTCTATTTAATTTAAGAAAATCGTCTTTCATTTTTGATGAAAAATCGGCAATAAATTATCAAAAAAAAATTGTACACATAAATTCGAATGACATTTCTCTCTTTAAATCTCCTCATCCTAATATGCCGTTCACACTACACTTTTAAATCAGGTAGATTTAGAATCTGTCAAGTTAATCAGGTAAGCATTCACACTACCCGAAATGATTTAGAATGAGGAGATTTAGAGAGAGAAATGTCATTCGAGTTTATGTGTGCAATTTTTTTTACGTGAAAGTTGTTGAAAATGGTGCTGGAACATGCAAGAACATTTTCTGTTCACTTTGTTCACATTTCATTCAAATCTACTCTCGTTCTCACGGATGGAATTCACCACGCTCTGAGAAAAATTCACCAGTGACAAAATTCACAATAGTACCTGATTTGTACTTGATTTTTAAAAACAAAAATCAGGTAGCTTTCAACTGTCAGATGCCGAGAAAAATGTATGGGTAATCAGGTAGATTTAAGTTGATTTAGCTCTAAAGCGATCAGCTGATCGAAATCGCCTGATTTAGAGTGTAGTGTGAAATCCATATGGCCTGTCATCATTGCGTTCGTTCACCCAAAAATATTACTACTGTGAATGCATGCGTTGCCAAAACACCGAATATAGTCAATTCGTCATCGTTCGCTGCCCTCTGGGCTGGTCAAAAAATGTTGTTTCGCATGCTTTGATCCAAAACTTGCACTCACAGACATATAAAATTCAAAGAAGAATCGAAGCCCAGAGATCATAGAGAACTAAAAATTGATACTGATTGGGTACTGAAGCATTTGCAAATTAATACTAATTTTTCAAAAAAAAAATCGGGCTATGTCAATAAGCGAAATTGTCACGTTTAGATTAATATTACAAGCTTAAAAAGCTACTGTGTAACCAGACGGCGTCCGTAGACATTACTTTTTTTGAATTTTTTGACCGTAACAGTCAATGGTAACAGTTAAGGTGCATGCTGGTTGATTATTTCTTGCCCGAAATTGAATGTATTGTTCTTGCAGAACTGAAATTTCACAAACTGTGTCCACGCCAACAATTCTGGAATCCTGCAACAACTAAAAACCAACCCCTATCGAATTATACCCGATCAAATTATACCGACTAACCCTTTCGGAAAGTAATTGAAAATTACCTAAAAAGTATTGACTGCTGCTGGAAATATAGAACCGGTTATTTAATGGATGTTATTTTTTATCAATAATTCAGAAATATACAAAACTTTCGAATAATAAAAAAATCTGATGATTTAATTAAATTTGTAGAAAAAAAGGGAGAATTTCGGAAGCTCAAATTCACGAAATTCAAATTTGCTATTGATGATAGAATCTACAACATGTTTAAGAGCTTTGTTTTTTAATTTATTCAAAGTTTATGTTCTTAAATTATTCATTTTTGAATATTACAACGATTTGTTTATTGAAATAATGGCGGAAAGAAAACCACGGATAACGTAAAAAATTATTAAAAGTGACAGCGAATACAATAAATCAAGTATACGTTTATTTTTCTAGCAAAAACCACCATAATCTTATTTGGTTTCTCATCCTTTCTCATATTATTCAAAATTATCCAACGCATGAATTAATCCAAATCTCTTGATACTCTTCACAGCCCTAAAGATCCATTGAAACAAACTTTACTGAAACAGCGTTAACGATAAAATGATCAATTCCTTCATTTCACAGGATGCTTTATTGTTTTCTCAACATATATTTTAACTCCAACATATCTATACATATTCATATGTTACTTCAACCTCCACCACAGGTAGAACTTTCATTAGGATCTTATCAACAAAATTCCATCTACGGTGAAAACTAATCTTGTTAGAAAACTTAACACAAACTCTAGCTACGATGAATCGATCGCTACCATCCACCTTCTTCGTCCGTCACAAACAGTAGAAATAACGCTAACGTATATTTTGGCAAAGAGCATAAAAGCACTAAAGCTAAATTACTATATACTTACACTGAACGCATTCCATATATGCAGTAAGTACCTAGTAGTTCCTCGACATTCGCGAAAGTGCACTAAGTTTGATGAAATTCAATTTTCCTTCGCTAATTAGCCGCTCATGTGTGTGAAAAACCCCTTTCCAGTAGGAAGTTACTAATTTGCTTTCGGCAGAAATAGAAAACTCTTGAAAATGTTCTCTTGTACGATAAGTTGCTAGTGGGCTAGGGTTGAGGCGGGTTCCATGTAATTTTGAATACTTGAATTGAAAATAGTGGATAATAACATTCTCGATTCCCTGAACAATATTCTTACATAACCTTGTCTACCATTCGCTTGCGACAACGTCCTAATTTATCGACAATACCTATTTTTTCTTCCATTTTCTAGCTCTCGAACTTCAAGTGCATACTTCCAGAAACATGCTATTTTCAGTTCGTTAGATACCAACTATCTAAACGTCACGTTCCCGAAAAAAATCTTTATGCATCCTGCTGTCGAATATTCGCGTAATGGATTCGTTAAGGACGAAACTATGTGTATGCATGGCATCTGACGATATGAAAACCAGTGATTTGATGAGATTGAGATGGAGTTTCTTTATCTTCAGCGGTAACATTGTGGAAGGCACGTTGTCAGATCAAGGAAAGTCTTCAAAAAATCTGGTAGATCCTAAAGATGTTTCTTTGGTTGGCTTGCCACAGTCTATACTATTGTCAGAGTTTACATGGAATTTGTTAGTTTTTCTGTTTTCGACCGCAGGAACCGAAGAAATTGTATTGTTATCAAGCTGTTACAGAAATTCGATGGGATGGAGAGAGTCCTTGGCGGCAAGGAGAAACCCATTGAACTTAAAACGGAAGAAATGTATATAATGCAACGTTCGTCGGCTGTACGAGTATAATCATGCCACAATGGGATGAAGTTTGTGTTTTAAAGGTGCACCTGAAATAGTTTTCCTGTAAAAATATTTTTCAGCAAGGACATGATTGAGAGTCCTAGATTCACCTATGGAATCTTGAAAAAGTTGTTTCAAAGATTGAAATAGCTGAATACGAGCTTCAAGTTTGTCATAATATTTGTTCTGATTGAATATATCAGAAATGCTATCCATTATACTTTCATATAAATAACTATGGACACAATTACCCGATTACCGTTACATTAAGTAGCTACCCCCGTTCATAATTTTCCCTATTAGAATTATCCTGTCCCTTTTGTTTTACTACTCTGAAAACTGAACAACAAATCATTGGTTTTACTGTCGCGGCTTTTATTGTCGTGCAAATAAAGCACACATGTACCACCTTAGGGAGTTCCGTCACATCCTTGCAAGAGCATTAACATCATGTGTTCCATTCTGAGCAAAGGATTCAAATGCGCATCCATTGGATACGGTCATAAAATATGGTGGGTGGCAGTGGGATGCAGTAAAATAGCAATGGAAGGACATACGATGACGATAACAAGGGTCGTCAGTCCCATCACCGTTCATTCGACTGTACCGCACTTTGCCATTCCTATTAGGATTAGACAGTTCGTAAAATAAGATAAGATGGTCCTCTCCGTTCATTCGACAGAATGCTACTCTGAAATGACTGTGGCGGTATATGTAGCGCACATAATGTCATTTATAAGTCCTTGGCAAAACGGGTGTGTGGGAATAGACACCAAACGGGACGGGGGTTGTCGCAAATACAAAGCAAATGTAATTTGGTCCGTAGATAAACATATCAGAAATGTTCATGCAAGCATATAAGTATGCAAATAGATATGATAACAACATGTCCTTTGACTGGGCTACGCAAAATTTTCCCTCCGTATTGCGAATGGAGTGAAGGCGGACGGCGTAGAAGGTGGTTTTTAGATAAGGCAATATAAGCGTATATGAAAAGTCTTGAGATAAAACCCAGTGACGTTCTAGAATGAAACCAAAAAAGAATACTTTAAAAGCCTGATGTAACACGAATTTAAAATTATAAATTATATTCCCAAACGGTGTCGTTAAAGACTATTCAAATATTCCTGACGCCAAGACCACTACAATTTTAACTATTTTTCAATGGATAGATTGCTCCTTAGAGCTATCAAAGTGTTACACCACTGATGCAACTCCACGAAATCGGCTGAATAGTTCCCAAAAAAGCCATGTCACACGCACCTAAAATTCAACATAATTCTTCTTCTTGTGCGTCGTCTTCGATGTTGGTCCTGCTGGTAAGTATCCTTGACGAAGTCAGTATCAACCCTGCAGCACATATATTCAAGAAAAAACGGCAACAAAACGCCATCGGGACCATTCTGTCCCGTCAATAGCGCAAAACTTCAACGGTACAGCAACGGGCAAAGATAAACCATCCACCAGCAAACGACAATACGACATTATACCCCCATATAGGTAAGTTGAACGATACTGAACGATGGCGTGATAGCTTTCAGGTGTGGGGTTGGATCATTTTTCAAATCAAGCAACCCCATCGTATATGTCCTTTTCGCTCGTATCGTCTTTGACTAGAAGTATAGAGCTTGAATGGGATATGTACAGAATCGTCCTGGCAAGGACTAGCTGGTCGAAGCCGATGGGTATCCTGTATAGTAAAGTTGAGTGAGAGTGATGTGCACAAATGGGTAGAAAGAATGGCCGAACGAACCAAACGTATGTACGTACGAGTGGGTGAGAAGAGTTTAAACTTGCCGGTCGATGGATGGATGGATGGATGGATGGTTGGGTGGGTGGGTGAGTAAGTGGATGAATTGTGGACAAGGGCGAATACGAATGAGCACTACACGTATGAAGATGGAAAATGTTTGAAACGGTCGATGGTAGAAGGGTGTATTCGAATGGCGGCCATTTTGTTGTGTCATGTCAACATTTTAATGCTTTTATAGATATGCGGAGGTGGTGTATGTGTATGAAGGGGAGAGAAAAAGGACAAATGTCGGTTTCTATGCGTATGAAAATGATGGTGGATTTATTGTAAAATGGCGATAATGTTGATGGAAAAGTCCTGTGAAATGTCAATTAGATGTTTTGATGAAGATTGAAACCAACTATTGTAATAGTTTGTGAATATACCTTAGCTGGATTATGCATTCGTTATTTTTACCATTTTTGTGCGAGAGTTTTTGATATAAAAGCACACTGATAGGCTTGATTTTATGTAATAAAATTCGAAAAAAAAGCACCTGTGCCAATGAAATAAATGTGTAACCACAATATTCTATTACAGGTCAGTACAGCAGTATGATCTAAACCTGGCTTGAAATTTGACTATGATTAAAATTATCTTTTGTGCAGGATTGGATAAAAAATTTTATTTAATCGAAAGGTTTCTTCAGTATTAATTTCATAGCAAAATTTGAAAATTCTTAAGTTGTTTTTAAAAATCACACAATTGTCTTTATGTTAGAAATAAAAGAGAAATGATAAGCGGTCTGAACTAGTGATTTGCTGACTGTAGATTCAAGCCTCACGCTCAGCGATGTACTGACTCTGGGTGCCGTACGCTCATTGCTGCACTTGTACGGCTTGTATTGTCGAAAAAGTCCTCCATTAATAAAGTGTTGCGCTATAGCTTTGGTTGGTTTATTAGTTATAACGCCAACGCTCTAGAAATTAAAATATCACTTAATTGCTTGAATGAATTAGTATAAATCGAATTCTCCCTTCTATGCTATGACTGAGTCACCAGCTTCAAAAGAGTTTGCCCTGAACCTTTGGCTTTAGGATTGAGAAAACATAGCATGTGAGAAAGTGTAATCGAGACGATAGAAATTAGCAGAAAAGCTAAGGTGCATGGTCCATTGCTATCATGCTTTAAACGATTATGCATAAAAATCGTCAGCTACGAATATATACTACCGATTAATTGAGTGTTTCGAACATAGGCGTGGACGGGACTTTGAAATAGAGGAGACAAGAACCCAAATTCGGAACACATTTTTCTTGATTTGCAGTGAAGTATTGTATAGTACGGGATAAATTAAGTAAGCACACTGCACACTGTTTTCTGCAAGGATCGTGACCGCTCAATCTCTGGTGATTTTGATGGTGGAGGTGCTCTTATTGGCATCCACAAATCTCTCTCTAGTTCGGTTTGCAGTGATTATACAACTACATCTTAAGTGGAGTGTATTTTAGATCGGTTTTCTAGCTCCTACTTCACCATTAATCGCCGCCATCTACATCCCTTGTAATAGTCCTTCTTCACTTTATGAATTTTTCTTTGCAGAGCTCTCATGCTATCTCCTGTGCCGTTTTCCTACCGCTCACTTAATGTTATGTTATGATTTTAATATGCCTTCCATCGAGTAGAATACCTCTTTTTCAACCATCAGTTCTAGCAACAGTCTTTCCCTTATTTTGTCTTCGTTCATTTCTTTATCTTCTCGTTCCAATTGAACTCGGTACCTAATAACAACGGCAAAATACTGGATCTATTTTTTACAATGTTCCAGTTTCTTCTGTTTATTTAGATTCCGACGCTTTACCTTGTGTCCCTCCCGACCCTCATCACCCTCCTGTTCTTTTAGAACTTCATCTCAATCTTCCTCTTGGAGCCCAAGTCTCTTGCTATACCCGCTGCAATGTCTATAAAGCCAACTTTGCTGGAATGGCGAACGAAATCAATCTTGTTAATTGTTCTGACGTTGACGAGGCTCTCCATAGGCTGGCTTTACGTCTTCCTTGCAAATCTCATTCCTCGCTTCACTCCCACATGACGTCCCAGAAGACCTAATGATGCTCCCTGGTTTACCTCTAAGCTTAGGGTAAAGGATGTTGGCCTTAGGGTAAAGGATGTTGCCCGTGCCAAATCCAAACGTTCTGCTTTGCATGATGACCTGCTTGAGTTTAAAAAGCTACGCTCTCACGCAAAAAGGGTCGCTAAAGAAGCCATGCGTACCTACGTTGCCAGAGTTCAGGCTTCTATCAGTTTCTCCAATTTAAAACCTTGCTGGTCATTTATTCACTCCCTGCAAAAATCCCCTGTCATTCCTCAATATATGTATGTTTCTTGATGAAATTTCTGCCACAACAACTGAAGAGACCTGTGAGCTCTTTACTTATTTTTTCTCGTCACTTTCTTCCCCACAAAGCCAACCTCATCATCGCAACTGGTGTTTTTCCTTCCATATGGAAATCAGGCAACATGTTTCCCAAACTTAAGGTAGGTGACTCTGCATGTATCTCCAATTATCGCCCAATCTGGCTTCCACCGTGCTTTAGCAAGCTACTTGAGAAAGTTGTGTGCAGCAGAATTTATTCTCTATTCGACCCCTTCCTTGCCAAGGAGCAACATGGATTTGTCAAAGGTAAATCTACTGTTACTAACTTTCTATCTTTTTGAAACACTGTTGCTTCTGTCAAAGACAGGTGGATGTTCTTGACACTGATTTCTCTAAGGTATTCGACTCTGTTAACCATGTGCTTCTTCTCTTGAAATTATACAAATATGGTTCCTATTGTCTGCTGCTCTCCTGATTTTCTTCTTAGATTTATGAACGTGCTTGTGTTGTAACTGTGAACTCCTGCTCCTCTGCTCCCTTCTATCCCACCTCAGGTGTACCGCAAGGATCGATACTTCATAAATGATCTTCCGTGTCTCCTAACCACCTTCTCCCTTCTTTATTTCTTAAAATATTCAAAGTATTCGATACAATTGAAGACTGCTTTCTGCTACAGAATGATCTGCACACACTGAGCAACTAGTGTAATGCGAATTATCTTACTTGTCCTAATATGTCGCCAAAATATCATTCACGCGTAAAATTAACCCTTTAGTATTTTCTTATTGCGTTTCTGGTACCTCTATCGATGTTGTATTCCGTTTTGAATGAAATAAACTCTTATTTGACCAACACATATTGCATATAACTGCCAAAGCGTTTAGGCTCTCGGGTTTTATACTAAGATTCTCTAAGCATTTTACTGATATGTATCTCCACCTGTGTACACCTATTTTTCTCTTTTGTCCGCAGTATCGTTGAATATTGCTGTCACATATGGTGCCTACATTTTCAGTATGCATTTGATGCGGTTGAATCTGTACAACGCAGGTTCACCCGCTCTCTGTTTTTACTAATTTTCGAAGAAAATTCTAAACATAGACACTATAAGGTTTCTAAAAATGCAAATAATACTGTCTGAATCATTTAAATTTATGTGTGTTGGTAATAATGTTGATTTTTGGAAAGCAAAATTACCATATATTTCTAATTCTATTTGTCCAAATTATACAGTTAATATAAAGCATTTTCTCCAGGATTTTTTATGACTTTGGTAAATCTGAAAGAAGCTATTAAGATGCAAACTCTGAGAAGTGGTTAATATTTTCTCTCCTCACGGGATGCCAATTTTCTTTAATGTGCTCAAACTTAAAGTCCGTTACACCTTTCGTAACATTGATCCTAATATCTTCTAGGGGAGTAAGGTCTGGTGATTATGCCGACCGATTGATAACACGAACTATATTATCATTGAGCCATTTTTTAACTTTCTTTGCGCTATACTTTTGGCCATTCTAAAGGCATTTTCTGGTTGATGTAAGGAAACATTACGGTTTCTAAGATATTATTCACGATCTTCGCAAGAGGACCCATGACATTCTACGTAATAGATCTGCACAGCATAAACCGGAAACCGCCATCCTTCAAAACTCCATCAAAAGTTTTGATGGATTTCTTCGCCTAACGTAATGATTTTCTTTGCAGTAGTCAACACGGAGAGAAAAGTGTAATGAAATTATACAAAATTTGCAATTAATTTTATTGCAATAGTAGTAATTTTTTGCCCCATTACCTTTGTAATCAATTGCACTACACATTTTACTACTTTGTTGTGAATTATGTATACATGAATGTCTCCACTACAGCGCAATGAACATGTGTGAGTTGTAGTATGTAGTGGAATTGACTATTATTTGAAGGAAAATAGTAAATTTTCATCAAATTTGTAATAACATTCATGTTTTCACATTGAATTTTCGGAATAGTAAATTTTATTATCCACTGTAGTAAAAATCATTGCCGAAATTTCTCTCCGTGAAATCGGAATATTTTTGTTTCATCAGTCCTTAATATAATGCAGGAAAAGCTTTCAATTTGTTCGCTTATTTTTGTTGACTTGATATCTCATCTTTAAAAACAAAATTTTCAACCTAGATATTTTATAGCTGATTTTCGAAAACTAGTATTAAAATAGCTTTGACCAAAAATTCATATATCTTTATAAATATATATATATACATATATATATATATATATATATATATATATATATATATATATATATATATATATATATATATATATATATATATATATATATATATGTATATATATATATATATATATATATATATATATATATATATATATATATATGTATATATATATATATATATATATATATATATATATATATATATATATATATATATATATATATATATATATATATATATATATATATATACCAGCAAAAAGATTCAGTGACATTATTTCTGGAGTGCGTAGTTCGATCGAGCTGAAATTCTCGGAGGGCATGGATTTATGTAAGGTGCAGGTCCACGTCAAGTTAAAATAAAAATATTTTCAGCTCTTTGATGGCTACGGGTATTTAGTGAATTTGGGAAAGAGAGAAAGTTTTTGCAGAAGCAAGTATCAGAAATAATAGCTTGAAAAGTTACACGCCTGCTCATGACCCGGGTTCCCATTTTTGGTACATTTGTATCATACATTTTTATTTGAAACTTATATTTCTGATAAATACATTTTTATTTGGATCTTATATATTTGATACAATGATACAGCAACTCACTGAATTATGACGAAATGATACATTTTGTCATCCAGCAAATAAATTCAATTTTTTTAATATTGCTGCCATGAGCCTACCAAATCTCCTCTCTCTAGCAGTAAAAACTGCAAACTTCAATCTACTTTACCCTCTGAACTACGAAAGATATCTAATATGTGATGACCCTGAAGATTTGAAGTTTTCAAGCTATTTAAATAATAACGGGAAAATTAATGTTGAAGTGTTTTGGGATTAATCGAGTTTGGTTGAAAACAATTTAGGTGAATTAATGTCATCTGCCGCCTTTCTTCATGTTGACTTAAATAGCTGTACCTTATAGTTTACTTCGCCGCTCTATATTTAGATAAATAAAAATTTTTTCAATTTTAATCATCCCGCAAAAACAATTGGCTTTCGGAGGCTTATTCCGCAAAACGATCGAGTTTCCTGTATCAATTATTCTCTGCTTTGATAAGCTTTAGAGACGATATACGTTGTCTATGCGATTATAGACAAGAAGGGAACCGTGATCACAAATCAATAACCTTTATGAGTAAATTATTTTCCATGGATATAAGTCGGAGATGTTAAAATTTGTCACAACCAGCGTAAATAACAATTAATGATTTCCAACTGCAAGTGGTCACACCAGTCAAGTATGCACTGTGTGCTGGAGTCTGATGAGAATCAGTGCATGCTTTCGAAACCACTTTGTCAAATAAAAATTTTCAAGATAAATAATTTTTTTTTCAAATTTAATCATCCCGCAAAAACAATTCCAATTTGATTCTTACACAATATTTATTCAGATAGATGAAAATAAATAAAAGTTAATTTGAATTGTGGAAGATTACCCATTTCGTAGACAAGTAGATATTTTCTTCGCTTCCCGGGAAAATTATTCTCATTTTTGTTATTTTCGTACCAACAAATGCTTCTATTAAATTTTCATTTGATAAACATCTACAATCAAACTAAGTAAGAAATGTTGTGTTTTTCCAAATTTTGGAAATTTTTCAGCTGCCAGCCCTAATTTATTATAATTTTCAATGTCGTCAACGGATATAACGAAGCTCGCAAGATCCATTGATATTGACGAGAAACAGTTGTGATAGATTTCTAGCTGCAGTTCTGGCAAAGTGTTGGCTGTACTGGACATTTTCATCATTTTTACACTAGGAAATGGTCCTAGTAAATTTTGTTGGAACAAGCATCGAATAATGAAAACATCTAATAAGTGTTTAACTTTCCTAATTTTGGGTAATAATACTAATGGTAACCCTATGAACCTTTATATTCTATTTTGAGTTTCCTCATGTAATATTGTCTACTTTTTTAACCTTTCACTGTCTGTTGAAATATTTTTTAGTGCTTGGCCATATGTAACTAAACGGACTTCACTAAGGCTTTTCGCCAGCTGGATTATCCCATATTTGTGCGTAAATTGTCTTCTTTTAATATTCCACAGCTATTTAATAGCTCGATAGCTTCTCATTCGAAATAACGTACCCAATGTTTATCTGTCTTATATGGCGCCCTATCACCAGAAATTAATGGCATACTTGGTGTTCCTCAAGGAAGTCACTTAGGGCCTTAACTGTTTCTTTCATATATAAATTACCTTCCATCTGTCTTAAAACATTCCTCGATTTTACTTTACGCGGATGAGTAAAATAAGTCCATTAAATTTTCAATACTCTTTGAAAAGTATTTCATTGAGATATCCTGACAAATTAATCGCTTTAGGAATACGTGAGAAGGTGATCCAAAGAGATTCATAGCATAAATCTAGATTAGGTAATATTTTTAGACTTTGTAAGACCGATCTTGGGGGATCCTGTATAGTTTGGACACCTTAGTCAATAGAATTTCAATATCTTCTTTTCTGTTAAGCTCCTTACGGGGAGCATTTCCTTCGAATACCTTTTAAGTCTATTTGTTAAACTTAATCCCAATACCAAGTATCACAGAATGAGGAACGTCAATATTTTATCTGCCTCATCCTATTGGACCAACTACGCCTTCAATAAGCCCTTTTCGTTCATCAAAAAAATTTCAAATAAATTCGATATTAATTATATTATTCTTCTTGGACGAGGACTCGAAAGCATGGAGGTCTCAATTGGCAACATATTCGTAGTCTGTAGAGAAGTGTACAGTTGGTTAAAGAGCTCCGCTAAATGTTTGAAATGCATTAGGTGCTGTTGCAGAGGGTAAGACAGCTGCGATAGTTTCGAGGACACTTTGAAAATAAAAGAATCAAAAGCAAATGAAAATTCAAGCCTTATGTAAAAATAAAGCTAAAATGTAAAAATAAAGCTTAATTGTTTTAGAAATTCGTCTTTGTTCAAATTTTATTTCAAATCATTTTTAAATATTCTATGAAAATATGATAGCCTAAACCTTAATATTGCTTTGTATTTTTAGAATTTCTTGTATTGTTTCGACAGTTTTCATAACCAAAACATGGCGCATTTCGCATTTAATTTTGCCTTTTCCCTGAAGAAATCTACGGCAAACCTCTAACAGTCAAGAAAAGATCAATCGGCACCCTTGAAAAAAGGCCAAATCTGAAATTCCAAATGACTATTTACCAAGGAATTTTCTCTTATATAATGAATTTTACACTACTACAATATCCTAAAAAACCAAAGTAGCAAAAAGTTATGGCGTCAAGAATTTCAAAAAGAATCATCTCTCCCAGAATTACTCTATGTCAGTAAGAATTTAGATGCATTTAAGCCCTTTAAATGCAATATTCTGAATTTCTTGCAAGTTTCGGTTATTTGGGGTGGTGAGCAGAAGTTTTAAATAAGAGACATACATATAAATATAGAAGAAGATATGTCTCGATTATTTCAGGAGTTTTAGATGCCATCATACTTGCTAGTGTTCCTTGATTTGAACCTAAAGATAACTATTTATCAGAAAACTCCCTATCAAGTGACGAAGACCCCTATTTTGTACCAGTAACGGTGTAAGCGTAACTGGAAATCCAAATTTGTCCATTCCAAGATGCGCTCAGCAATTTTCCTTCACAGAGATCAATCTGCGTCGCATTTTTTCAAGAAGAAAAGAAACTAATTGAGTTTTCAATGCCTTTATTGGACTTAGTGAACTTGAAATATAATGTGTTTCTGTAGAGCTGCCACAAAATGGTCCTATTTTTTAGAAAACCTCATAATTGACAATTATACAGCTACGTTAAATGCAAACATTTAACTATTTATCGGCAAGATATTATAAAATGATCGCTGCTGGTACCTTGCAGATTCTATGATTGCTTATTAATTTTTAAAACAATTTGTGATGTTTTTGTGTCACCTATATGAAAGTTTTAGATCGTTCATGACACGTATCAGCTAATAGTCGTGTTTCTGTGTCTCTATCCAGAGCATTGAAAGCAACAACTGGAACAGGATTGAAACTCGACTAATGTTACTAGGGATTATTAGTTACACTAAGACAACGAAAATTCTCTTGTGCAATCATTTCAATTAATATCCACTCAGGCATCATTCAAATACCCAACAAAATGCATTCAAATCGATTTCTACTGTTGTCATTACAATTTACTACCATTTGATTAATTAAAAATTAAAAAGTATTGAATTTCCACTTCCCCATCATACACACGTACCATTTCATACACCACGTACCATGCACTCAGTCATCAAAAGCCCCGGGACAGCTACATCAGCCTCGTTAATTCTCAAAAATGCACATTCGCCAAAACGGTGCTTCTTGTATCTAGTCGAACAATAGAAAATCGTTACCCGAGTGCTTCGCGAAAAATTCAAATAACTCATCCGCATCGACCGCATACTACCTTTCAAACTGACAGTTGGGTGTCATGTTTATATCCCTTTCGGTGCCGGAATTGAAATTATCCAAACTCCTGATTTCAATGATGATTCTTCGACGACGACAACTTAACGCTAACAACGAAACCCCATAAGAAAAAAAATCATAGTATTATCAGGCGAACGACGACGTACTACTGTGTACGGTGCAAGGATGCAAAAAAAAAAGCCTCGGCACGAAAATGTCGAGGTTGATTTTTAATGTTAATGTCTGGGGTCGCGTATTTTTTTCGATTTCAATTCACACACGCAGTATGCAGTAGTAGTGTATTTGGTATCGACACACAACACTAACGTCCAATAATTCATTTTTTATGCGCAAGCATCCTGGCTCTTTGATATGCACAACACGAACAATGGGAAAAATTTTTGATTTACATACCAGAACGGTCGATGTGACACACAGCGATCTCGACATGAGGGTCTCGTAAATTGAAAAGCCCGTACGAAACCCTCTTCGAATTATTATCGCTACTGAGGTCCCTTGATCGGCGGGAATGAAAGGGTTAAGATGTTTGTGTTCGGCACGTAGCTTGTTAGTGAATTTATTCATGTTGCACATGCATTTAATGACCTTAGAGGTGTTATTCGTGCCAGTATTGAGAATGGTGGAAGGTATGGATATGTATCCTTTGGTCGGTATTAATTCTACATACTGCTACAGATTCATAATGCTTCCACAAGACTCTAACAGGGAAGTAAACTCTCATTTTCGTGTCTAATTTGAAATATACAATAGCTCAATGCTAGTTTCCACCGAAAATTAAATTCATTCCAAGCGTATAGCATAAACCATTTACCCTCTGCAAATGTGCTCTTAAGCTCCCCCATTGCAAGTGGATTCATTTTCTCGGGCAATATGCTTGTGACCTTTTCAAAGTTGAAATTTCACCTCCAAACGATGGGCTATATATTCGCACAGTATGCGCGCGGGTGTACAAACGAAATTCCACCCATGAGAGAGAAAAGGACTCAAATGAAACACTTCAAATAAAATATATGTGTGCTCGCCGAAACTAGCTATCCAATGTTCTAGCCATCCAAAAGATATGTTTCTCATTTCAATTTCTATTCTGCACCCGCAAAAAGAGCGGGAATGCGCGGAGGTGCGAGGGTATGATTAAACGAAAAACAACGACGACGACCATGTCGGTGAGGGTTGCAAAACGAAAACGATAAAATGAAACAAGATTTCAAACTCCTGCCACCACGCCATTTTATCCTTAAGATTTAGATTACCTTTCATCCCTCGCACGTAAGAATATCACACATGTGCTCAAATGCTATCACACATCACCCCCATGTTGATACGTACATATAAGTATATGTACTGACACATAATTTATCTGAGAGATGTATCTACGCATGTACGTGTATAGATCTGTGCCCAGCCATTTGGCGAACAATCCCGAATGGCGAATAGCTGGGATGGAGTTGAAATATCTGGTTACCATGTTTGGACGTCACATGTATTTTATGGCGGCAACAAAATCCTCTATACCGCCGTAACAATCTCATATAGTTACGCGAAAGCAAAATATATGAGGATGGAGCATGGTTGTACCTTAGAGCTTAGCTCAGGCTGTGTATAAAATATACTCAGTCTTCCTCGCTTTGTTGAAGTTTAGCCTGAATAAACAGACAAACTCGCATCCATATAGTGGTGCTGTCGTTCGTTGCCATCATGATTACCGCCTTCTTGTGCGATGGCGAGTAATTAAGAAAGAACATGGTTGAACCAACTAAACACTCAGACGCCGGGGTTTTTCACATCACCCACATATGGATGGGTGTATAAGATAGAGTGTGGGGAATGATGTATGGCTATACGTTCGCTGCGGTTTCCGATTCTAGTTTCATCTTCCAAATTCTAAGGAGTCGAAAAGGTAGAACAGCTTGAAGGACTTTGATGGCGGGTTTGACGGCTCATGTGGATGATGCGGAAATTCTTCTACTGACGTAAACTAGTCAAAACAACCCTATTCTGTATCAAACTCTGAACATCTCTGTATATGTCTTATTAGATGTAAAAGCCGAAACTTTTGAGCTCTTCGTCCTAGCACGACTTGTATTGGATAATATGTCCCAAGCGAATATACACATTCTAGTCTTTTAGTTATTCCAGTACTATCCTGCGGCCAAATCCTTTGCGATCGGCATGATTTCGTTGTATCTCTACAGTATGCTAAACACACTAAATTCCCATAGTGAACTCTATGTAGGTTTTTATGAAAGCGTCTGTGGTAAATTAATGTGGGCGACGGGTTGACAAAAACGGCGACGACCCTTTAGTCATACAGTGAAAATTATACAAATCTACAAACAACTACACACATATTGAAGTACGAAATGTGTATGTTTATGCGATTTCAGTCGAATGAGTTTTCTTTCATTACGATCTGCCTACCGCCTCCACAACATTCTTGCCTTTGTGTTAATTAAGGTTGCACGGGTTGAACGTAATGAATGCGGGATGTGGATGAAGTAAGAAGAACTATGTACATATATTACTTTTGTGAAGAATCCTTGTTTGTCTAGTATATTTCTTAGTATATTTTATATATTTATTTATTGGTTTTCATAACAAATAGGCTGATACTTTTAGTTTTGTTATTGTTCTAAAAAGGATCGTTGTTGCAGTATTGTTTTTATTTATTTCTTCAGTAACTTAGCCTTAACAAAAAAAGCTAGATATTTTAATTTATATGACATCCTTGCTCTGAATTTACACGCTTGAAGTGAACACGACTTGGCGAATAGTTTTGCCAACAAAACACTACCTGGTGAAAAGTTTCTCTTCACTCCCACCTTCTTAAAACTTTCGTTGAGCTGAGTCGTGTTAATCTGGACTTAGCATTGGTTTTCAGATAACACTTAATTTATTTTCTATAATCTCTAATGTGCAACATTTGTTTCGAGTTACACAACATTATTTTTGATAGCCCACAGTAGCTAAGAATTTCGCCAAAACATACATACAGTATGCAAAATCCGTATTCGTACCCCAACAATTTTATGTGAAAAACCTCTATATTCTGAAACAAGTTGCTACCAGTTGAAAAAATATGCAATAAAATCATTGATAATATGTATATCAAACAAAATAAAATAAAATAAAAAGTGTAGATATCACAAGTTTGGAAAAAGTAACAATATTTCGGTTATAACTAAACAAAATTCGTATTCGTACGCTTTAAGAACCTAAATATAAAACGCGTATTCTTAAGTTTTAATATTTGGTTGCATAACTTTTTTGTTTTAATGTAGCTTTTGGCCGTGTTGGTATCGATGCCACGAGTTTTGTAGTTAAATCCTTTTGATTATTGTCCCATTCTGTCCGTAGAGCATGTTTTAACCCTTGAATGCTCCGAAGGTCGTGTTTGCGCAAATTCCTCTTAACAATCGACCACAAATTTTCGATAGGATTGATGTCGGGGCTTTGGGGTGGAGTTTTTAAATATTTGCAGCAGTTATATAACATCCAGAGACGAATATTAAAAGCTGTGTGTTTGGGATCGTTGTCTTGTTGGAAGATGTAGTTCCGTTCACAACCTAATTTCCTTGCGCTTTGGACCAAATATCTCTTTAAACTGTTGGTATTCATGTGCGAGCTCATAACACCGCTGATAAAGTGCAAATTCCCAACACCTTCAGCACCAAAACAGCTCCAAATCATTACCGAACCGCCTCCGTGTTTGAATGTCGGCAAGAGGTTACACCTAGTCAGTCTTGTATTTCGCTCACACCAAATTCGTATGCATCCGTTGGACGCTTTAACGTTAAATTTACATTCGTCAGAAAAGATGACACGTTTCCAGAACGAAAAGTCATTGCTAAGGTATTGTTTTGCGAAAATTACACATTTTTTTCTATTGACTGCACTTACAAATGGTTTCCTTACTGGGATTCGGCTTTGAAATCCAAGTTTCTTAATGTGATTTCTAACCGTTTGTGGAGTGACTTTGATGTCATGGTATTCCTCGAGCAATGCTGCAAGTTTTACACCTCTTAATCCTGGATCCTGCCGAATATGTCGTCGTAAGAAGGACCGATGCCTTTTAGTTATTTACGATGTATTGCACAGTTGACTTACTTCTTAAAACAATCTTACCGATTTTCTTCAATGATTTGCCCTTTTTATGCAAATCTACTATTCATTTTCTTAAATCGTTTGAAACTTCACTTGTCTTTCGTCCCATTTTAGATTTAATTCCTTTACGACTCCAAACGATGTACAAAACTAAAATAAACTACTTTCCTAAAGCTCAGCTGTCAATTCTTACGATTCGCAGAACAACAACACGTGCATTATAGCCACGATGATGAAATTATCATGGGTACGAATACGGATTTTGCTGCTATTGGAAATTATTTTTTTTATATTTTCATTGAATGGCAAGAAGATTTAAGTTAATTCTGCATGGTTTGCTAAAATTTAAGTATTGTGAAGGAAGATAACAAATTCTGAATGGATATTATTCTTGTTTTAATGATATAATGCAATTTACGCATAAAAAACTGGCCGTACGAATACGAATTTTGCATACTGTATGTAGTTATCTGTCACATTTTCCTAAAAAATATTGAAGTGAACTCAATGAGTGAACTATATATTTGAAATTGATTTTGTTCCCTGAAGTAATTAATTTTATGTACCAAATAAAATGACATCAAAATTTCATCTTCACTAATATTCTTATACCCATTATTAGTAGCTAATATTAATCAATCATCAATAAATATTATTATATACGCGGGATGATCCAAAAGTAATAATAATCAAAATAAACCAAGGTGGTTAAACTTTAAAAAAAACTAAAAAAAAGAACCCTAGCGCATCAGAACCGCTAGAAACACTAATGCTCGAAGAACAGTACAGGATTTGTGCAGATTTTGAGTATGTATTCTACCACTAGCTACTTAAAGCCACTACCACTACCCAACGGGAATCGTTGTAATGCATTCCGGACAGAATATATGCAGCAAACATTCTTGGTAATGAAAATGTAATCCGCTTGCAAGGGGTTTTCAAAAGTCCATGACTAGTCAATATCACTCGCAGAAATAAGGGGAGAAGAACTTGCGAGCATACATCGGCTATGGGTAGTCTGCTATATAAAGCGGAAAGATGAAAATTTCGGAGCATTTCAAATCATCACAGATAAGTAAAATGCATGAAAAACAAGAGTACCAATTCCCTCTAGTAGCAAAGAGCATGCGTTATTGGAATTTCCAATGGGCGTCACAATTACTCAGCATGCAAAAACCACACATGCAGAGGTACGATCGGTCACCGGCCAAAGCTTCAATTCGTATTCACCCTAGATGACGGAAATGCAAGAATACGATGTCGTACTTTCCAAAAAGCTCTTATACATAAAGCTATAAAGCTAAAAGCATAAGTTTCCCTTTGTATAAATCTTCCCAGCCTAGGAAATGCAATGTTAACAAGAAATAAACATGCTATGGTTCGGTAATGCTTCCACGCATTACGCGAAATGCTAACCGAATATATGCTGAGGCATTACTTTTCTCGTTTGGAGGCTACTTCCCCTCCTTAAGACCAATACACCCTAAGTAATAATAGACCCTAAGCCAATTTAATTTCAATGACCTCATCGAAAGTTACAGTGATAGAAAGATGTTTGGGGCTGCCATCCAAAAAATGCCCAGACCTTAGAAAATTCAAACATTGTTTACTTATTTTAATTGCAAATGTTCGCGATGTGAATACTATTGTAAGCATTTATGATGTAAGCATTTATTGGTACGATAATAGCAAAAATGCCCCGTTCTGGCAGCTCCTTGCTAGCACCAAAGCCAAAAAGATGTCACATCTGCCTCAAATTGAAGTTAACCTACTCTGTGAATTTCGTATTGATTCGATGTTTGCATTGGTAGTTAGAAGGATACAAAGAAAATTAGGTTTGCCACACGCAAAAGTTTTCAAATTTCCTAGATCATAATATGTGTTGCTTATTTTCACTGCGAGATCAATATGATTTGAAAAATTTGCGATAAAATCGCTTACTAAAGATATGCAAAATAAATACAAAGCCAACCATAGCACCCAACTCTATCATTCTTTTTCCAATTTAATTTCTGCTGGATATTGTATACAATAAGTTTAATTTGCAATATGAATTTCGTTATGATTCCATGACAGCACTGGAAGCTATAGGGCATAGAGCTTTATTTTCCTGATCGAATTTTCAAAATTTAAGACACCAAAATTTATATTACTTTGATCATTGGGTCGTCAGATCCCGTGAACAAAAGTTTTTGATCCTAAAACTATAGGTGAATTGGGAAAGTCTTGCCGTTCTTGTCCGACATGGAATTTCCAAAGTTTTTCTTTGACTGTGCAGACATAGCATAAGATTTGCATATGAGTCGCTTTCTTTCTTAAAAACGAACATCTTTCAGGAGAGTCGATGGTTTGTAGGTCTTTACGTTCAGCACCTACTGTAGCTACTGGGTTGCCAGCTCGCTCATACAAAACTATACAAGTATATAACTTAATAACATTAATATATTTTCTAAGTTTTATAATGATTCAATAGCTCTGTCAAAAGTATTCGTAATTTAAAAATTTTCAAATTTTCCCGATCTCATTTTAGGCATCTAACACACTAAAAGATCAAACATTTCCAAAACCTTATCAATTCTTTTTTAAGAACAAGTTCACAATTCATTTCGCAAACTTAGTTTTATTGAAAACTATTTTTTGATAGAATAATATGTATATCAAAAATATCACTAAAATGACCGCCGGCGCCTAAAGGTTGAATGCATATATATACACAAACGTATCCTGAAAGATTCAGCTTAATCGAATGACACGTTCCAGGGAAATAGTCACTGAATTTTTTTGATGTTATATATATATATATATATATATATATATATATATATATATATATATATATATATATATATATATATATATATATATATATATATATATATATATATATATATATATATATATATATGTATGTATATATATATATATATATATATATATATATATATATATGTATATATATATATATATATATATATATATATATATATATATATATATATATATATATATATATATATATATGTATATATATATGGAAATATGAATTTATGGCCGAATCGATTTAATTACTAATGTTCTTCGGGCATAAGTAAAAAAGTATTTATTTTTCAACATAGTCTTCTAACAAGTTAATACATTTAGTCCATCTTTTTTCCAACCCCAAGATGCATGAAGGGGGTATTCTGTTCTAGAAATTTGATCAAATCGATTTTTTTTCGTTTCCATATTTTCAAAGCTAAGACCTTTAAGAATAAGCTTTTAAAATGATTTTCGGAAATTCGAATTATTTTTGGAGTTACAGCTATTTTTGTGGCACGCCAATTAACTGCCCGAAACGAGACTCCAAGTTTTAAACGCGTTTTTCTCGGAACTACTTTTCTCGATACGGTTGACATGATATCTCTAGTTGTAATCAACCGATTTGCGTGAAATTTTGCACAAACCCGCCTAACACTATTGGTTATCGTCTGACGTAGGGATTTTTCAAATATTTTTTCTACTATTAATTAAAAATCCCCAAAGTTGAAAAATGAGGAAAAAAACCAACTTTTTTTTTACATGGCCGCCATTTTGTGAAAAAAAGAGTTTTTTCAAATCGCCTACGTCAGACGAATTTCACATTCTTCTTATTACAGGATTCACCAAAAATTTATATTTCAGACGACCAGGAAGGTTGAATTCATGTCAACCATGAGACAAGTTTTTTTTTGTATCATCAATTTTTATTTTTTTTATATTTTGAATACATTTTTGTTCTTTTAAAATGTTAATGAAAGACTGGTAAAAAAATATATACAAAAACTGTTTATGGTTTTTTTTTATTGCGTCCGTAAAATCACTTCAAAATCGTATCTCTAGACCAGAATACAGCCTTATGAAAAAAATGTTTTGTCTCTACTCTCCCAAAACACCTCAACAGCGGCCATCACTTCGCTATAATCTTCAAATTTCTTTCCTCGAAGGTGTTCCTTGAGCCGAGGAAAAAGGTATAATTCACTAGGAGCTAGATCTCGCGAATAGGGCGGATGATCAAGCAGCTCGAATCCTATTTCTTGAATTGCAGCCATCGAAACTGCATCCTTGTGAACCGGTGCATTGTCTTGACGAAACAGACCTCTTGCTCGCAGTTTGCTGCGTCTTCTTTCCGTAATAGCCTCCCGCAATCTTCTTATTTGGTCTGCATGCTAAGAGCCTGATATAGTGGCTTCCTATTCCAAATATTCCACCATAATAATTCCGTCAGCGTCCGAAAAAATTGATACATAACGTTGTATGCCGAGCTCGACACTTGGATTTCTTCGGCGTCGGTGAAGAGGGTCGCTTCCAGGTCATCGATTGCTGTTTGGTTTCTGGATCAAAATGGTGGATCCAGATATCATCCATGGTTACGAAAACAAAGCTTAAAGTATACTTATTTTCTGATAAAAGTTTTAAAATGGGATGGCCAGTAGTTTAAAAGGTAGGTGAATTTCAATACATACAAGTTGTATGAAGCGTGGTACCGGGAGCTTAATTAGAATAGCAAGTTTGTGTGAAAACAAAAAATTTGTAGTAAAACTATTATAAATCATTTATATCACTTACAAATAGAAGATATTTTTTAATTTTACAATTTTACTCTCGTTTCTTAAATTAGCTCTTTTTTTGATTACTGCAGGTGTTTCTACGATCAGTTTTTTTTTTTGCTGTAGCTTCCACATACGTACACGTCAGATGAACATTTCCGATTTTCTGTTCATATTCTTGGAATTTTTCTTAGGTCTTTAACTTTCCAATGAAAATTCAAATCGAAATGATTGAAACATCGAAAGCCACACCTAGACACAATACACACAATTAAGACTATTTAACTTATCAGTGAAAGTAATAGTCACTGCAAGCGCTGAATAATAACTCAAAAAAATAAAAAATTAAATAATAATAGTTATATAATAATAAATATAGGCGGCATACATATTAAATAGATTATTTTGAACAAATAAAATATTTTTCAAATACTACTATGTTTCAAATCTTTTTCAAATACTGTTATGGGACTACTTCTTCCGATTTTATACAAGAAAAAAATTTGTTTTTCAAATCAAATATCAAAATTAAAGCGAAACAATTAGTTTTCTATACAAATCAGTATGTTTAATGTGTTTAAGTTTTTTTTAATCCCAGAATCGGCTTCCAAAAAAAATCTTTCATGAGGTTAGGTTAGGTTAGGTTAGGTTAAACCAGCTGGCACAAGGCCACACATAGACCTACTGGTCCATAGTGATACCAGATAAATAGATCTCGAGAAAGAAAGTTCAGTCCAAGCGGCCATCAAAAGCGCCGGATTTTTTCACGAACTGCTTTTCCTTCAGCTTTTGCTCTGCCACATGCGAGAGATCCACCAGCCAGGGCTCACCGAATTATTGCAGCCTGGTTTTCCCCAGTGCCGGGCAGTGATACAGAAGATGCTGGATTATTTCTGAGACCCCCGGCACTTGACACATCCTACAGGTGTCGCTGGTTAGGAGTCCCATTTTCATAGCATGTGCTGCTACGGCCAGCAATGATCCCAACCAGTCGTTTACAGTCAGACCGCGCTAACTCGAGGTGGTATCTAGTCGATGCGAGATTGTATGACCCCTACATAATTTTGCTTACCTTGCAGGTCTGAGTTGCACCTTGCATCATTTTGGAGTCGATTGAGTACTTAATCGTTTGGATTGGAGTTGGGATGTCTACCGACCCCGAAAAGGGAGGTCTAGCCCCATACTTGGCTAACGCATCCGCCTTCTCATTTCCATTAATGTCCTTGTGACCGGGAACCCAGAAGATTCTGACTCTTCTGCTGTTACCCAGTCTGTTCAGGGCCTGCGTCCAATCAAGTACACACTTCGATTTGTATGTGGCACGGCAGTATCAAGGTTCACACCAAAATTCAGCTTTCTCCTAATTTTTCCGAAATTTCGTCTTTTTTATGTCGAATTTCACTAAACTATGCAAACATATTCATTAAACTTAACTTAAACATCAAACAGACCTGATTCCACTAAAGACCAATGCATGCTGTGAGGGTTAAAAATATAGATAGTTTGAGAAAGAGCTGCCATTTTTATGTAATGAGTTTTCTCAAAAATATCAATTGATCTGTGAAATTTATATATCAATTGCTTTTAGAACGAAAAAGTTTCAGAAAGGTCGTTGACTTAAAAGTTTTTTTTTTACAGGATTGCCGTGGCTACAGGGTTACTAATTCCATTCATAACAAACTTTTAAAATCTTTAACTTACAACCATCATTTAGTACTGTAAATTTTATAATGATGCGGCAACTCTGTGAGCAGTTATAAAGTACAAAAATGGTTTGTAGAGTCAAAAGTTTACTTTATTTGGGAAGAAAGGATCGCATTTTTACTCTGTTTGAATGTCATTTTAGCCCATTAGTTGCTTAATTACGACCACAAAGTCGTTTCAGCTTGATTTTTGCCTTTCTTTTTTTCCTATTTTCACTACATAGCAAGGATTAGTTGAGTTTCATGTATTCCAATTCATATTAGCTGAAAATACTTTGCTATTATTTGATTTTTTTATTGCTATTTTTTAACAAAATCAATGGTATATATAGCACCATCATGTAACTGTTACTTAAAATAAACCACAACATAAAATACACTTAACTTGATCAAAATTCTACTTCATCAATAAAGTTAATTCTCAGAAACTCATTCACTTCACACACAAAAGTCTGTCTCTCAGTCTCAGTGACTACTTTCGTAATCAAATCAAATTAACAAAACCATTCAATATCCACTCATTCCACTCAAAAGCTTATCTTCAATCTCTACGAATAACAAAAATATAATCATCCGCACCGCAACAGTAACTGACAAGTATGATATTTGTTGATTCAAGAAAAGCATCAAATAGAAATACGGAGCAATAGTGTACTTTTGATGCTCGTTCAGGCAGGTAGATTTATTTCGTCCCAGGAAAAAAGGGTTACATTATTACAAATCTACCTAATATAGTTTCCCACAGTAGCACAAACGTCCTTTACAACTACAATTCATCTATACAATTCAATATCATTTTTCATCTATCGACTCTGTTCGACTGCTCGGTTGTTGTGTCCTTATGGTGAATGCCTGCCTTGTCTAGCGATGATACAGATTTCGATGCAACCATTTCCTATATCTCGCTTGTTACCATTGTTCAAGGTGTTTATCCCATTATGCATCCTTCAGATATTTATCTTCGGTAGTAAGGGCAATAAATTTATTCATCCCTTTAATACCTTATCCCTTCGTTACGGTAATTTTTTTGCGCCATACGCAGCCTATGATGTTGGTGATCAGAAGAATCATGTTGAATAGATGCGTTTATGTGGATTTTCGCGAGTGCACGAATGATAGATGTGTTATTGGTCTGGGTTTCATTTGACGAGTGATTTGAAAAACCTTTGCGAATTTGAAATGAAAATGTAAAATAGTGTTGGTTTTGAAATTTCGACTTGGACGTAAATATGGGCATAACATATTTAAAATCGACCATGTACTATGATAGAACTTTGGTGAAGTGAGCTCGTGGTAAGTTCCAGTTTGAGCCAGCTTATTTACACATCTAATACATACTCAGTATGTGAGTTTTTCTCTAGCTTCTTTTCTTCCTCCTTTAAAAGTTCTACCTGTATTGCACATCCCTTGGTTGTTCCTTCTCATCCTCCTTCTCTTTCTCTAATCCATACTAATCCGATCTAAGTTGAGAATTTATTGCTCAACCTAGATTGGAATTCCGGTGGTGGTTCTTATTGTATTCCCAATTTTTATGCGTGTTCTATATCTTCCTCATTGTGCGCTTCCCTCTCTATCCTTTTCAATGTGAGCCTATCATCCGGTATTTTTCCTTCTGCCTGGAAAGTTTCTAATATTTACCCAATTTTCAAAACTGGCGTTGTTTATAGTCCTATTTCTCTTCTCCCTTATTTTAGGAATATCCTTGAAAAAATGGTCTTCTCTAGAATGTATCTCATGATTCATCCAATTTTAACTCCAGAACAGCATGGGTTCATGAGGCGTAAGTCTACTTTGACTAACCCTATCTTCTTCTGAAATACAGCTGCTCTTGCCTTACATCGTCAGGAACAAGTGGACGTAGTGTGCACAGACTTTTCTAAAGCCTTTGATACTGTCGACCATAGAATATTACTCAGTAAAGTTTCACAGTTTGGTTATTTTAGGCCAATCCTTTCTGGGTTTTCGTCCTACCTCAGGAACCGTGAGTGCAAAGTTACTATTAGCAACCTCTCCTCTTCTCCCTTTCATCTCTTTTCTGGGGTTATACAAAGGTCTTTCCTTGGTCCTTTACTTTTCATAATTTTTATTAATGACCTTCCTTCCATTGTTGATTCCCCTTGTCTTCTGTATGCTGACGATCTGAAATTGTTCCAAGTCATCAGGTCAGCTGATGACTGTATTATTCTCCAAAATGATGTGTGTGCTCTTTTTAATCGGTGCAACAGCAATTCCTTGTTCTTAAATGTTAGCAAATGTAAACAGATGACCTTTTCCCTCAAATCTTCTCCTATTTTTTTTTCTTATTCACTTTCTACTATTTGTCGCACGTTAAACAATTTAGAGACTTGAGTGTGACTTTTGATCCCAAATTGAAATTTAATTTCCATGTTGCTGAAGTCACCGCTAAAACCTCCTGAGTCTCTGGATGGGTACTTCGGTCTACCTCTAAATTCGTTGACATACGTACATGTGTTCGTCTTTTTTTAATGTTAGTTCGTGGTGTCCTCGAATATGCTTGTCTCCACGTTTCCTATACCTTACTGAGGTCATCGAGTGTGTTCACAAGCTCTTTATTTTTTAAATATAATATGCCTGACTCCTCATATGTTTTCCGTTTGCCATTTTATCAAATTCATTCAGTGGAGTCACGACGGCTGTTACTTGACGAGTGCTTCCTGTCCAAATCGCAGCGAGGTATTATATCTGGCTTCACCAATTTATTCCAACCTCGCAGCTCGTTACGGGGCAACAGGTCTCAGGAAGTCTTCACTGTTCCGTTCGCGCCTACAAATGCGTACTTCTCTTCTCCTTTCGTCAGAGTCCCTAGACGTCATAATGAATTGGGGCTTGGAACTCTACCACAATCGTTCTATTACCTTTAAAAGATATTTAAAAGTATTTATTCTAGACCTGAGTCATTAGATTATTGAATTATATTTTTCTTTTTGTAAACGTTAATCTTTTTTTTATCCTTTTCCTATTTCATTGCCATAATTGGAGTTTGTATTCTGTTGTGATGCATATTGAAATAAATAAATAAATAAATAAAGAAAACCTTCATGCCATTGAACCCTCTACATATATTGTAAATTCAAATAAAAAATGTTCATCTTAATTTTTTATATTTGAATATAATTTATGAGCACTTATACATTTTTCCTAGCACAATCTCGCCTTAAAATTCAAATAGATTCCGTTCAGAACTCTTAATGTCATACCTAAACCAAGTACAAGCTCTTCATTTGGTCGCACCAGAGAAACTTCAAAATTCTGCAAAATCCTTAGAGCCATTACTTTAATTTCGAACAAAGCAAATTTCTGACCAATGCAATTTCTCGGTCCAGCCGAAAACGGTATGTAAGCAAAAGTATTTGTCCGTTCCGCATCTTGGTCGTCGATCTGAAATCGTTCCGGTCGAAATTCTTCAGGACAAGGAAATAGCTTTTCGCTGTGACACATTCCATATACATTGATTGTAATGCAAGTGTTTTCGGGGAAGAGGTATTCATCTGAAAGTCAGTCAAAACAACAGATTTGAAAAATATAAATGATAATAACTTCAATTATCATAATAATAAATTACTTACGTACTTATACGAGTTTCTTTGAGAATTTGGCGTCCAAGAAGTGGAACAGTTGTGTGATACCTTAATGATTCTTTCACAACCAGATCCATGTATTTTAATTCATTTATGTCAGTCAAAGTGATTTCTGTTGTTTTCTCTATTCCAATGACACTGAAAATTTCTTCAATGAGTTTTTGTTGAACATGAGAGTTTTTAGCGATGTTGTAAAGAAGAAAGCCGCAAGCTATTGACGTTGTTTCATGACCCTGGAAAAAAATTGAAATTGCCGTTATTCCAGTTCTGGTAAATTTCATGGCAACACAAGTCAATAAATAAATGATGTAATACAAAAAAGAAAATAGAACAGATAATATTTTGATTTGAATCCATTAGCGTATAAGTGTTCTCTCGGATTTCTTCAGACATGTTTTCCACTAAAAGATTTTTTATCATTCTTATTAATTTTTGAATCCGTCGTAGATCATTGCGCAGGTCAAATTTATTTCTAATTAGCTTTGCTTCTATTCTATTATTTTTCGTAAATGTTTCCTATCCCCAGGTATACGAGAGTTAGAACCAACATTTAACATTTGTTGTTTTTGCAGGTTAGTAGTCTTATTAATAACGGGGGCACTGCGTACTATCTCAACGAAAGTTCTGTTGCTCTTATTGACTTCCTAATGGCCTGCTTTACTCGCAACATGTGAGTTGTGCTTCGGTAAGACTACATTGTGGTGACCTCTAAACAAGGACAGATCTGGACAATGCTTAAATTTCTGTCTTTTTCAGCAGATTTCGCTATCGCCCAATTATCTCAGCCTCAATCCAAAGTAGAGAGGAATGGGCTATAAGTCTATCCCTATGAAATAATACCGTGGAAATATATACTGGTGTCTTCAAACTGAACGACAGAATAGCGGGAGGTATATCTTCCACTGACCTTAACTTCAAGTTTTCCTTCTGCTTGCCAGACTACTGCTTTCAAGCGGAGGTGTCCGCGTTTTTTGAAGCGGCCAATTAACTCCTATGAGATTTGAAGTGAATATGCTCCTTTTCACTGACAAACAATTGGCTATACAGTCCCTTACTGGAGTTTACACCTCCTCAAATACCGTGCACCTCTTAACGAGATCTCGAAATATTCAATGATGCAGACCATCAGGCAAAAATACTTTGAGGACGCTGTGAAATCCTGAGTGAAAGAACCTTTCTGAGCAATCGCTAGACAATTGTGGAAAGTTTTTGACATTGTTCACACTAGGGAACTTCTAGATTTAGAAAGGTCTTGAACTTGCAGTGGAATAGGAAGGCTTCTTTGGTACACCCTACTATTCCCGTTCGTAACGGAGTGAGAGTGTTTCGACCTCATGTCACCACTGACAAACAAGTGTTTGAACTAAGAAACTAGAAGTTGATTGCATTGAAGTCTTTTAAAAGATTTGAGTTGCGTAAGCAACATCGAACATATACAAAAGCAATCCAGATGCGTCTATGATCTGGAATTTTAGATCAGGCATCACTAAGACTTACATGCCCAAATTATCCCAAGCTAAAAAAAAAAGCAACACCATTTTCGTTTTCTGGTACGGCTTTGCATCCTTAGAGACTAAATCTGCAATAGTTTGACTATTTTGTTTCTGCTATAAGTTCTGATTCCGACGTCAACACATCAATCAGATGTTGAGTAGATGCACGTAGAGCCATTGAGATGAGCGAAGCAAAGTTGAATGTGACCATCGCAACAATCTTACTTGAAAAAGGTGGTTAATAGCCTCTCACTATTAGCTTTGGCTGCCAATTCTCGACTGATAAACTCATTTACCAGCCTAAAATTGACATTGGTTAACGCTGACCCTGAAGATGTAAAATCCCGTGCTTAGTCATAGCCCCCAACAGTATTGCTTTCTACTGTCTATGCATAGGAAACAACATTTATTTTATAGTCCGCAATGATCTGCGTTAAAAACTGCTGATGAGCTTTCCTTGCTTGATCTTGAGGAGCAATTTTGGCCATCATATTTTTATAAGCTCACTAAAACTCCACGTTTTACATATTTCACCGATTTTTTCAGTTTCTGCTTCTTAGGGGCGAGGAACTGCGTTACTGACTTCAATTTTAGAACCACGTATTGCACTATTAGCTTATTGGGAATGTCTGTTGGTCCAATGCCCGTATGTAGGCCACGGATGATTAGAGATTTGAATTTTCCCGAAGCTGCAGTTTAAGCAGTCTCAAATTGACCACTGCTTTTGATGAGAGATTTGATCTTTTCCGAAGCTGCATTTCAAGCAGTCTCAAATTGACCACTGCTTTTGATGGAATCCGAGACATTTTAATGATCTTAAAATCACATAAGATAAGTGACTCTTACGGTTTGTTATCCGGTTGAATTCATGGTCATCTTGGCCGACGCGCGAAGGATTTGCGACCATATTTCTCACTGCAAAATGCAACGACAACTCATTGACTACTGTCTTCATGGTGGGAACTATTGACGTAGCCCTCTTTATTTGAGTTAGTTGAAGATAATGGCAGGCTCTTCTCATTTTCGTCTGGTTCCTATCCAGCTGGTGGGTAAAATCACTAACAGGTGCTAGTAAAGGCTGTTTAGTGATTTTCTTCGGGCCACGACTTGGCACTTGAATTTACGCTGGCTAGTTTTGCTTGCCCTCCACAGTTTGTACCTCCATGAGTGATACCATATGTCGTTTTTATAGCTTCATTCAATTCTTTTTGAAACCAATGAGTTTGTCTTCAGTTTGACTAGACGAAAGATTAATCGGTTCTATAACATCTGTGCAGTCTGGACACTTAGGCTCTTTGCGTTGTTTTATCATTGGGGCTTTTACTTAAAAAAAATAATTTGTTATTTGAACCCGATTGACATTACTTGACGTTTGCACTTAACTGACTAAACTACATTCCGCGGCAAGCCCTAAGTTCCATTATTAGCTTGATACCTATATTCTTCGTTAAGTGTTCTCTTGTCCATACTGTTTAAACCCAGCCTTTTTCATTGTGTCTTTCTATCGCACTGGAACAATTTCTAAATTTTAATAAGTTGAGGTTTTTCCAAACTACGAACGAGTATTTCTCCTTTTCTGAAATTGTAAAAGAAATCATTCATTTTTGAGTTTCACAATCTTGGCATAATTCACATTGAATTTTCGACAGACTTTCGCAAGATTATGCCTTTTGAGATAGGTGAAAAGTTCAGCTGTCGCAGCATAGTTGGTTGGTCTTTTTTTCTCCAGATTCACTTCACACTTGTACAGCAAACTATTTTCAGCATTTTTTGGTGTTCCGCAAGGTTCTATAATCGGCTTTCTGCTGTTTATTTTTGTCACCAATGACAACCACATCTAACATTTAGCTCCCTAACCTCAATGATTGGGGATTACCGCAATCTTACTTATCAGTTTAGACAACGTGATTACCAGTAATTTGTTCCTTCTTTCAGTTACCAAATTTTTTGTTATGGCTTATTTTTTGTTATGGCTTGTTACTCTTATAAACTTAGTTTGCTGTCTTTTGCCTATTCTGTCTTGTAGTATATAAGTTCATGTATGTCAACACCAAATTCTTGGTATTTTGTTGGACACCTTATTAAAATTTAACCAAAATGTTATTATGACAAGGGCGTCTAAAGTTCCAGGCTTTGTTCTCCGTTGCTCACGTCACTCTATGAACATTTCAAATAGTGATAATTTTTTTTACCCAGTTCGTTATATCCTTGAATCCCAGGTATGGTCTCCCCATTTCGTGTATTTGTCGGCTGCTATTGAACCTGTTCAGCGTGAACTTACTCTATGTTCGATATTCCTTACTACCGCTGCAAAAACAGCTAATATTCCTGAACTTTATTTCCTTAAGTATCCGTAGACTATAGCTGGGTGAATATTTTTGTACAATTATTTAATAGGCTTTTCCCAGAGCTTTTGAATCTCACTGTTTTTACTTGATCATGTACGTGCCTTTAGATATCGAGCTATCTTATTCCATTTACTCGGTCAGAATTGTATTGCATTTTATTGCCATTCTCCTATTTTATGTACATATGTTACGAAACCAAAACAAAAACCAGTTCGGTTCTATGGTTTCAATTTGTTAAGCTTTCAAAAAACACATTTAAGATATTTTAACACTAACAAAAAATTAACCTTATTGTCATTTATTATTTTAGTTAGTTGTCTTGAAATATTGCAATTGAATTATTATATATCTGCAAAAATGAGCTAAATGAAATAATTCAATTAAAACTTACCGCAAACATAAATGTGTTGACTTCATCCATTATTTCACTATCCGATAAATATTGTCCATCGACAGTACTTTCAAGTAATATATCCAGGAACGAAGTTTTCTTTTTCCTTCCATATTCATCGACATTACTTTCGTCACTTTTCTTTTCTTGTCGATTCTTCGTTAAATATTCTCTGCGTTTCCCAATAACATTTTGCGTTTTCTCTTGTATTATTTGGAGACTTCGTTTGAAGATTTTAGATAGTTTCGTCAGATTGAAGATTAAATCATACCATAAAAATGGATTGAACATGCGTTTATATGAAATGCTGGCAACGCTATAATTTAGGTTTAAGAATTGTAAGGATATTTTTTAAGTTTTCAAACTATATTTACTCATGTATGGCCTGAACGTAATCTGCTTCGTCGTTGTTTTGCGCATTTATTTCGATGCCCATCGATGTAGCTGATAAATGATGAATTTAAAAAAATGAATCAATAAAATATATTCCAAGGGAAATAAGGTGCTTCAATATTTTCATGTGAAATAAAGAAATATTAGCAGACACAATTTTTTGAGATTGAATTTTCAAAAGTATATATACACTTTGAAAATTATTTTTAATTTCGATATTACTTTTTATTATTAATTTCATTTATTCTTTCTAAAAACAATAGAACTGTATTTCAAACCAATTCTCACCACAAATATTATCCAATGTATAAAGCGGTAAACAACTCATGACATCCAAGCTCTTGTTTTTTCGGAACTTCTTTATCAACACTTCTGTATTTGCGTCAAACACCTTCACAAAATCTTCTAAAATACGAAAATGAAATGCCGGCGTTATAGCTTTTCGTCTACCGAACCACTTTTTCCCTACAATAACAAACAACTCGAGATTATCTGACTCCCACAAAAGCTTCCACATACCTTCACTTGTCAACAATCCCGTACCTAGCCATGGCTTAAGCATTTCATAGTCGTTCGATTTAGTAAACTGTTCATCAGTAAGCGCTCGTTCGATCACAACCGGATCATTTGTCACTACCCAGAGATCAGTGAAGACCCAGGCTTTATAGAGACCATCATATTGTTTCTGTAGATCCATAACGATTTTGAAGAGTTCTAGAAAAAAATTATTCAACTCCAGGTAAATCTTTTAAGCAAGTTTCTAATTACCTACTGGATCAGATGTCATAAAAGCAGTGTATCCAAGTATGGGCCACGAGCGTGGACCAGGAAGACGTAAAGAAATATCATGGCGACGCTTTAAATTCTTGAAATAAATCAAAATTGACACTAGAGCTATCAGTAAAAGTAGAAACCACATCGCGTTAATAGCGCTTGAGAGTTACTAGCAAGCCAGACGCAAACAGACCCAGAGAAATTGTATTCTTCAATCGATCACAGCTGGTCACAGCTAGTCTTATCAGAGCTTTTCTCAGACGCTAGGCTCGTTGCTAAGAAAAATTGAAGATCGACGTTGCTTACCTCCGCTAGAAAAAGTTTCTCTTTGGTGTAATAAGAGTAAAGTGTGGGTAGATAGTTTTGTTTATCAGCAAGAGTTTTTCATGTAAATTCAAGTTTAGAGGAGCTTTGAAGAAAAATTAAATTTGACAAAAAAAAACTGGTATGTAAATAATAGTTCAAATAAAATAGAAAATTAGAATTTAAATACATCAAGTGAATTATTTTTGTATTGTATAGGGTTCGCTGCACTGAAAGAAAAAGTCGTGGTTGATTTAACTATTATTGATAGAAATGCAATTCATTCAAAATTGTCGAATGAACTACGGAAAAAGGTTCTTTCTACTCTGCTTAAATAGTTCATTTGACCATACAAAAGTATTCGACTTTGCTGATACAAAAAATATGGAAACCTTCGAGGATTACCACAGTTGAATCCTCGAATTCATAATAACGATAAATAGTTGATCTACAGGAAATTAAGCATCAATTCATTTACCACTACAAAATATTGAATTATCAACAATTTTCATAGTAAGCGATCTACTCTACAATTGTTAAATTCAACAAACATAATTCCACACTACAGACCTAAGTCATTTACTATTCCGTACTATGTATATTGTTGGAATACCATTGTTTGTGGTTGCTTACTTTTTTTGCACCACGGACGTTGCTTATTAACCACGCGTTATGGTACATAAAAGTAATCAACAATTTTCTTATAGTTGTTTTAACTAAAGCCCGTACTTGACGCAAAAACAACTTAGGAAAATTGTTGATTTTACCAAGATTTTTCTTTCAGTGTGGGGAGAGATTTTATTTTAAATTTTGAATAAAATATCTATTTAACCACGCAAGGAAATGTTAATTTTTTATTTTATTTCTAAGCCATCTGACAAATAACCCACACAGTTTACGGGCGATTTCAAAATATTTCGATACAATGCTCTTTATGTGAAAACTGGAGCAATATCAAATAAAAGATTCTCCGTAATGGATTTCCTTCTACTTTTCTGCTATGAAACGACATCTAGGGTGAGGAAAAAATGCTATCATATTACGTTTTCATAAAAAAGGAGCAGTTATTCTTCCACACAAATTTAAGGTCCTCCAGAGCACAACCGATGGATGCTGGTGTGTCGTTTTGCTAGCTTTACGCACCTGCTGTGGTACATTAGGAAAATAGGATGGTCTTGCTCCGCAAAAACTACAGAGGACACTTCATGTTTTCGTCCATTATGAACGCGCGATAGCCACAATGTAAACAAAAACAGGTGAAGGGGCTTTTTTCAGGCATGAGCTGGCAAACTAGAGTCAGCTGAAATGCGTCAAAGTGCGTTTGCTCGATAGGCAGCTAGAGAAAAAAACAAAAACACACAACAATGCGGGAAAATTCCACACTTCCAGAGGCAGATCAATTGAAGGCAGCTAATCTCAGCCCATAGGTGGTGTGAGAGTCCCTGTAACTCCATTACTTCTCTTATTTCTTCTTCAACAATTTATCACTGCCAATTAACAAAATAAAACTATACTGTACCTCAGCCGATTTTTCATCATAACAGCATTAGTTTTTTGTGAGATATACGAGTACTTCTGTTGATTGAGAAGAAAAATCAATCGGGGACCATAAATACTTAAGTTTCGTTAGACCTAGATGGACTTCATTATTTCATTGATAAGATCTCTAAATCTCATTTGTTTCCCATTTTCTAGTTTTAATTCGTAGTCTTTATTTTTACGATTTACTTCCGCCTAACGCTAAAATCATCAAGTAGACGTCATAATAACTGACTTCACCACGACCTTTGAATAACCCAATCATGCAATGCCTACACAAATTAAAGCATTATGGCATATCTAAGCCCCTTCTGTTGTAAATGCCGTCATTTGTATTGATCATACTTGCCAGGTTTCCCTCCCTGGTTCCTCATCATCATCGTTGGCGCTAGAACTGGGGTCCGGTCCTGGCCTTCGTCGATAAGTTTTTCCATTGGTCTAGATCGCGAGCCTTTGTCATCCAATTAGGCCCTCCAAAACTCCGAGCGTCGTGATCAACGTCATGCCTCCAGCACAGACAAGGTCTCCCACGCTCTCGTTTGCCGTAAAACCTGCCACAAAGGGTGTTCCGAGCAGGATCCTCTCCGCTAATTCGAGCTAGGTGTCTTGCACACCAGAGTCTGCTGAGATTTATGTTTGTAATTATGTATGTTTCTAGGTAGATAGCCTACAATTCATGGCTGGAATTTCTCTAGAATCGGCCTTCTTCACATATGAGGCCAATGATTATCCACAAGACTTTCCTCTCGAACGCGGCTAAGAGGTCAGAGTGCCTTTTGCTGAGCAGTAAAGTTTCGGATCCATACTTCAGTAATTAGATGTTCGGGTGAGATTTCGAGCCGTGACAGACTGTAATAGGCTTTGCTAAATTTGAATTCCTCCAGGAAGTTGAAGGATAGCACTATTTTAAATTTATGCTCAACAGCCCTGAAGATTTGACTAGATGCTATTCCTGTATTGTTTTCTCCAAAGCCAGATTGAAGAGAAGGCAGACCAGACCAGTCCCTTGTTGGAGCTCATTGAAGATGTTGAACAATCTGGATAGCAATCCGGCTATTTTAATTGGGCTTGTTACATTGATCATGGTCAACCTACACAATCGTATCAGTTTGTTTGGGATGCCGACTTCTCCCATGGTTTTATATAGTTCTCTCCTGGCTATGATGTCATAGGTGGTTTTAAAGTCTTGAAATATATAGTACAATGGAATATCGAGTTCCAGATATTTTTGCATCACCTGCCTGAGAGTAATGATCTGATCAATTGTTGATATGCCTGGGACGAAGCCACATTGATATTGTCCATTGATGGCTTTAGCTTATGGGACTATCCGCTGGTTCCTCGCTCTCTCTCTCTCTCTCTCTCTCTCTCTATTTTTCTTCCTCCGGGGCACCTGAAAGATCTTTTCTTGGACCTTTGCTCTTTGATCTCTTCATCAATGATCTTCCTAGTGTGATTGCTTCTCCTTGTCTAATGTATGTTGATGACTTGAAAATATTTCAGGTTATCAATGCTCCTTCTGATCATCTTGCTCTTCAAGACGACTTAAATCGTCTTGTTTCTTGGTGAGACTAGCTGCTTGCCTTTTAATATCTCCCAATGTTTATCTATATATTTTATATTAAAACCTTGTGCTTTTGAGTACCTTTACACTATCTGCGACATCTTCATTTACACGTATTTGGCGCAACTCCTTCAACATTTTCATTTGTGCGCGTCTTTTTGTTTTCCTTGAATATTGCTCCGTAGTGTGGCGTCCTTGTTTTTTTTATCCATCAGAGGTAGCTCAATCTGCTCAAAAAAGGTTGACATGTTGCCTTATTTTCAAGTATAGCCTACCGTATTGTCCTTACAGTGAGCGATTATCATTTCCCAATATTTTTTTACTTGACCGCCGCAGAGCTTACCTTGATGAATGTTTTCTTTTTGAAGTTTGTTGTGGCTACTTGTCTTCAGCTTTCGCGTGTTTCTGTCCCGGAACGCTATCAAGACAAGCTTTTCAGGTAAACAACACAGTGTAATTTAATTTTTGCGCGCACAAAACTTGCCTGTTTTGCGTTTACTGAAGATGCATAATAACCTTCAGCGTGGTTCTTTCCCACAGTTTGTTGGCATTTTCTAAAGTTTACATCGAAGCTTAATTTTTTGCCTTATTTAATCCTATTAAAGTCTATTTTACTTATTGTTGTATTTTAATTTTGAACTTGTATTTTTATTTTGTATTTTAATTTTGTACTTATGCTTTTTTATTCATAGCATGTGAAATGAATTTGCCTGAAAAAATTACTAAACTACCAAAATGCAGCTCTACCCGCCAACGGGATCTTTTTGTCGCCTGATATGCCCACAACAGCCAATCAGGTCGCGTGCTTCATGATATGCTAAATGCATGTACAGCCAGGCGCGAAAGTTCATATTCAATCATATTCATTTGAATGAAAACAATAATTAATTTTTATGGGCCATGAAATATGCTACTAACTCATCACGCATGCTACCAAATCTAGTTAAAATTATGTATAAAAACATGTCTGAGTTGGCTCATTTTTTCTTAATAAGAATATAGTTTGGCAACTACAATAAATTATCTTCTAGCCATAATAGCATTTTTGGCAATCACTTCCCACCAATAATTACATGGGATTGCTTTGAAGTAAATACAAATGCTAATCCCAAACTAATCGCTTGACAAAAACTGCGTATTCAACAGGATTTCATAAAAACTTAACAAGATCAAAGCAAACTATTTTTTTTCCTCTGACTTTTCCTGCTTCTTGCAGAAAATAGTTCTGGCTTTCTAACTTGCAGGCATCAGCCAATGCTTACATGAATAATTACTATTTTAAAGCCTCGGCCACATAGGAAGCGGTCTGTCGCGGCGGGAAGCGATCCGGCGTTTGTCGCGGCAATCTGCGATTTGAACCACGATTTGAGAAGTCACCGCAGTCATCAAACTGATATGTTGACGCCACATAGGACGCGATACCTTGTCAGCGCAGTCCGTGACTAGGTGCGCCCGAGAGATATAGTAGTACATTTTCAAAATAATTTGTGTTTCATATTGCTATTAAGTATGAGCTCAGATAAAGAACAACTCCTTCTGTTGTTAGCTTTACGAAACAGAAAGAAAAAAAGACGATGTTGGGTGCATGAAATCAATAAGAAAAGAGAACAGTTGGGTGAATACCACCGATTATGTATCGAATTGGAGTCACATGCAGATAGATTTTTCAAGTATTTTCGCATGTCACGAGACTGTTTTGAGGAATTACATGAATTGATAAAATTGAGGATTGAAAAGTGCACAACCAACTTCAGAAAACCAATTGGAACTAAAGAAAGACTAGCCATTTATCTAAGGTAAGTAATAAAACATATATTTATAATAATATGGTGCAAAAATGCTTATTGGAAAAAAACGGCAAATAAAATAATTATAAAATTCAAGTTGGAACACAAAAAATTTGTTATTCATTATTATCAACATTTTGAAATACATACTACTCAAAAGTGCTGCTAGAATCATCTAATAGTTCAGCAAAATTGAAATTCGAGTGATGTTCACATAAAGTTGTTGATGCTGGTGTTTGCTGAAACTTCTTGTTTAGAAATCTCATTAAGCTCTGTTTCCGAAAAAGCGCAGCAATTTTCAATTTTAACGTTGCTTGAGTTTTCGGACAGAAGGTTTTGAAAATTGCAGCATAACTCAGAAACAAATGATCTACCCCATCAATCCGTTTTTCGTCAGACTTTTTGCTATGCAAATACTTAAGAACCTTTGAGTCCGCACAAATGTTGGACTCTCGTTTCTTCTTTTGTATCTGTTATATTACTTCTCTGGGGGCGATATTAAAGGGTCGTATCCAGAAATGACGTTTGTCTACTCCATAGCCACTTGAAATATTTACTGACCTGCCTTGTTTTGCCTTTCATGTTCTTTTTAAATCTCTTAAATTTTTCCACTTAGTTTTCGCTGCCTCATCTGAAGTAAATTTTAAATATTTCTTCTATGAGGAAACCATATAGTAACTAAATTTTAATTTGTAAACAATTTTTTCAGATATTTGGCTACAGGCGATACCTATCAGACGATTGCTTTCTCTTTTCGCTTGGGATGTTCTACTGTTGCCAATATTGTGGATGAAGTGTGCCGAGAAATGTGGAATATTTTACAACCAATATATTAACCTAAACCTACATCAGATTTATGGAAAAAAGCTAAGAAAGGATTCTCCGAACTTTGGGGATTTCCGAACTGCATTGGAAGCATTGGCGGAAAACATGTAAAAGTGAAATGCCAAGATAACAGTGGGTCACAGTTTTTTCTGTTAAAAATTTTTTTTTCGCTCGTTCTTCTTGCAGTTGTTAATCCTTACAATAAAATTATTGTAGTTGATATAGGAAGTTATGGACGTCACCGCGACAGCGGTGTTTTTGAGAGTTCAGCTTTTTTCCGAGAGTACATTGAAGGGAAAACTATTCTACCGCCAAAGCCACTGCCAGGTACAGACATCCCGGTTCCTCATGTTTTGGTTGGTGATGAAGGCTTTGCTCTTCAAACTTATTTAATGAGGCCATATCCGAAACATGGAATAATCAATAATGCATGAAAGAAACAATTCAATATGAATCTCAGCCGAGCACGTCGTGTAGTCAAGAACGCTTTTGGTATATTGGCAATGAAATGGAGGATATTTATAAGGCCTATAGAGGCAAATATTGAAAATGCGGATCATATTGTAAAAGCAGCTTGCTTTTTGCACAATTATGTCATCGTGAACAATAGAAAGCGGGTAGTCGAAGAAATTCAAGAAGATTACGGGTCTATACGCGCATTTGAACGAAGTGAATTAACAAATCGAAGGTCTCCCAATGTTGCAATTCAAGCTCGCGAGCGTTACGCTGATTACTTTGAAAGAACAAACAACGCAACATAAAATAAAACCTATGTATCTACATACATCACACGTATCCATTAAATATATGTAATGTATATTAAATATGTGCATTAAAAAGTGAATTAAATATGAAAAATGAATTTAATATATGCATTTAAAAATCTGTTAGAAAATATTTGTCATTATGTCATTACCTGTCATATTTACTTCTTTGCCTACTTCTGCCATGCTTCTGCCTTCTTTAAAATATTTTTGTAATATTCATGCGAACTATCGAATAAAAATGTGTACTTACGTACACCTTCAACAAATAACTCAGTTTGCTCACTCATTTTTAGGCGGTCACTAGAAAAATCAGTAAGTTTGTACAACCGGATAGCTTGTCGCCGCGACAAAGATTGACCGAATTTGGTAGACCGCGTTGTGTCTGACAGAGCTGATACAACATTGCATAATACAACCAGACCGCCTGACCGCATCGCTGCCCGCCGCGACAGACCGCTTCCTATGTGGCCGATGCTTAACACTCTTCTAAACGCATTGTCACTTTTGCATGTTTGCGCAAACAATTGCTTCATTACGACGAGTTGATTCCCGTGCACCCAAATCCATCTTTCGGAGGAAAACACCTGTACCAACTCATTTTGAGATTAGTCCACTTTTTAATTCTCGGGATCAGTTTTTAATTCTCTGCCAGACACGATTCGAGAATGCCTGAAAGCAAACTATAGTTTATTTGATTCATTATCTGCGATTTTTCCATCCAGAGTGTAGTAGGTGTCCAGCATGCATAAAAAAACGATCCGGAGTAGCATGCTAGTTTATTTCATTCTTAATTTGTTGGCAGCAGTTGATTTATCAGACATTTGTCAGCTCAAATATCAAATTTCGAAATGTCTTCGTAGAAAATAAGAATCAGGTTTGTTTCTTTTTAAAACGCAATCGAAGAATATTACGACTCAAAGGATGTTAAATCTGTTGACAGCATTGATTTTTAAATCATATTCATCCGTTTCAACGTTTCTTTCTGACAGAAAAATTTTAGGGAATTTATCACTGCAGCCAAATGTTTTTTTTTTTGCTCCTTTTTGACCACTTATCGAAATACGTTCCACAAAGTGTACGAGCACAAACGCCACTAATTTGACAAGTGTTCGTACTCTGGATGCTGTTGTTGTTTCGCGTGCTTTACTGCTATTCTGCAAGCCAGCTTAGTCCTCAAGCTAAGCCTCAAACCGATTGGCCTTTTTTTACTCAATATTTGTTTATCTTAGTTTTGATTTGATCAAGCACGATCCTCGAGGCATTGGAAAGTCCTGAATATTCTTTTTTGCTCCTACAAAGGCAGACATCCAGTACCCTTTTTACGTTTGCTTATTCCTTTCGCTCTTACGTGTCTTTGCTTCTGACCACGCCATCTTTTAGAATCTCTTATATATCTAACATGTAATAAAATTTATTTTTTATTAAATTAATAATATTATTTCTCATTTTTATTAGTTTTTCAATTCTATAAATGAATTTTATCTGCGAAATTAGTCTTACTAAATAAACGGAGAAATAAATTTATTATTTTTTGTTATATTTCTCGCAATAAATGCATACGTAAATTTGACAGCAACGATTAAAGTCACAAATCATACAAAGTTCTTGCTCTTTTTCTTTAAGCTACAGTAGTACTAAAGTGGTAACTTCAAATTATGTGTTTCGTTAATTGACGTGTTGCACTCAAACATTGTGACTAGACTTCTATTTAAATGTCATGTCAAAATTTTAATGTTTGGTTAAGCTTCTGCAAACACGTTGAACGTCTTCGAAAAAAAGAGCCCTTCCGCGAATTATTGGAGCAAAACGGGAGAGCGACTTATAAGGTAAAACCACGATTTGAGAGGTCACCGCAGTCATCAAACTGCGGAAGTTGGAATAGGCTGGTCACGCGCAACGAATGCACGAGTATAGAGTAGCTAAAAATGTAGTCGATGGAAACGCCGATGTTCCAGGACGGGTGGGGAAATCCAGGAAAGACTGGACCACCTCTGTTTCAAGCAAGACGCCATGGCCCGTGAGGGTCTGTAATGCTACGACGACGACAAGCATGAAAAATACATAAACTAAAATTAAAAGCTTTGAAGCAATCATAACAAATTCCTGGTACAACTTTCTCAATTCAACCTAGAATTTAGTTCTAATTAGCAATATTCCTGTCACAGGAAATTCATATACACATACGACTATCATAAAGATCGCACTAATGAAGAAACTAATTCTATTGAACCCTTTCCTATGTCTACCCTTTCACACTACTTACATGCCCATATGTATGTACAATCAACAACACAATCTATCCATCCGTCTACTTCAATAAAATAGAGTCAAATAGAAATTTGCGATAAGCAAGCAGCTTTGCAAAAGGATTATGTTCCAAAGATTCTGCCCTAGATTGCCCCCTCAGATATTCTGTGCTTTCTAACATCTCTACCGGCATTGCTACCGACTAACCACATTTCGTTATCTAAAATTCCAAAGGATGTAACCATCCCGTCTACCGTCGACGGCCACCATCATTGTACGTATATAAATCCTTTTCAGTATATTAAAACCACATTCGTTTTATATATGACGGTGGTTTGGGTACCACTATGGATGGATATTTTGGGGGACTTGCTCTAGAATTCAAGCAAAGGCTTGTCATATAGCTACCCAGATATACGGCATATAACGTTCTTCTATGTTTCTACTCTTTCAAGAGAGAAGAGTCGGTACATGTAAAGGATTTGCCTGGAAACTAAAAGGACTTCTTAAGAGTCCTTGTCGTGAAACTTTGAATGCGGTTGACAAGACTCTTGAAGATGGCGAAACTATATACATCTTCAGGTGACTGGATACACGTATGGATGTATTAACTTTCAAAAAGCAACTTTGTTTCTCAGTCCGTTTTAATGATGAAACGAAATGGGGGACTTCGTGAATTTTCGAAACTAAACTAAGTTTTTGAGATCCTCAGTGCTAGGAATATAAGAACTGTCACTTCAAGTGCTACACCCCAATTTCAGTTGATAAGCTTTATTCAGGAATATCTTTGATTTCCAAAATATATTTTAAACATATTACATTCTGACGTGCACCTTTCAACATCATACCTCACTTGCGCATACATAGATTAGCTTAATGAAGGTAAATTCTACTGCTAGTACTAGTATTGCAATTTCAGCAGCATTTTGATGTACCAGGATAAAGGATAAAGTTCATCGAACAAACTTTGGACGTGCATAATAAGTTGGCTGTCAAGTAGGTAGACTAAGCAAGCTAGCAGTTTGCGGTACATCCTAGTGGAATAGAAGATATGCATACGTTTAAGTTGCATATGTTGGGAATGTATGAAATGCTAGTAACTGACTAGAAACTTAGAAATTTCTTGGGAACATATTGCTGATAGGTTTGAAATTTTGCAAAGACTAATTTCAAAAGCAGGATGTATGAGCAGCAATGGCTGTTCCAGTATGATTTCGGGTGCAGCAAAGTGATATTCTAAATCTTCTCGAGCCGATTTTAGGAAATGTTTTCAGTTTAACACAGAGTCATATGTTTAGACATGGCATGGAAGCTGGTAGCTAGGTGGAAGAATGTGGCTAAATATTTTCACATTCTAATAATCGAATATATAATAATATTAATTTTGGATCTTCTGAGCAAACGTAGCTCCATCATTTAGTCACGTAGGATCTATTTCGATTCTCTTTTTTGCATTATCTTCTGTTTTATTGGGCACTTATACTTTGAAGTCCCAATAAATAATAAACTCATCGTTTTTTCTTATTTATCGTTCTTTAGTTCGTTTTAATAATAAAAATAATAATAATAATAATGCAAGCTTTATAGATGTATTTGCGTTTCACAGAGGTTACAATATGCTTATTCTAGTGTTTAAACAGAGTCTTTACAGCTAAGTTGTGGATTATATATAAAACATGAAGTATGAAAATTTACAATAGTGTGTTAGGGAGTTTTAAGAAAAATTAGCTTAAAACCTAATGATGTGCGTAGCCTAACCTAAATAAACTTAAGACTATTGCTTAAAACTAGCCTTAAGATTGGAAGAAGTGTTACACTTTATTAAAAATTTAGAGGCACAAATCTGAATCATTTGACGAATTCTTCTAAGTTTAGCCATCTTGTGGAGCATATATGTGGAATAGTATAAAGTTTTGTTGAAGATTATTTTAAGACAAATATTTTGTATGATCTGAAGTTTAAGCTTGTGAGTGATAGCAAATTTATACCAGGTTGGGCAACTATGAAAAATTGCTGGTAAATAAGTAGTTTATTGTCAGTTGATAGTTTCGATTTTATGTTTATCAGTGGGTGGTTTGAAAAAATACTCTTCAATATTATAGATTTAATCATTGTTGAATGTTAATTTGGAATCAAGATACAAACCGAGGTATTTTATGTCTTTCGACCACAAGATATTGGACACTAAGATATGAAGCTGTGGGTTTGGAAGATGCCGCACGTTTTTTAGAAAAAAAGATAGCCGCTAGAGAATGTGGTGGTGTCATCAGCGTAAATAGCCATATTGCAGTGGTTAAGTTTGTTCAAATCGGACAGGAATAAGTTGAAGAGGGTAGGACTTAAAACTGATCCCTGAGAGACTCCAGCAGCGATTTCGTACTTGATTGAGAAATCCTGTAGGTAGACAGAGTAAGATCTAGACGATAAGAATGAGCTTATAGTCTTGCAAAGATAGACGGGAATTAAGTACTTGATTAGCTTCTAAATAAGACCATCGTACCCTGAATGTGCTTGACGACTCTGAACAATTGATGAGTTGTCGAAATGCCAGGTCTGAACCCAAACTGAAAGTGTGGGATGACTGCGAAATTTTGAAGATGCTGCTGGACCCGGGCAAGAATCACTCTTTCGAAGAGTTTACTCAATATTGCTAACAAACTAATTGGTCTGTAGCTGCTAGATAATTGAAGATTCTTACCTGGTTTCAAAATATGAATAATAGTATCATTTTTCTACATGTTGGGGAAGTATCCTAGCTTCAAGCATTAGTTGAAAGCGGTAGAAAGTGAGACAACTGCTTCACAAGCCAAGCTTAGGAATTTCATCGGCAACTATTTTTCTAGTTACAAGATCATCTTTATGCAGAGTTTGTGTGTGCGATTTGAAGAATTGGGAGGCAAGAAGATTGGCCATGTCCTTCTCAAAAAACATTAACATATTATCACCGATTTTTAAAGCAGTGATCGCGCACGATTTGTTTTTGAGGTGCTTTTGTATGTTCCAGAGGTCTCGGGAGCATTTCATTTATTCGCAAAGAATGTTATTCCAGCGTGCATCTCGAAGAAAACAAGTAAGTACATTTAGATGAGTCTTCAAAGTTGGATCCCGTGATCTTTGCCATTTCCGGCAGATGTTATTACGGTGCTTAATAAGTGCATTAGTAGCAGCATTAAGAGGAAGTGAACGGGGTCTGGTGTAAGTGCTAGGAGTAGCAATCTCACAGGCTGTACGGATGTTTCTTAATAGATTTGCGAGGAGAGTGCTGAAAATTCGAGTTTTGAAGGCTAAACGCTGCATTTAAATGGTCACGGTATTTGTCCCAGGACGTTTCTCCATATCTAAAGAAAGTTTGTCTGGTCAGAGATATAGTACTATTTATTTCGAATAAAACTGGTAGGTGAATGGATGAGAGATCATTAATAAAGACAGGCAAGGATAAAGGGAGTTCACCGCTGGTGATTACAATATCTAGTGTTGGAGGGTTGCCAGTTCGCTTTAATCCTTAGCTTTATTGTACGCGTGGCCTTAAGTATAGCAGATAATTCCGCTTGATAGATAGATGTCTTCTTAGGAAGAGAAAATTACATTTTGCTGCTGGGTCCTAAGATCCCTGCCCCCATTGCATTCACCATTTTCCAACCGTCCGTATGCGACATTTGCGCTCCTCTCTGCGAGAGGGGTGAACCATTTGTTTCTGAATGATATTGTGACCCTGAACCTTTTCTCAAATATTACCCTTGTCATTATTTGATGGCTAAAGCTCAGCATTTCCATTATGCACCTGAAGTCCTTCAAGATACTGAAATGGCCTAGAAAAAAACAAAACATTAAAACAAACAAGGCACACTTTGATACAGCGTTATTGAAATTAGGTCAGATTATTTGAATTAAAAAGAAACGTATATGACGCCAAATCAAAAATTTTCAAATATAATTTGGCGCCATATACGTTTCTTTTTAATTCAAATAATCTGACCTCATTTCAATAACGCTGCATCAAAGTGTGTCTTGGTTATTTTAATGTTTTATTTTTCATTCAATGATGAAAATTTTGATATGAAAATAACATTTTTATAATAAAGTGGAATCATTTTTATTGAATGTGAAAATTTAAATAGGATTCATTTTTTGTTTAAAAGTGTTTCAACTTTGGACTTAAATTTATTCTATTAAATGAAATTTTTCTGAGTGTAGGAGTGGCTTTTTGCTGGTGTTTTCTTTAGGCATGCTGCTTTTCATCAGGAGCTTAACTCGTTAACTGCACCGCTCATGCTCTTCAGTTTTGGCGACAGCTCCTCCAAAGTCATGTCCAGCACCTGCATGGTTCGGGAGAGCTCCTCTGCAAGCCTTTTTTCTTTTAGTTTCCTTTTTCTACCCTTTAGTTTCAGTGTGGGACCATATTTTGCTCCTTGTTTTTTGCCTGCCTTAACTTCATTTGATTTCCTTTCCTTTTGGATTTTTAGGTCCACAATGTGATTTGGGCCTTTATTGGTACTTTGATCCAAAGGCTAATCCACTGAAGAGCAATAGAGCTCCATTGTTTGAAAGCCTTGGAGTCTTTAGGTCTGGGGCACTAAATGCAGCGCATCCTTAAAAAAAACTATTTGTACTCTGAACTTTATTGCCACGATTATAATGAAATATGCAGACCAGCCATATTATCTTCAGTATCCTGGATTAGGCATGAAATTAGACGGGCTCTTTCCATCCGACACCTGAATTCGCATAAGTACTACCGACTGCTTAGCAGCAGCCTTTAAACCTTTGGCCTAAACTGTTCCACCACTGACTTGGCGATTTGTTTTGTTGGGGGTTGAGTTTCCAAATTCCAACCATATTGGCAAATAATTCTATTAGAAAAGTTTTATTACCTCAGCCACCACGATGAGGTTATGGTCACTCTTAGATCAGTTCGAATAGATACGGCACGCGAACATTTTCATAGTCATATACTACATGTTAGTCGCCCGATTTGCTTGACAGGCAGCTGATAATAATTCTTCAAAATCAATTGTAATAACAGTGAGTGGCTGCTAGCGAGGACACTTTTTTAAGTATGGTCGTCCTCCGTTTTTAAGTGCTGCCTTGAGCACGATATTTCGCATCCTTTTCAGTTTAAATTTTACAAACGGTTTCAGCCTATCGTTTTTTTGCGTAGCTTTATCAGCTTTCTTATTCATTTTTCGTCGAATTTTCGTTTTTGACATCACATCGAGAGAAAAAATATATTTTTGTCCTCAGTCCATTTAAATGAGAAAACAGCAAAATGATTATAAAGGCTGCATGGAACGATATTATTGCCACAAATTTTAAACTTAAATGATATCACTGGTCTCAGAAATAGTTATATATGGTACATGAAAATTGATTGACACTCTATTTGATCAAACCGACCGCAATTCGTCTACACTCGCATCCTCCAGAAACTTTTTTATTCCTTACAAATTTCAATACTTTACCATTTTACCCACAAAGCTTACACTCCTTAAATGAAATTCTATTAAAATTGTTTGCCACTCGCATGAAGAGTTGCTGTCTGCTTACAATACGTAATTCTAGTCCCCCATTAAAATGCCAGATTATAGCCCATCCAAACTGTTTCACATATTCGAAATACAAGTACCTACAAAATATAAGACGTGCATACTTATGCACATATATAAAGCATGCTTTCATGCCATTGCCAAAAATTCAAAACCTGTCAAAACTTAATCCGTAGAAATTCCTTTGAGAAGAGTCGTCATCACCGTAAAGTAGCTACTTCTGAAAAATTCCGAAACCATCCAATGCTACCAAGCAACACATCTCTTTCCTCGTCTTTTCATATGCTCGGCTCACCCTCATACATGGCGTTGTCATCCCTAAAGTTTTTCTCATATAATTGGCTCTCGCGCGCCATTGTTCTAATAGACGAAGAGCCGAGTGAATACCCTTCTTTTATTTCAATTAAGGTAGGAAAAGTCCTTGAACAAATAGAACCTATTGCTCCACCCGCACACAAAGCTCCCGGGTCTAATAGCGAATCGGGGGGGTGCGGGTGTGTGGTGGACTTACTAGCTCACCTTCGAAAGCATCATCTGTCCAACATCGTCATCATATATTCCATACGTGGTTGTTGCTGTTAAGAACCACTCAAAGTGTTAGCGTTCATTTCGAATATATGAGAAATATACTCGGGTGAACACTTTACCGAAAAAGGATCAAAAACGAGAGGACACGAAGGATCAACAACAATGAAAGGCGGGCAGAATAAATGGTGTTTCCGTGGAATCGTAGAGTAGGTAGACTCTCCCATCTCAATCCCGTCGCTACCAATATAACCCACTTCTATATTAAACAGCCGAAGCTTAATTCTCAATTTCGTATAACTTCGACATTGTACGTGTATGTATGTACATGCTAGAAAGCTCACACATGTGTATTGCACTCGTCAATTCAATCGCCACGTTGGATACCATCCCAAGCTGTACTTTGCACTTAATATACCGTTGCTGTCGTTGTCGCTTCAACCAAAGGACGACGACGACAACTCTGATGACGACAAAGTGCTGAAGGAAAAACAGCGGACAAATAAAAATAAAATTCCTGTGAAGCTACAAGAGTCCTGGATAAAGGAGTGTGTATTTAAATTTGACGCTTTCATCTTCTGAATTCATTTCGCCACCGCTGTCAGAGCATTGTCGATTTCACATGTCGCTGGTGTTTTTCATTATTTGCCCGACCGTATTTTTCGGTTGAGTATACTGCAACTAATACTACTAGTGGTTGTGGGTATGAGGGATAGTTTGAGGAGGATTTGGGAGTTTCATTCGAATTTGTGTTTTTCGCGTCCACAAAATAAGATTTTTAAGTTAATCAAAGAAACAAATAGTCCAACAAAGTCAGTGAATTTGAATGAGCAAATCATGCTTTTTTAATAATCATTCCTTAGATACTACGTGAAACTACAGCGTTTTGGTTGTATTTGATGGACAGAAAAACTCATGCATTATTTATGTGTCTACCATAATCGAAAGCTACAGACTTCCAACTACCAGTGAAACCTGATTTTACAATTTCAAACTCTGCTTCATGAAAAGTGCTCTCCCACACCCCCCTGCTGGTTCGAACTCTAGTCCGTTTTATATCTTCAGGTGCTTTCTAATCAATATCCCAGTCTCAAACATCATTTATTCCCATCATGTCCTAAATTTCCGATCTATCAAGCCATTAATACCTCCAAACATGAAAATGGATTCAAACTCTCCAGTAAAATGGGCTCATATGATGATTCAAAACGTCAGCATTCAAAAGAGCGAAGATTTGGTTGATAGCTGCTGGTCGGCAAGGGAACATAATGATGTATTCGTTCCACATACACAGGTATCCATCCATTCAATATTCAACTATGGGCAAGCTCCAGCAAAGGGTAACATGCTGTTTATGTGTTTCCAGCCCATCGGTCGCCCGACTACTACTTTTGCTGCCATCACACTTTGCTCACTGACTGGCTGGCTGACTAGCCCACTCGCTGGCCTACCTGACTGACATGTACCATATACGTACGTTTTAGAGGATACGTTACGTCTAACCAAATGGAGAACGAAAGAGAAGCGACACTAATGGTATGGGGTTATCTAAAACAAGATGGCCGACGGCCTGTCACGTGATTGGATGTATAAAAGCAAAGCACGTCGAAGAGTTTATTTGGTCCTGGTAATGTTCTGCTCTATTCTGCTCGGCCGGTCCTCATTCTGTTTTGTGCGCTGCTGCCTGGTCGTGTTTCGCATGGATGGTAAATTTATTGGCATGCACATCTATAACCTACAAATGTGTACGGCAAAATCAACACATGACATGTCGCCCGGAGTTTCCTCTATCCCACACCATTCCACTGAACATCAGCCGTTTGCTAGCTATGAAACGTTTTGAATCCCTTGGTAGTTCTAGTGTTTCATCTGTAGTAAATACTCAGGAAGGAAGACCATTGAGACACAAAATAAAGCAAGAACAACACGATAACTAAAGCACGATTTTCGTGACGTTAGAAGGACATTCATTTTCATGTTAGTTTCGGTCTTAAGGCTTGATGGATTTCTTAGCCCTTTGGAGACGTGTGGAGTTTTGATGTGGTTTTAACTTGGCCAATGTGTTTGTTAAATTTTTAGGTGAAAATTGGACAATAACGTGTGACACAGCACATTCTTTTTCGAGTTGAGAAAATTCTACCTTTTGATTGGTGATCATCACCCATATGTACCTGAAACTTTTCGGAAAACTAATATTTCATCAACCATTGATTAGGACCCAACAACTTTCACATCCGGCATATAGTGCATGAAATCTAGAACCTCCGTTCCTATGGAAATCATTTTCTTATCTCTTTTGGTGCCACCAACAAATTCGGGGAGGTTCATGAAAAATAATATATGTTACTGTGCGAGAAACAACGTTCTTCCAGGACATATAGTCGAACCGTATAGTACTCATCCATCCATACCGATCACGACCATAATGGGTGTGGAATGGCAAATGGATGGATGGATTGTCAAAGAACTGCTGAAGGGACCATCACCATCAAACACAAGGTCCTTCGAGATATCCGCAAGCGAGCGAACGGCAATGAACAGAACGAATGATGCTGATGGTCGTCTTTCATTCGAATGAAAAACCATTCTCCATTCACATTATCTACAGCACTCCGTTGTTGATGTTGTACCGGGTTTCAGGATGCCATCCTCCCTCTAGACTCCTTCGATTCAGGCTGACTGGGTTTTTAGCTTGCGCTCGGTTGCTTCGTTGCTTGCTTTCCATCAATCTACCACCTCAACATTTGCATTTAGTTCATTTTCTTCGCCCATAGAGTGTGCTATTCATTGTACGATGTACGGTGACAGAAAATAAAGGGGGTGTAGTGGAGCTGGCTATGGTCGCTTTCGACTCTACATTTACTTGCTCCACTATACGATTGCTAGCTGTTTGAATGATTGCCCTGCCATCATGGTTGCTGCCTCTGCTCGGGGTTGAATGATTTTGAATGAATATATGGTTGGATAGATGGATGAATTGACGTATGGTTGACTGAGTAGACGGATGGAAAGATGAATGCCTTTTGTATGCTTCGGTATTTGACTAAGTTGTTGTTCTATGGGCACTACGCTCTATTCTCTGATTCTCTTGTTTCTATGCGTGATTCTATTTTGTTACGTTGCAAAGGAACTTTCGATGAGCATTTTCGAAATAATGTCTAGTTTAAAACTAAATTGAAATTGGTAAAAAGGGTCATCTTCTTAAAATCGCTATAAAACAAAAACCGCTTTATTTTTTACAAAAGTATTTACTATATTGGAAAAAAGTAATCTTTTTATTGACTGAGCAAAATACTTTCATTCAAATTGTTGCCTTGGCTGGCCTGGCAATAACCCATCTTGCTAACCCAATTTTGCAGTACATTTTCGACCTAACCGGGAATAAATCGATCAATATTGTCCTTAAGCTCATAAATCTTTCTTGAATCGTTTGCAGAACATGGATCTTTAACGGAACTTGGCAAAAAAAAATCTGATGGTATCAAATTGCAGCACCGCCAAAATGGCAGATTACGTGATTTGCGTGCGCAAAAGAGCTATTTTTTTTCAAGACTTGTGTAGAATGCATCGCTATTCTCCTAAAACCAAAGGTTATCAACATTTTTACACAAAAATTCGGCTATCATCATTTTGTAGCTTTCTTAATTGGACCGTACTGGCATTGCGAAACTCATTTTTGGAGCGAAATGATGATTCCACCACTCTAAAAAAAAAAACTTGAAACTAAACTGCCACTCGTTGAGAGTGCACTAGCTTATCTACGCGTGTATTTTTCAGACCCCAAATATGACAATTTTTTCACCAAAAAAGTGTAACCGCCAAAATGGAAATGCGCCTTATCAGATAATAGAATCTTTCGAGCATATTCACCGCTATATTCAATTTTCCCTTGGACCCAAAGGGAGATGCTAGATCGAAGCAGATGGTTGTTTGTTTGCCTTCAATTCTTGAATTCATTTGAACTTGTATGCAAAGAATCCGAAATATTTCTGCATAATTCTTCTGGTACAGACTACAATCGGATCTGGTTTTGCGAGCATCGGTGAGTTCTTTACATTTCTTTTACCCTAGCGTGTCAAGCAATCGAAATTTAAATGCTCAAAGTTCAATGGAGGTTTGCGAAACCAGATTTGGTCATAGTTTGCCTGCAGTCGAAGGCCGGTGCGGTTAATGTCGAGTTGCTGCAATCCGTGTCAAGTTGATGTTATGAGATCAGATTTACGCACTTTACGAGAACAGAATCCATGTCTATTGCCCACTAACAAGCCTGTTTCAGGAACTTTTGCCGCAAATTTCTGCATGCTAAGTTCGGTTAGATTCGGTTGTTTTTTTTTTTAGAAAATTGTATTGATTGGAAGCAAGGATTCAATATTTTCAAACGTGGTCATTTTGTACGGCAGGGCTATATTTTGAAAATAATTTTAGTTTTATACTTTGTGCTGAAGCTCTAATATTGTCTCGACTCGCTCGTGCTAGCTCCTGTCTAACTAATTCAATATTTGCTTTTTTTGGGTCGATTGAACATCGGACTATTCAGATACTGGTCACATAAGCGATTAATAATAAATAAATAAACCACACGTGCTACCTACCTAGAGGTATTTTTTTTAGAATTATGAATATCTAGAATGGGTATCATTTACGTCGACAAATCTGGTGTACTTCACAAATTTCACAACGCAATATGAAGTATGTACATGCCATTTACACGAACTTATCGGAAGTAACTGATCATATGGATGACCGAAATGAGAGATATGTGGTACGATTCACTAATGGGATTTCGAAGGGACCAAGTAAATGATTTTCAACTATCCCACACCAAACATTTTTTTTAAAATGATGATACCCTTATAGTATGGCGTGCGGATTGAGGACCAGGCGTAGATTATGTGTATTTAAGCACCATCTCTAGCAGGGCCGGTTCTGGCCATATTTTCGCCCGGCGCAAAACGACATTTGGCGCCCTCTATATTATGATTTTCATTTTTTGGTCCTCTTATTCACGACAAGTTTTTACTAGCGCTTTCTAGTATTTACCTGAGCGTTACTCAACATGAAATTTTCATAAAAATAAACTAGACATTTGCTCATTCGAGCAATGCAGCATAAGAATTTTTTCTCAAAATTTTTTCATTTCAAGTTTTCAATATGCAGAAATATTTTTCTTCTCCAATTTTTGGCTCAGTGGTGCTGTTGTTTTTTTCTAATATTTATAAGAAAATCAAATTATTCGTTCATTCAAACAAGCAAAAATAAGCGTTAAATATATATTTAAGACACAAATCATTTAGAAAACTCAAGATTTTTATGCGGCAATAAAAAGCAATCCCACGACAACCCTCGTACGGGTCTAGGGGTTGAAGCTGGTGGAGAGCTTCATTACGATTTATTTAATCATTGTGAATACGAGTGTGGAGTGATTAGTTCCACGACTCACTTTACCCCTGATTTAAATCAGGTACCTAATCAGAGCTAGGTGAGCTCAAAGCTTGGTGCGCGGACCCTCGTCCGAACCTGGATTCGAACCAGGGACCCCACACGCAAGAAGCCAGTGCTCTACCCACTAGGCTACTCAAGCTTCTTATGCGGCAATAACAAGAGTGAAATTCGCTGTGCTTATATACTATCAATCGATTTAATATACAAAAATTACAAATTCTGTGGAGAGAAATTTTAGTTTTCTGAGAAGTCTTTATTATATCTACTTGAAAACACAGCGCAGCAAGCTTTAATTTTCGCAGTCTTTACCTAAGCAATGACTATTTAACTCGAAGACAATTATTCATAAAATTCAAACCATTTAAACGATTCTTCAAGCTTTGAGCAATGCTGAAGTGTTGTTTTTAAGCCTCCCCATCTGATACACACAACTTAATATTTCATTATGTTTTTTTAGCTGTTCAAAGCGTTCTGTCAAAGAAATAATTGCTTAATCCAAAGCATCAAAATAAAATTATAAATTAAACCTTTGTTGAGGGTCTCAAATAGGCGCATCTTTTGCTTCATATGTTAATTTTGTATCAAGTATTAGTAGCGGATTTCTTCACTTTGGATCCGCATCAAATGTTGCCCTAAAACTGAATTGAATCCCGCAACAGTTTCTTAACTTGAGAAAATGGCTATTATCAGGCCCATATAATATATCTGAGCCTCCTCTAAATGCTAAAGATTGCGAGGCTAGAAATTGCACGAAAATCAATAAACGTTTAAGAACATTTTTCCAGTGCCCAGTTTCCTTTGATATTTCGTTTTGTAAAAATTATTCTATGGTTTTCCCTGTCCTCGATTCTAGCTCCCTACCTAACTTAAAACTCGTCATGTGAACTACACTAGTTTCATGTTCCTTGATAGCTCGACTTAAATGGCCCCAGTTCCTATAACCTGTACTAGAAAATGAATGACTACTTTTCTGAATTGAAAATATGCGGCAGCAAAAACTTTTGCATTGAATATAAACCAACCATGGCCTAGAAGCTGTCTTGCCATTATTTCAACAATCTTTGGTAGTGCTGTGGACTAAATCTCCTATTTTTGGTGACATCGATTCGAATCAAATCGAATGTTTTAATTTGGACGGGGCCATTCGGTAGAATAATTGGAACTATTTTCTATATCAGTGTGAGCCATGAATTAGGATCACCAAGCTCTGATTCCATTGAAAAACTACACACCTCTGTAAACATCGAAACGGAAGAACACGGATTAGAATTATTTGGAAGTCTATCATCCCGTTTTGTAGTAATATTTTTTTCTCCCGATTCCGCAAGGGAAGGGAAATCCAGCACACCATCCGACACGTTTGAAACACTATTCTGGTTGATGAAGTGGTTGTCACGAATTTATTTAGTCATACTACTACAACTTTTTTTAGCGTCAAAATTGACAAACGAGTGCAAAAAATAATTTCACGAAATAATTTAAGCTTAAAAACAATCAAACTCAAGTCAAAGAACTTAAACATATAATTTAAATTCGCTACTATTCCAACAATCCATATCAAACGTACGTCAGTTAAGCTTTGAAACTAAACTCCACAATTTATTTTGCTCCTCAAATGGAAAGTGTATCATTAGAAAATTCTTTTTTCTTTCAAAACATGATGGAGTGGAATGCAGCATACAAGGAAGTCAAGTAATGAGTAGAATGAAGTGATCTAAATTAATTCATAAACAATAATGCTCTGAAGTGATTAATGCAATTTTCGCGCCCCAAACAGCGATCGTGTTTGTAAGTTTTGCTGTTGCACAGCAAGTGAATTTTATATGCGAATAGGGCTGGTTTGAAACTTAAGAGGCATGTAAACGATCTATGAGAACAAAGTTCGCATTGAAAAAAAAATAAACCAAATAAGAATATAAACTGCCAATTGAATAGAATGGACTTTGAATACCTGTGTATCTCGATATTTTTGTTATTATGAACTAAAAATGATCGAAATATTTGCGCCCTTTCTCACCTGCGCCCGGTGCAGCTGCTCCATTGGCTCCAGAGGAAGATCCGGCCCTGATCTCTAGTAAATGTGGGTTCATCGGTCAAAAGCACTTTTACTACTATTTTCGGCCTCTATTGACCGAAACAGCGGTAAACTTCAAGCGCCGGGCAGCATCTCCAGCTTGTAGTGTTTATGTCATTGTATAATGGTACGGTACGGATACTGTTGACTATCAGGAAAGGTACTAGGAGAACTATCAGGACAAGTAGTAGGACTATCAGGACAAGCCAACTCTTTGCGCTATTCTGCTGGTGCTCGGTTCTGCATTTGCTATCCACCATATTTATCTTTCTACGTCTTGATGTTTGCTTAATACTCCTCGATCCAACCTATTAGAAGAAAAAAAAAGTCGCTGAAGCGCCTGTCTACATTCTCAAAAGTTATGCGGCGAGTCGCTTGGCGAAAATGCAAAAACTAATGAAAGGGGCACTTCAAAAAACATCCAAAAAATACAAATTATGACGGTTTAATTTATTTTTATTTAATTATTTTAATATTTAAAATTTTATCAAAGCACTGGAGTATATGTAGTTGATACTTTAAGTACATGCGCTTCCCTACTTTTCTGTACAGTGATGATGAAATTTTTGGTCACCTTGAATACATATGTATAATGACCTCGTAATTTGTTGCAGGTAGCGCCGATAATCAAGCACATAAAAAGCATAGCCAAAAAAAACTTGCATAATGCACAAATAAATTTCCAAGATAAATGGTTTATTTCTTTGGAACTTTGAAGCGAAAAAAATATGTTGGAATATCCGTTATTAATTGAATCGTTATTAATTTGTTGAAACAATTTTTTCATCAGCTCACTTTAGGGAATCACATGGCGCACCCCAAGCCACCTTGACGTGGATCACTCTATGCATCTTTTGTGTGATCTGGCTTGGAATATTGTTCTGTTGTATGCCTCATTAAATAGAAGATTTGATTTCTAAAAAAACAAAAATTCTACGCATGAAATACTCTGATCGTATTGGTTTCTTTGATTCCCACACTGAAAAAACACATAGCGCCAGACGCCATAGTTTATAGACTTCTGGCGCCATGTACATAGTCGATTTCGGGATTTTGATAAAATATAGCGCCACACGCCATAGTACATGACGAAAAGTACATAGGAGCAGACGCTGTGCTTATAGTCCTCCACGCCATGTACTATAATCCTCCACGCCATGTACTATAGTCCTACATGGCGTGGAGGACTATAGTACATGGCGTGGAGGGCTAAAATTATAACGTCTGCTCCTATGTATTTTTCGCCATGTATTATGGCGTGTGGCGCTATATTTTATCACTACGACTATAAATTATGGCGTCTGGCGCTATGTGTTTTTCCAGTGTATATGATGAAAAAAGGCATTTAAAAAGGCAAATATAAATGAAAGGCAAATATGATACTCTTGACGATACTGCTCATAAAATAAATACCACCAAGTTCTATGGAAAAATCAAACGAATTTCAAATTACGTATTGAGTACTATGAACAAAAAATGTATTGCTGGTTTAAAATATATTTCCGCTTGATAAAAAAGAAAATTTTGGGATAACTAGAACGCAGAGGCCAGTAATTGGATATGTAATATAACAATGATATTAGCATATAACATTATTCGAGAATGAGTCGTTATTTTCCCCTAACAAAACTTATCGATTTTTTACAAACGTAACTTATGAAAGAAATAAGTTGTCAGCTAGATTCTTGTTTAAGCTAATTCTTTAACTAACCTCCCGGATGTCCGTGGGTTAAATTGCGAATTGAAGAGAGTTATTTTATTACAGTAAAATAGAAGCTCGACTTCAAAACAAAGCACCTACCTCAATTCATCCGAATCGGTATATGGCAACTGAATCCATATTACATGGCTCATGGTACTATGTAATACAGCGTGTGGGGTCATAATTTATGTGCCATGTAATTATGGCGCTGGGAGCCATACCGCATAGCACAGGGTACTATGTACATAGCGTGTGGGACCATAAATGCTGCGCCATGTTACATAGGACCACGCGCTATGTAGATCCTGACATGATGGTGCTGGGAGCCATATTGCATAGCTCAGAGTACTATGTACATAGCGCATGGGACCATAAATAATGCGCTATGTTACATAGCTCTGGGCGCCATGTGGATTTTTTCCAGATTTTTTTATTATCTTATCGTCATATATTGTAATATCAATACTTCCTCTTTGAATTGTGCAGTTACCTTCCGCATATTCCTTATTTACGATGACTTCAAGCAAGTTAAATATAAGACGTGACCGAACGCTACAAAATATGCAATTAATTTATACAGATTGCAACTGGAATCCTACTAAGAATTTCTTCTTCTAGGTCTACTGTGGGTTTCAATTCCCCCCTACTAAGACTTATAAGGACTTCTTATTCTCTGCAGCTTGGTCCACTTTTTTAATCTATTTATTCCTAGGAAAATAGACTGAAATAACAAATTTATAGCAACATTTCAATGTATTAAATATCTATATGTTTTACATTTAACATATAAAATAAATGAAACTGATTGGAATTGTTTTTGCGGGATGATTAAAATTGAACAATTTTTTATTTACATTAAAAATTTTAATCTACATTGAGAATTCTATTTTGACAAAGTGGTTTCGAAAGTATGCACTGATTTTCATCAGACACCAGCACACAGTGCATACTTGACTGGCGTGACCACTTGCAGTTGGAAATCATTACATTTTTATTTGTGCTAGTGTTGACAAATAACATCTCCGACTTATATCCATCGATATAATTTTTACTTAGTAAAGGTAATTGAATTTGATCACGGTTCCCTTCTTGTCTATAAATCAGCATGGACAACGTATATCGTCTCTAAAGCTTATCAAAACTGAGAATATTGAAACGGGAAACTCGATCGTTTTGCGGAATGAAACTGATTTGTCACCATCCCCTAACATCCAAACACTTTTCAAGCATTGATACGTGAATGTGGCAAGTTCATTGCAGTTCGGTAGCAAAGTGGCTATTTCATTTTTGTTAATATTAAAGCCACATTCAATATTACTACACAATGTGTGAAAAACATTCGAAAAAATCCCAATATGTTGAAAAGAACCCCTATATTTTTCGAATATCTCGTAAAATGTCGGTGAAAAATTAATAATGTTAGCAAAAGCAGCCATGTATGTAATTCATATAAGAACTGACATCTTGAACGCTCCATTTAATTTAATTAGCCACAGCAATAACTATTCCATTCCATAGATTTACATAAACCTGCAAATAGTATAACAATACACATATGAAGTTTATATGAGCTACTCGTTTCACCAAACAGGATACTATAAATAGAACGCTCTTAGAATTTTGGTAGCTGAGCTACACAACCTAACTAAAGCAAAGATCCAAGTTAATTCTAAATGACAGCTACTATGTATGTACTTTTAATAGCATGGCGAAGAACATAACGGCATTTTCAATGTTCAAAATGAAAACGGCAGCGAGAGACTTAAATCCCGCTCATTTAACTTCCAAGTTTGTCATACAACGGTATCAAGACAATTAAAAGTGCGTTTGAATTAAACGGAAGACAAAATTTCAAGCTCGTATCAAAGTTATCTTCAATATTTTGTAGAAAGAAATTAAGTGGGGGACGGATATGGGCATGAATGGCATATAGTCTCATTTGAAAAAGAAGTTCTTAATCACTGAAGTACACCCAGAAAAATATTTCAATTTTTTTAGGAAAAATGAACACATTATCAAAGAAAATTGGTAATAATTCTGCGCCAAAGAAATATTTACTCAATCCAAAAAAAAGGAATTTATTCATTTCAAAGAACTGATATTGAACTTGCCCTGAGTAAAATTTGGTATAATTTCAGGGAAATGTGGTCATAATTCGGGCATCAATCGGTTCTCCTACGATCACCGAAGTTAAGCAGATTTGGGCGCAGTTACTACTTAAATGGGGACCCCTTGAGAACATCGCATGTCGTTGGCACGCAAAAACTCTGCCTCCTTTCATTTCAAAAGCGCGGCTTACTTTGAAGGAAATGAAAAAATGAAAACAAGTAAAAAAAACTCTAGCGCACCTGAACCGGTAGAAAACTAATTTTCGAAGAAATTTTCTTTGAGTGACAAAAAAGTGTGGAAAGACGTAATACACTGTTTTGTAGAATCATATCAACCATTCCTTATCCAAAGCAACAAAACTCAACTATAACACAAATGATGAAAATGTTCAGTGCTGGCAACATTTTCCCAACGAAGCAGCAATAAGTTTACCATAACAAGCTCATACTCAAATCAACTTATCCTTTGAATTTCGTTCTCATCGGAGGATTTCATCGAAAGTTTCAGCGGTTAAACGTTGTTTGAGGCTGCCATCCGAAAAATGTTCAAAACTCGGAAAATTGAAAAATTGATTCCTTATTTTTATCGCAAATGCTTTGCATATGAGAACGTAATTTGAAGCATCTGTTGGTGCAATATTTACGGAAATGGCTAATGCTGGTTAGCCTGTGTCAGCAGCAAAGCAAAATATATACCAAATCTGCTTCACATTAAGCTAAACCCAACCAGTAAATTTCGTTTCGATTGAATCACTGCGCTGGAAGTTATACGGGTGAAAAGAATTTTAGGGTTACCACCCTCAAAACTTTTCTAATTTTTAAAGCGTTAATATTTGTTGTTAATTTTCATTGCAGGATCATTTCCATTTGCAAATCTAATGACATAATCGCTCAGTAAAGAAATTAAACAAAATTACAAAAATGGTCAGCTGGCAGCCCTTTCATGATTTATGTACGAAATTCCTAAAACATTTGGTTCACATTGAGATCTATTAACTGCATGAACTTTGTTTTGATTTCATGCCTGGACCCGAAGTTATAGGGAAAAAAGATTTATTTTACTGAGCAAATTTGCAAGATTTGGGAGACAAAAATCACCATCGCTGGCAACTCTATTCTAATTTTTCAGCCAAATTTTCACCAAATGTTATCGTAAATAAGATCCAAATATTGTGTGAATTTTGTTTAAATGTGATGGCTGAATCGGAAGTTATAGGCCACAAACTGGTTTTTTTTTCTCAGTGATTTTTCAAGATGGTACCACTGCCACAGGGTTACCCGTATTTCAAAATCACTTCCGTCAGACCTGGTCCTAGTTAATACCAACATGTCCTGTAAATTTCGTTATGATCGGATAATCCGGTCGTCAGTTCTCGTGAGCAGAACTTTTGAGTGCTAAAAATAGAGGTAATTTGGTGATGGGTTGCCGTTCTTGTGCAAATCGGAATGTTGAAAATTTCAATTTGACATGATGGACAAAGGTTGAAATTTATCAATGAATTGAATTTTTGTCAAAAATCAAAAAAAATTTCAGGAGGGTCAATGATTTGAAAGATTTTTTTTTCAGGAGCCTGCCGTAGCTACAGGGTTACCCACACTACCTTGGAAATCCATGTGTGTTAAGTTTTCGTCAAGACCAATACTTTCTGCAAATTTCACGATGATCCAATGTTTTTGTCAGAAGTAATGACAAATCAAAATTTGAAAAAAAAATCCTTGCCTACTTTTAGGCACGCTGCACCCACACACAGCTCAAAATTTCCAATTCTTTATCATAGGCAAGCTAAAAACATAATAAGCTTTCATTTCCAATCCTTCTTTTTAAGAAACATTTACACTGCTTGGAAATATAGGAGTATCTCAAAAGTAATTAAAACGCTCGCCGCCGCCAAAAGAATTAAGATATCTGAATTTCAGCATGGACCTACCTACTATATACATCTATGTCCTCCGAAAATCTCAGCTCAATCGAATCGGCCACTCCAGAGATTATCTCTATTAATAATAATAATATATATATATATATATATATATATATATATATATATATATATATATATATATATATATATATATATATATATATATATATATATATATACATATATATATATATAAAGAAATATGAATTTTCGGCGAAGTGAGTTTAATACTAATTTTCTTCGAAAATTAGTAAAAATATTTTCACGTGTCACAGCAATATGGTTTGACCCTTTGACCTCAGATAAATATTGAATTTGAAATAAGTAATTTTTTTTGACAATGCCGAAGATCAGGGGATTACTTCTTGAAGCTAATGGCTAGCTGTGGCGGTAAGGAGACGCGTATGGGAGAGGCCGATATAAATTATTCCATTATTCTTTATTTTAAGTGCCACATATTGTTCTTATTTTCTGAATGGCTAGTGTTATTTATGCCTTAGTCACCATTTAAAGCTATAATGTGACACTTAATCAGTGGAGCACGCTGGTATTATGCCCAGCCGCCAGCTGTTAAGATAAGTCAAGACGGACAAATACAACCATGAACCCGGCGGAATTTGAACCCGCTAGCAGTAGATCGCTGCTTTGGATTGGCGCGTTAGCGAGCCAAACTACCGATCCCTCATTTATAGAAAGCAAATGTTAATAGAAATCATTAAAACTATCCATTTTTTCGTCAAGTATTGAAGAGTGGTTGAAGTTGAAACAGGTAAAAACATGTTCGCATTGTAGGTATAATTTACTTAATTCGTAGACATAATTTCCTAGATTTGAGGAAAATTACTTCCTTGAAATAAGATAAAGTGAAAATTGTATTCCGTTGAATGTAAAAAATATTTACACAATATTTATACACATTACTGACATCAAATAAAAGTTTATTTGATTTGGGGAAGATTTCACATCTCGTAAACAAGTAAATATTTTCTTTCACTCTCCACTCAGAAAAATATGTTTCCGAAAATCAAAGAAAATATTTACTTGTTTACGAGATGTGATATCTTCCACAAGTCAAATAAACTTTTATTTAATATCAGTAATTTGTATACATATCATGTAAAAATTTCTTACATTCAACGGAATACAATTTTTGCTTTACCTAATTTCAAGTAAGTAATTTTCTTCAAATCTTGGAAATTATGTCTATAAATTATATCTACAACGCGAACATTTTTTTCTATGTTTCAACACCAACCACGCTTCAATATTCGACGAAAAAATTGATAGTTTTTATGACTTCTATCAACATTTCCTCTACACAAATAAGGGGTCGATAGATTAGCTCGCTAACGTGTCAGTCCAAAGCAGCGATCTACCGCTCGTGGGTTCGAATTCCGCCGGGTTCATAGTTGACTTTGTTCGTCTTCAGTTGTCCTAACTCCATTGATTAAGTGTCACATTATAGATGAAAGTGGCGACTAGGCATAAATAATACTAGCGCTTCAGAAAATAAGAATAAAATTGTGGCACTTAAAAAAAGGAAAAATGGAAAAATTGATAATTACTATTTTTTTCTACTTATTTTTTTTCACTCCCTTCAAAGTAAGCCACTCTTGTGATATGAAGGGAGGGAGAGTTTTGGCGTGCCAACAGCATGCGATGCTTTCAAAGCGGTCCCCCAGATAAGTAGTTACGCGCCCAGCACAGCCTAACTTCGGTGATCGTACGTGAACCGACTTATGCCAGATTCTTGAAACTTTATCAAATTTTACTCAGGGCAAATGCAATATCAGTGCTTTGAAATGAATAAATTTCTTTCTTTGGATTGAGTAAATATTTCTTTGGCGCAGAAGCTTTAATTTCCTTTCTAATAATGTTAGTATTATGGGCAAAAAAAAATGTAAATTTATCCAAAGACATTGTTTCCTTCTGATGATGCAGTTACATTTATTAAACCCTTCATCAGGAGTGCTTCTTTTGACCCTTTCTTGTACGTATTTCTGAAGGTCAAACGCAACTTCACCTTAAGAACCGAAAATTTCGAAATAATGAACTGCACCAGTCCAACAGAAATGATACTTAAATACATCTTGAGGTTTAGGTGATGTTTTACATGAAATTATTACCACCTCGTTACTTAACGGTCACTAAAAGATGACCCCCTTTCAAACCCTTATGTCTTAAACATGATTTGAGGAAAACCAGTTACGTACGTCTCGAACGAAAGTTATTCTCAAAAGGTCATTGAGTTGAGGTGAAGAGCGGAATAGGTAATCAAAAATTAACTACTTAACATGGGAATAATCCGTCAAAAACTTTATATTTAACCTACTTGACAATTGATGCTGTCAATTCTTAAAAAGTGACAACAAATTTCAGCGACTACACCAAATATATTCAAAAATTTCCCGAAGAAAAACAAAAAACCGAAACTAAAAGAAAAATTACTTTTCATCACCATCTTCCTTATCCCTCTCACAGTGAACGCCTGGTTAAACAGAATCGTGCATTCATATATGCTAAGTGGTATACGTGATCATCTGAACAATGACACTTATTGAAAATTATTCACTGTATGCCTACAAGAACCAATATTGTAGAGACTGGGTGCTATCTATCTTTTTTAAAGTACATTCTTGACGTAATGTCCTCCCGTTACACAGTTTGCTTACCAGTCATCAGGCTTTAGTTTACTTTTAAAGCGTCAAAGTCGTGCAGAAAGTTGTGGTGGGGGTGGTGTTGGTGGTGGCAGGGCATGGACTTAATCTTTGACATACGAGCCCGAACATACGAAAAGGAATGTATGCTATTAGGTATTCGCCAAAGTAGGCCTACATACAACATGTATGTACATATATGAAGGAAAGAGAATGCCTAGAAGAAGCTAATCAATCTTCAGTTTGAGTGACATTTACCTTAAAAAGGTCGCAAGTTGTTGGCGTGTGTGGAGTAAAAGTGGAAGAGCTAGTCCATGTAGTCCTTGATGTGCGTAGTTACTAACACGTCCTCCGCTCCCACTGAATTACCAAGAAATGGTTCGAATGGTTCTTGTTTGATTCGCCGAGTAGTTGAAAAAGTGGAGAATAAATGCGAAAAAGAAGATGGCCTCCTTCGTTTGTGATATGAAAAGAGTAACTATAGTTTGAGGCTCATGGTATCATATTCGAATTCATAACTAGATATTTAGTCGTCCTAAAATATTGTTCGAAACAAAATAATGCCTATTTATAAATCGTTTGTAGCTTGTGAAAGGACTGCATAGTTTTTATGATTTGCATACGGGACTGCATAATACTAGCTTCATCAATGAAAACAATTCAATCACGTTGATGATTTTTAGATTGAAAATATTCAAAAAGTACCACTAAAACCGTTATTTTATTAACGATCAATGCATTCCGAGTGGAAAGTGATAAATTCTGGGGCTCACTTCACCCATGATTTCACTTGGGTATCTACCATGACTCAAAGTCTGGTAACCAGGAGCCATAGCAACACAGTTGGGACACGAACTTTTAGAGCGTTAACTCTGTATTTGTAAAAAGAAAATTAGGTGAATTTAGTTTTAATGGGTAGAGTCCGCCCATGTGAACCGTTGAGAACTGGTGATTTTCCTGGAGCTGGTGCGGGTTTTTAACCCTTACTCCACTTATAGCAGTGAAAGGTGTTCGCTCAGCTTCTTAAACCAGCCAAACTGTGTGTGTTTTATCGATAAATGCGGCGTGTCCGTCCTAGTTTGTGAATTGCCTCAGGCTTGGATAAGTCGAACTACAGTGAAAGTGAGCTATTTTTAGGATTCCTAGAGAATTGTTGGGGTGATTGTCTATCGTGTCGAAGAGCTTAAGCGCACGATCGCAAATGTATTTGTCAACTGTTTCGATTCTTTAATCGTTATGGATGTCTATGTTCCTGATGTACAAAGGAATCTTGAATATTCTTCTTAGCGCAATGTTTTGGCTTGACTGGAGTTTTTTCCTGTTAGTTTTGGTGGTTTGTCCGTGTATACTACGCAGCCGCAAAGCAATTGGGGTCTTACTACTTGGTTGTGAGAAGGGTCTTATTTGAGTTGCATAAGGTCTGTTCCCGTACTACGATTAATTGCGATTAATCGCGATTAATTGCAACGAAGCCGTTCCCGTACTCCGTTTTACTGAAAACTGAAAATTTCCCCTCTTTCAGTAAGTACGATGAAATTTCAGTAGGGTCTGAGCTACTGAAAAATACTGAAACGATGTGGCGCGAGTAACTATTTTCGAGTGTGCGCGGCAAGCAACATATTTTTTGCGTAATTTTGCTATGAAGGTCGAATATTTTTGTGGCGATAATTTATCACCACTTAGGATGACTTTATAATCACTATTGTTCTTCCAAAAACCGAAAACTGACACTTTTGGTTGTCAATTTTCAGGAAATTCAATGAGAGCGTTCCCGTACTTTCATGAAATTCCACCACCATATGATTCAGGAAAATTCAGTGACTAAAAGTACGGGAACAGACCTATAACTGAGACGTTTTGAGAAGAGAATAGAAGACTTTTACTATGTTGTTCATGGAAATTCTTTTGCTGGCTATGTGTAGAGTCGACTATAATTTCTGGTCGAAGTTAAGTCCTAGATATTTCACCATCTCTTGCCAAATCTAGATTATATAGATTGATAGTCCATCGTTAGAGCGCGTGGTGTTTAACGTCTTTTTCGTGCTATCAAGATCGCTTGAGTTTTGCCCGAGCTCAGTTTTACTTTCCATCTCCTAAAATACTCCATAAAAGAGTCGATGGAGCATTGCCGATTTGAGATAATGGCCGCTGCTTGTCTGGACGTGTGAAAAATACAAGTGTCATCTGCGAAAAGCGAGATGTGAGCTCTGCTGGTTCTAGGGATATCTGCTGTGTACAAATTGTAGAAAATTGGTGACAACGGAGACTCTTGAGGGGCTCCTGCTGATATAGGTCTTTTAGATGAAAAAATGTTATCGATTCTGACTTGGAAAGCTCTATTGTGAAGGAAGGATCCAATGAGCTGAATGAATGTAGATGGTTGACTGAGATGGTCTAGTTTAGCAATAAGCCCGGCATGCCACACCTTACCAAATGCCTTTGCGACATCGAACATTACGAGTCATGTTGATTTCCTCTTATTGACACCTAATCTAATGTGTTGGACTACTCGGGCTAGCTGCAGCTCTGTGGAGTCATATTGTTTAAAACCAAACTGCTCCGGTAGTAGAGAATTATTTAAAAGAACTTTGTCTTGTAGACGAGAGAGGAACACGTGTTCTGTGAGTTTAGTCAAAGAGGAAAGGAGACTGATTGGTTGCCGAATTTGAGGCAAAATTAAGTCTTTCCCAGGCTTTGAGATGACTATGACTGTGGACAGTTTCCAACAATCTGGATATATTTTGAGGCGAAAAATAACATTGATGATAACATAAACTGTCTGAAGGATGTTGTCGGGTAGGTGGTGAAGGCATTCGTTGGACCTGGGCATTTTTTTATTTTGAGACTGTGGATCAAGCGTTTTACTTCTTCAATAGAAGTTGGTGGAATGTGGTCTCCCCTTTGAGTTGTGGTGTGTAATATCTGTGCCGCTGCCTGCTCAGTGTGTTCTTCCTCGTCAAGATCGTCGTCTACAGAAAAGTTCCCACAAAATTGAAGTTCTAGAGAATCCGCAAATGATTCGGCTTTAGCCGCATTACTATACTTAAGGCCAGAGGACGAGCTGATGGGTGGCATATTTGGTTTTTTCTTAATTCTAAAATATTTAGAAATTTTCCAGAGCGAACCATTATCAGAATCAAGACTACTCATGAAGTGCTTCCAGTGTTCATTCTTAAATTTTCTAATCATTGGTTCTCGGTTTGCTTCCTGCTTCAGTCTGGGATAGCCAGTGATTCTGACTCGTTTCTGAATTTGATTCCTCCTCTTCATGATTATTATAATTGAGTTTGGAAGTTCATAGGGGTCTTGGTTATCCCTTAACCGAATTTTTGATCCAGGTGGTATCTTTGGCCTGAGTGATTTAATTGGTGAGGAACTCAATGGTTTCCTCGAAATGTCTTTCCGTTTCTGGCACTTGGATGCATTCATTGAACAGAAAAGTCGTTGCCAGTCAGTAGTTATTTTGCACTTGATTGAGGAGTCAATGAAAATATCCTCAATTAGAAAAAGCACTGGCTTGTGATCCTCATCTAATACAGTTATAAGCACACTCTGATCTATATTTTTGGATAGGAAAATGTCTAAGACATGACTGTAGGTAAGACCAAAGTGAGTGGGTACATCGGGAACATGTAAACAAGAAATACTATCTGCAGCGAAGCTATAAAGAGCAAAGTAATTTGAAGAAGTATTTAAACGATTTGAATGATCCGGTGAAAGACTTAGTACGATTCGTCTGAAAATTTTCAAAACGACAGCCCTGATCAGGAACCGTCAATGTTAGCAGCCGGTGTTCTACTTTTAGAAAAATATTTCTACTTTTGGAGGAAAATGAACATTATCAAAGAAAATTGATAAATATTTTACGCTAAAAAATTTTTACTCAGTGGAAACAATGGAATTTATTGTTTTTATTTTTTTCCAAAAAATATCGTTCTATTCATCGGATATTTTTTTTTGTAGGTTCAACTTGTTCTTATATGTCTGGAAATTTTTTTTTATGATAATGCCTAAGCTCAGAGGATTACCCTTTGAAGCGAATGCTTAGCTATGGTGGTAGGGAGACATATATGGGAGAAGCCGATATCAATTATTCCGTTAATCTTAAAGCGCCACATTTTTTCTTATTTTTTGAAGCACTAGCGCTATGCGCTTAGTCACCACTAACGCTATATTGTGACACTTAATCGATGGAGCACTGGTATTATCCTCAGTCACCGGCTGTTAAGGCAACACAAGATGAATAAACGCAACTATATCCGCGTTTATAATGTGGTTTCAAAGTGGATTTGGATTAGTCAATCCACGTTGTATACCCGCAGTGGATTGATGCACAAGAGGGAGATTAATTATGGAAATGGCGTCCAGGCTGAATATGGTCATGGTGAACAGGGGCTCAACACCAACTTACCGCAGGCCAGGCTTCGGTGAGTCCATTCTCGATATAACTCTTGTCTCGAAGACGTTGACCATGATGGCAAGGGACTGGAGGGTGATGGAGGAGTACACTGGAAGTGACCACAACTATATTACCTTCTGGCTGTCGGAGGAAAGCCTGGCCCCTCAAAACTTTAGACGGAAAATACTCGGGTGGAATATTTCGAAGTTGGATAGAAGGAAGCTATAGGAGTCACTAGGCAACAGCTTTACTGGCAAAGTCAGCGTAGGACAAGCAGGGGTAGCAATGGGCCCTGGGGGAAATAGATACGGTTGTAAATTTGACCATGGGCGAAATTCGACGAGCGTGCAATGCGTCGATGCCACTTCGAAGGTCACTACCGGGCAAACAGAGCGCTTATTGGTGGAATGAGGAGATAGTGGAACTAAGACGAAGAGCTCTAGGATGCAGTCGTAGGGCAGAGCGATCTATTGGACGACCGGAAGCGTTGCTACTTGTCGCCACCCACAAAAAGGTAAAAAAAAGAACTGGGAATAGCTATAAAACGGAGGAAAAAGCAAATGTGGCAAACTATATGCAAAGAAGTGGACCGGGACCCGTGGGGCCAGGGCTACAAAATACTATCGGGTAGGCTGGGCCGCATGGGTCCCGACCCACCCATGCAGGCGGAAGTCATGAGGAATATTGTAGACTCACTCTTCCCAGCGCACGATGTAAGAGCAGAGAACAACCACACAGTCCGCCAGGAAGGTATCCCTTTGTTCACTGAAGAAGAACTACGAAGCGCGAGTGTCAGAATGAAGAACCGAAAAGCCCCAGGCCCGGACAATATTCCAGTAGAAGTCCTAAAAGTAGTGGTGGAGCGATACCCGTCAACATTACTACGTATGTACAATGATTGTTTACTAGCGGGTGTTTTTCCGTCACCCTGGAAATTGGCGCGACTTGCCCCAATTTAAAAGAGAAAGGGAAATCTTAACGCACTATCAGCATACAGACCTCTCTGTATGCTGGATACTGCGGGGAAACTTTTGGAAGGGCTGCTGAAACCTCGACTAAAGGCAGCTATACGAAGACCAGGTGACCTCTCGAAAAACCAACATGGATTCCGCAGTGGCTACTCAACAATAAGTGCCTTCTGCGAAGTAGTTAGCGCAGTAGATCGAGCAGAGACCGCTTGTCATCGGGCTAGATCCATAGTGTTTTTGGTAACGCTGGACGTCCGTATCGCTTTTAACTCGGCGAGATGGACAGACATACTGGATTCTCTTCAGCGACATTTTCAAATAGAGGAATACTTGCTGGCAATGGTACGGGATTACCTGAAAGATCGCCATTTGATTTATGAGACGAATCAGGGAACTGTACCCAAAACCATTACAGCTGGGGCAGCACAAGGATCCATTCTCGGGGCAGATCTATGGAATATTGCGTATGATGATCTCTTACGCCTCGAAATGCCGGAAGACGTGCTCTTGGTGGGCTATGCTGATGATATAGCCGCTGTCATCATGACTAAAAATCCTCACCTCGCCCAACTCAAACTCAATCAAGTAATGAGAAGAGTTGAAGCCTAGTTAGAAAGCCATGGTCTCCAGCTGGCGATCGCAAAAACTGAGATTGTCATGCTGACCAAAAGAAGGATACCAACCATTATACCCATGACGGTTGGCACTGAAGTACTTGAGACCAGAAAATCGGCTAAGTATCTTGGAGTGATGTTGCCATCCAAAAAGTATGCGATAGGGCGCTACTGTCTGTTATCTCGCTTGGGAGACTCATGGCAAACGTTTGCGATCCTAGTCCGAGTAAACGTAAGCTCCTTATGACGGTGGCAGACTCTTTTTTTAGATCCTCACAGCTTACTTCAGGAACGATAGCATCTATTAGAACAAAGGATTTTTACAAAGGCAGTGGATTCTCACAACCAAGAATATTTTCTGCTGAATATTATAATCACCTCCCACCAAAAACATGAACAAAATGTATGGAAATAAATACTGATTGCTGGTACAAATCGAACCAGCTTGACTCGATTTTCTATCACTCAGTCGGCTATAAGTAGGCAAAAATAACGCCCTTGCTAATGACAAAAAACTTAAGCTATTGACACACTAAAAGTCATTAGTGCAATAATCGACTGAATTATCGACTGTTAAATAATACGTAGTGAAAGATGTCTTTAAATCTCAGAAACGCGCCATCCGATTGAACTGAAAATTTCAAGATACATTGGTAAACATACATATATGCAAAATAGTGCCAGGTTTCACAAAAAGTTAATAATCTTTAACCTTTTGACGCCGACGGCCATTTTAGTGATATTTTAAATAAACCTCTTTTTCTGTCAACATATAGCTTTTGCAAAAATAAAGTCTATGGAATGAATTTTGAACGTGACCTAAATGTGAATATGATAGTTTTCTTGAAATTTTTAACCCTATGTGTGTGCTAGGCGCCTGAAATTAAAATAGGAAAATTTGAAAATGTTTGAATTGTGATAACTTTTGACTAGACTGTCAAATCGTTACGAAACTTACAGAGCATATTGTTGTTACAGGCATTGAAAGTGAAAACCTTTCGTTTTTTACAGTTAAAACCAATTCATATAGAAATCTTATGCTTTGTCCATACAACCAAGGGAAAATTTTTGAAATTTCACATCGGACAAGAACGGTAGCCCTCCTCCAGTTTACCTATATTTTAAACATCAAAACCTTATGTTCACGAGAACTTACGATACAATTATTAGATATAAATGAAGATCAACGAAATGTATTGGTATTAAGTAAGACCAGGTCTGATGGAAGCGATTTTGAAATGCGAGTAACTCTGGGCCAGTGGTGCCATTTTGAAAAATTATAAAGCAAAAAAACTACTTTTTCCCTATGAATTCTGATTCAACTACCAGATTTTCATGAAATTGACACAGTAGCTGAACCTTATTCTTAAAAATACGGTTGGTGCTGCCAGCTATGGTAATTTTGGTGTCTTGGGTTTTGAAAATTGGCTCAGGAAAGTAAAGCTTTTTGCCCTATAGCCTCCAGTGCAGTCGCGAAATCAAAACGAATTTCATACGATATATGGAACTTAATATAGGCATTGTTCAGAAGGAATCTGGTAAAAAAAAACATTATAGGGTTGCCAGCTATCGTTGGTTTTGTATTTATTTGCAATATCTTTATTTAGCTACTTTACCGTAAAGTTTTTAAATGGCAATGATCTTGTAGCGACATTAACCAACAAAAGGCGCGTTTTATTTTACATCCAGAGTAGTGCAGGATATCGATTTGCAGACGAAACAACAACAACATCCAGAGTACGAATATTTGTGAATTCAGTGGAATTCGTACTCGTGCTCTCTGTGGAACGTATTTCGAAAAGTCATGTCAACTGGAATAGTTGGAATTTTCAAAAATTTCCATGTCACCCTGGCAACCAGGATAAATAGTCATACATTTGAAAACGGCGTTGGTTATATGACAGTTCAAATTTTGAAATGACAACTGTCTGATAGAAGAAAACTCGCTTGCTACTCTGGATCGCTTTATTATGCATGCAGGATACCTAGTACACTCTGGATGAAAATCAAACGCAGCTAGCTATGAAGTTTTTGAAAATTCGAAAACTTTTGCCACTGGTAACCCTTAATTTCTTTGTACCACTTTAGCTTCCAATGCAGTCATCGAATCAAAACGAAATTTTCAGAGTAGGTTGATTTTAGTGTGAAGCAAGTGTGATATATTTTTGGCTTTGATGCTAGCAAAGGGTTGCCAGCGCGAGGCGTTTTTTGCTATTTTCGTATCAATAAATGCTTACATTAAGAATTCATGTCACGAACATTTACAATGGAAATAAGCTAACAATGTTTAAATTTTTGGTTTCAAACATCTTTCTTTACATCTTTCTATTCTTGTAACTTTCGACGAAATCATCGGATAAAATCGAGTTATCTGATTTTAACGTGAGGCAATTGTGGGAGACTTTAAGTTGCAGTGACGGTAAACTGTTGCAAGCACTAAGCATTTTCTTTGTTTATCTTATGTTATGCTGCTTTCAAAGTTTTGCAGTGTTTGGCTTGCCTAAATCCTGAAATTCCTGAAATCCTTTCCACCCTATGAGTTTAAAAGCATTGTTAAGATCAAAGTGGTTTTGCAATCGAAACAGGTTGGAGCACGTGTGGTAGAATATGCACTCAGAATCTGCACGATTCTTCTACTGTTCATCGAACATTAGTGTTTCTAGCGGTTCAGGTGCGCTAGAGTTTTTTTTACCATAATTGCAGTAATATTCAAAGTAAAATGTGCTGCAGCGAAGAAATAGTTCACTGATAACCATTATATAATTTACTAACTCAGACAGCTTATATTATATCACTTTTATAATATTGCAGTGAAAGTTTTCTAGACTACAAATCCATGCTCCTAACGCAAAGGGTACTTTCTCGTTCCTATCTTCATAAGTACTGTAGATACAGTCATATCTTCAGTCATATCAATACACATCTTTCCACATAGAATTCACTACTCTCCACAAGCACTGTACTTTTCACCACACATAAAAATTATAAAACACAATAGGCTAACAGAAAAATGTTTTTTGAAGTTAGACAAATAAATGCTATTGTCAATAATAAGGCGGAGACAATCCATTTTTGAGTTGAAAGTTTCAAAATATGTAAAAAAGGAGATGTTTTAATGTTTTGAAATAGAAAGAATTATTTATTAACACACATTAACGTATTATTAATGTTAGGATAAAATCCTAAAGTACGGTCGTTTTTCGTCTTTAACTATCGTCTTTAGTGCCTACGCTAAATTTTGGTGTTAAAGATAATTATCGTACTTAGAATGCTGTCATACCATAAGAATGAACTGAATATATTAAAACATATTTTCAATCTGTAAACAAATAGCTCCTGTTTACAATTAAAACACTCGCATTATACAAAAAAAAAAAAAACAAATAACCAAACCAAGCCATCAAGCGAAAAATAATTGAAACAAGTGTCAAATCCATGTCAACATACTACATTTACATGCATCTGAATGAATGTCAGACACTGGAAACCCTACCTATCAAAAACTCACCACTCCAATTAGAAAAGAAAAATTCTAAAAAAAAACTAATGCAGTCTGCATATTTTCACCCCTAAACCCATTACGACGTCTTCAAATTAACAAAACAATTTGAAAAAGAAAAAGTCGTTGATGAGAACACATTTTTTCGCAGTCAAGGTCGAGGGTCGTTAGTCTTTTAATTCAATGTCTCGTCTCGCAACCACTAAGACGATAGAAAAAACACCAACAAAAAAACAACGACTTCATTGAGAATTTTTTCCGCACATTTTTCCAGGCAAGTCATCGCGTAATTTGAGGGGAAAATATTTGAAATTATATACTACAAAGAAGGGAAATAAGTCTCATTATTACTACTATACTACACCACTGCACCGAACCGCTCACTCTCCAGCTGTTCGCAACAACACTTATTCACAATTTGATTATACTTTCTTCTTCTTTACGCCAGCTCGAGATGAATTCTGGAGTTTTTTCCTCCTTCCTTCCTTCTTCAAACTCCATTAACTGTTTACTCTCTGTTGGCCGCACTCAAATGTATAAAATTGAAAGCCAAGAGAAAATTATTCGCCGTGGAGTGGAAAAGCTGATGGAAAAGATGAAAATTGAAAGAAAAATTCCTCAGCACTTCTTAATTATTCTTGATTGCGAATTGTAGAGTGACAGAACTTTTCATGAAGTTAAGCTTAACCAACTGCATATTCGCCTTAAGTGACATATCACGAAACAATGACAAGTGATGACAGTACTTTAGTCGGGACATTTATGCAGTCCTTTTCTTATGGTATTGTCGAGATCGGTTTATTGTTAGCGAAACGTAAATGAAATAAACATCAGGGATTCAAAGATTAGGATTAAATAATCCTTGATTTTATTTCCAAGGTATTTTACGAATTGTTTACTTGTTAATTCGCGTTTTATTCTTTAGAGGTTTACTTTCAATTCTATGAAACTGCAATCAGTTGGTTTCAAAGCCCTTTGAGACCGTTAAAATTCAAAACTTCGGGATTTCGACGTAGCCCCAATTTCCTTCTCTAGCACTTATTCTATTCAAATAAAAATTATGTTAATTATTTGCCTGTCACCCAAAGGCAATGTTCCTAAAAATCCGATTATAAAGAGACTGGTCGTATACGTGACGCAAAGTTACACGAAAACGAATAGACAATTAAAGATGGGACTATCATGATAAAGTCCTTAATCCTTAAGGGCCTTTCGATTGTATTATCTATTCAAATCTCTACTATATTCATTTTGGACTGGCATAAGTTGTGGTTTTTCAACAAAAATATGAACGACAAAGCCATGCAATGTGTGATATCTTTGTAGGTGACGAAAAAGGTGAGGTGTGTTTTTTCAATAAATGCATAAAGGATAACCTTGGAATTAAAAAAAGAATAATCTTTCAGTCATATTTAATGGACATTACAAATAATTTTCGTGATGTGAGGAAAATTTTAATTGCTCTCACTTTCATCAAAGTTTGTACCACTCTCAACTTCTGCATCAGTTCAAGAATAATCAGCTGCTCGTATTTCCACCCCCTACACCCAAATTTATCATTTCATAGCACCCTGGTATCAACTACCGGCATTTCTGCAAAAAAAATACTAACACACTCGTAGCCTGCTTTCGAATTCCTTCTATATACTAAAGGGATGCATTCCAACGTATTTCAGCTGTTCTTACAGACACAACAAACTGCCACCATCACCGGCATCATCGTCCCTGCGACGTCGAAACACCGCGTGGCGTGAAACACTCCACAACTCAGCGTCCGCCAGCAGAAAGCTAATTATGAATGAATCGCAAGAGTTTTTCGCGGGAAGTTTTTACTTCGTTTTATTTTTAATGAAATTTATGCCACCCACCCCCGTCTGCGACACCATTACCAAGCTACCGGCACTCGGCTGGAACGCAATATTTTCTTCAACTAGACACGACAAGTAAGAAAAAGTCGCGATGCCTTTTTCGAAAGTATGCCACGGATACCATGGCGATCTAGATATTCTTTCATTTTCATTATAGTGAATTGGGTAGGAATTGGCATGATGGAGGCAATAGAAGTTGAGTTGAAAGAATGAAAGTGAGTTTTGAAAGTGGTCTTTTTGAAAATGGTAAATTACTTTCCGGTACTTGGAAAATTCGGAGCAATGTAGTTAATGCTTTACTACAAAAACCTTCTTAGGATGCTCCCAGAAACCAGGTTTGCCGGTTAATAATTCTCAAATTTTGTATGGCGTTGGAACAAAAGGTTGATCCTGAGTGTAAATTCTAATGCTATTTCGCTGTATTAGCCATGCCTTTCAAAACGCCATAGATGCTCAATCGATTTCGAGTTAGCGTCATATGTTTTTGTGGTGAAAGACAAAAAACTCTCGACTTAGCTGAAACATTCTAAGATTTCGAATTGGAGCACTCTTGGATGAAGACAACACGCACCCACCAAAAAGGACGAAGAGTTTACATATTAGTGCCATACTATTTCTGATCATCTGCATGCCATGGAAAAGATTTAGGTGATAAGGAATTAGGTGCCACATCATCTGAAAAACAGACAAATGGAAAAGTGACAAACTGTGGGCGAAGTTTCGTATTTTTGGCCTGAGAGACAGTCAGAGAACAGCTTCCTTCAGGTAACTTTTTGAAAGAGCACTAACTCTGGTAATGATCCATTCTGGAACAATTAAAACAGCGAACATCAGCTTCAGGAGTAGTAGGACTCGTAGGACACATCACGGCGTTGGTTCTCTCCAATTAAAGCAACGACTGTCGTTCTTGTGACATGTCTTATAAGGTGTCTCACTTCTCCGGCGTTCATCTCTCTAGATGATCGAGCAGTAGTCACCTTCCGGCTTAAAAATCATCTATACGAAAGAACTCGCCTTTTTCATTCTTCCAGATCACTACATCTTAAGAGGAATGCTATGTCGAATCCACTCACTCGAATTCCTTCCAGTCAGCCTCAGGAATATTCCAGCTGATCTTATCAAGGATTTTCTCAGATAGTTGAGCTTTCAGCTATTTCTTCTAAATTTATGATTTCCTCAAGTTCCTGGAAGAAATATAAAAGATATTGTTGCGTGTTGTCCCTAGAATATTTGGGCTGCGCTAGTGGCAGATCTACATAATCATTCCGACATTTTATTCGTTTGGAGCTAACGGTTCTTCAGCGGCAATAACGGTAATAATAAGAGGCTCCCACATGGATACCGTGAGGTCCAGAATGCAAAAAGTCTTAAATGGAACAAACCAATGGTGTGAAAAGGAGGGTCTATCCATTAATCCTCAGAAAACTAGCATAATACCATTCACCAGAAAAAGAAAACTCGAAATAGGAGCCTTAAATATTAAGAGCACAGTCGTATGTCTGAAGGAAGAGGTAAGATATCTAGGAATACACCTAGATAGGAAACTCACCTGGGAAAATCATCTAAACAAAATGACAATGAAGGCGACTAAAGCACTCTGGGCGACAAAATAAATGCTTGGACGCAATTGGGGACTATCTCCAAGGTAGACCCTATGGGCATAGAAACAAATGGTGCGACCTATCCTCCTATATGGAGCTGCAGTGTGGTGGAAGAAAACCATACAAAAAACTGCTATTAATAGGCTCAACAAGCTTCAAAAGATGGCCTGCCTGCTGATTACAGGAGCAATGAGCTCCACCCCAACAGCAGGAATGGAGGCCCTTCTAAACCTTGAACCGCTACACCTCGAAATTCAGGAGGAAGCAGCGAAACAAGCCGTTAGCCTACAAAAGGCCTACAGGTATAAATCAGGAGACCTTAAAGGCCACCTAAAAATTCTGGAGGACGTCAGGCCCATATTGGAAATGTTAAACCTCAGTGACAAAATAAAAACTGAGGCAGCATTCGAGAAGAGGCTCAAGGTCACAATTCCATCAAGGAACAAATGGAAGGATGGACCATCTCCCTCGTACAAAGGAGTGCAAATGTGGTATACGGGTGGTTCATAGATGCTAATGGCATAAGCACAGCGTAAGAAGTTAGTTCCTAGCCAGCGTGTCAGCTCTGTATATGTATACGGGCCAAAAATTCAGTGATCCGGTCTGAGATTCAGGATCAGCCTGAAAAATTGGAAGACATTGCATGGAACAGGAAGAGATGCAAGATAAGATTCGACAGCTACATACTCAGGCTAGATTTTTCGTTGCTCCCATACGGCGCGCTCTTGCAAAAAATACCAACATACTCTCAGGTTGCTTTGACAGATAATGCATTTCGTAAATGGAGCCACAATTTCAAGGTCAAAGTGTTTTTTTCTTTTTGGAAAATGGAAGCAGTTGGCACGCTGGTTAGGAACTAACCTTTGAGTATAAAGATATTAAGAGTCGCAATAAAGCAAGCAGACTGTCTGCATTTTACCAAGGTTTTACCCATACCGTGAAAATCTACGAATATTCTGACAAATTGTTCGGGGCGTAGATGAATGGCTCGTTTTGGGTATATAAATGTTATGTGTAAATTTTATATGAATATTCAATATTCTTTTGTCGAAACTAAATAGTTGATATACGAATTGAAACGTTTAATAAAGAATAAACTAATGAATATATATATATATATATATATATATATATATATATATATATATATATATATATATATATATATATATATATATATATATATATATATATATATATATATATATATATATATATATATATATATATATATATATATATATATATATATATATATATATATATATATATATATATATATATATATATATATATATATATATATATATATATATATATATATATATATATATATATATATATGTAAGTTTGTATATATATATATATATATTTATTTATATATATATATATATATATATATATATATATATATATATATATATATATATATATATATATATATATATATATATATATATATATATATATATGTATAAATTGAATTCATTTGACGTCTCAAGTCTCATATTGGTTGCTAAAACTGTTTTAAAAAATGATTATTGGCTTGAAATTCATATTGCCTCTTATCATAGTAAGCTTCCACCCTCTAATTCATTAAACTATTGCGTTTGAATGTTACTTCGTTGCCATTAGGAAGTAAATTAAATTGTATTTTATAAATTATTATTTATTTTATTTTATATTATTAACTTGTGTTCCACCCACATCTAATTGCCTCTCGAAATTTTCAAACAATTTTAATGTACAAATTATATGCCCCTACGAATCATCTTCTTACTTACGCCATTGGCCTCCGACCATCCTCGCGCCATCTTGAAAAAGTAAAATCCGGCTGCTGTCAAAGTGTCGCGTTCAAAGACTCCAACTCGCGGGCTCAATCGGTATATCGTCATTAATTTTATACTTAGCGTGTTAGGTACACTTGAAACTTCCCGAATTTTGTTTAGAATCTTCCAGTAAGTGAAAAATAAAACAATCGCAGAAGCAATAAAATAAAATCGGTCAGTATGGAAAAAACAGGTATTGTATCTCGTATTTTCATCCAAGAAAACACAATTTAAGAAATTCTTCAAGGAATAAAGAACCTCTACGTATGTATGATAAGTGTCTTTCTTTCTCACATCTTGTGATATTTCGATCAGAGAGTAGAAAGAATAAATCCCCTGTCAGAAGAATCTACCTTATCTATCTAGACAACCATAAATATATATCGGGCGTCATGAAAAATAATAACGAAAATGCATACGATTTCTCGTTGGAAGAACATGTATTATCCTTGCTATTTCACAAAACACAAGAAAAAACCACCAGAACAACTGACAGTCGAAACAAATGTATGAAGTCAAGCGCGATAGATAGGAAATAGGGTGACATTTTGGGAAATTGAAAATTGAGCTATAACGGATATCCTTGAATAGGATTTCAAACAGGAAATATTTATATTTTAGATATGCATATGGCTATGTTATGTGGGAATTTTGCAAATATCGTTTCCTTTCGTTACAAGTCCTGTTGTGGAAAAATTTGAAGAGCGATTTGAGACGTTTCGTGGTTTGGAAATGATATTGTTTCTATTTTTGACGGTATATGGAAGCATTCAATTCGAACAGATTTGGCTTTATGGTTATTAAAAAATATTGAAACCGATATGTATAGAATTATGATGTGGCTTGTTTTGTCGTGATGTATATAGAGTAGAAAAAAAAACCATGAATTTTATTTCAGATTCGATATTTTCCGCACGACATATTTATGATTAACTTTTCTGATTGATTTGAATTTTTTTTTTGCGATCCAATAAAATGCAATGAATATTGTGGGTGTTTGTAGTTACGTGCATTATGAGTGCGGCTATGTTGAGTTTGGCTGATGTTTTGAAATAATTTTTTTACAAGAGCTAGAAACGTCGCCTGGTTTCGTTTTGTTCGTAACGTTGCTGACTTTAGATATCCTAGTTTCGACTAGATATTATATTCTAGTTTCCTGTCAAACAGTCAGTATTCTTTTGAAAAATAAAGTCGGTTTAGCTTTGAGGTGAGATTTTTAAAGTCTTTAAGGTAATTCTTTTTTAAGTCCTTTTCCAATAACTTGTAGTAAGAAATGATTGGTAACTTCTTCGCAACTGACAATTGCGGTAACGCCTTTTAAAAAACCACCACTACTTGATTCAAAGTGAAAATCACAATACTCTGCAGCTACTGCTTTTAATATTCTAAAATACTTGGAAAAAAAAATCGTCCTAAAACCAGAACACCCTTCGGCTAAACAGCACATTTCCGTTGATAAGGACGAATATGACAAATACATGTACTTTGTTGTCATAGCAGTAGCGATATTTTCCTTCATAGTTACGACAACGGTCGTCGATTATCCTTCCTCAAATGCTCGCGAAACGAATACATTGTGTGTACCTTAGCTTATAGCCATCTTTTATATTATCTCTTATCACGAAACAACAAAGACTGCTTCCCAATTTTTTTCGTCATTCATTGTGTACTATGGCGTACAGGTATTCATTTGTCGTCGTTTTCTTCATCTTTCAACATGATTAAATACATATGTATGTATGTACCTACTCGCTACAAGTGCATACATGAAATATTATGGAAGTATATAAAAATGTACACTTGTTTTGATGGCTGTTACCTGAAAGGCTTTGAATAGCAGGAAGATAGTCGAGAGGTGAGATGTCTTCACTCTATTTCATTGGAATTCTCAGACGATTTTCGAGGTAAATAACGGTATAGAGAGGAGCCTAAAATGTCGTAGTGGTAAATGGTTTCATAGAGACTTTTCACATGGAATTAGTTTCCCGTAGCAATCGCGTAGCAATCAAATAGGATAGGTATTTGAAATGCAAAAAGGGGCCCACCGAAATATCGTTGGCGAACGCGAGAGATTAAAATAAATAGTTTTTTCAGTTCGAATTTGCACGGAGTGGTTTAATCGTGTTGCGAAACAATTTCCTAGAAATTTTTTCCAGCTAGTTAAGGTTCTCCTTCGGATGATGAAAATCGAAATACACAACATTCAAGCAGTATGTCACCTGATCTGTAATACACCACTTCTCCAAGGGCACGCGGCAGTTAAGAGGGTACTACCGGTTAAAATTTAAAAAAAATTTTTACATTTATCAATTTATTACACCTTCAGAAATCACGTCTCAAAATTTTATTAAGATATTCCTTAAAATAAAGAAGTTATGGCAGTTTACGGTAGACCGCTGCTTTTAATTACCGCGAAAAAAACGACGAAGAGCGCATAAGTCAGGCAAAAAAAGCGACAAAGGAACCGCGTTTTGCCAAAAAAAACTGCTCAGCTGCAAGAGCAACTGGCAAATATAAACTCAAGAATACTTATGTGTGGTCCAGGAATTGCAAACTGAGCAATTGTAGATGATAAAAAATATATTTTTTTAAATAATATTCAATAAATAAATAGAAAAAAAACTTTCAACGTGGTTTTCTCGAAATGACGTTTTTACTAATGTTCGAAGAAGAACATTAGTATTAAAGTCACTTTGGCCAAAAATTCATATTTCTATACATATATACATATATATATATGTATATATCATCAAAAAATTTCAGTGAAAAAATCTCAGGAACGCGCCATCCGATTGAACTGAAATTTTCAGGACACATTGGTGTATATGCAGAATAGTGCCAGGTCTCACAAAAAGTTAATAACCTTTAACCCTTCGGCGCCGGCGGCCATTTTAGTGATATTTTTAATACACCTATTATTCCGTACACAAATAATTTTCGCAAAAATAAAGTTGACAAACTAAATTTCGAACGTGTTTTACATGTGAATCGGATAATGTTTTGGAATTTTTTAACCCCATGTGTGCGCTGGGTGCCTAAAAAGAGAACGAGAAAACTGCGATAGCTTTTGATAGAGCTATTCAATCATTACAAAATTTTCAGGACATATTGATATTATTTACTTGCAGATTTGTGTAGCTTTTACAGAGCGTGCTGGTAACCCTGTAGATAGGGCAGGCACTGAAAGTGAAAACCTCTAAATCATCTTCTCTCTTGAAAAAATGCCGTTTCTTCAAAAAAAAACCACTCATATGAAAATCTTGTGCTTTGTTTACATAGACAAAAAAAAATTTGATATGGTATAACGGGAACGCCTGGTAACCCTTGCCCAATTTACCTATATTTTTAAGATCAAAAACTTCTGTTCACGGGAACTCACGAATCAATTATCAGATACAATTGAAATTTACAGAATGCATTGGACTTAAGTAGGACCAGGTCTGATAGAAGCGATTTTGAATTGTAGGCAACTCTGTGCCAGTGGTACCATCTTGAAAAATTTAAAAAAAAATTTCTTTTTGCCCTATGAAATGTGAATAAGTTACCAGATTTTCATGAAATTGACACAGTAGCTGAACATTTGACTTTGTTTGATAGAAATTTGTTTCAGAAATTTGTCAATTGGTGCTGCCAGCTATGGTAATTTTTGTCTTTGGTTTTGAAAATTCGCTCAGGAAAATAAAACTTTTTGCCCTATAACTTCCAGTGCAGTCATGGACGAATTTCATACAATTAATGGAACCTATTATAAACATTATTCAGGCCAAATTTGGTTGAAAAGCCACGAAAGGGTTGCCAGCTATTGTTGGTTTTGTGTTTAATTGCAATATCTTTATTAAGCGGTTTTATCGTAGAATTTTCAATTGGTAATGATATTGTAGTGACAATAAACAGCGAATATTAAGCTTTCGATTATTTGAAAAAATTCGCTGCAGGTAACCCTAAATTTCTTTATACTCCTATAACTTCGAATGTAATATAACAACGTGAAGCAGATGTGATGTATTCTTGGCTTTGATACTGGCGAAAGGTTGCCAGCACGAGTCGGTTGTGCTACTTTTGTATCAATAAATGCTTACAGTTAGTATTCATACCGGAAACATTTACAATGAAAATAAATAACCGATGTTTCAATTCCCAAAGTTCTGCAAATTTTTCGGATCGCAGCCCCAAACACCAACTTCAGTTACAGTGCTGCAGGCACTGAGCATTTTCTTCATTGATGTTATATGAGATGCTGCTTTCAAAATTTTCTGAAATAAGCAACTGATAACGAATATAATTAACCCGTGTTTTGCTCTCATAAACGTTGAAATTCATGCCAGTGGTAATATCTGAAACCTTCTACCATATGAGTTATAATGCATTCTTGAGACCAAAGTAAAACGTGGCATTTGAAACAGTTTGGCCGTAATAAGCAGCTCATGTGGTGAAATATGCACTCAAAACCTGCACGATTCTTCTACTGTTCTTCGAACATTAGTGTTTCTAGCGGTTCAGGTGCACTAGAGTTTTTTTTTTCAAACTGCGGACACTTATTCTCCGAATTGGCCGAACCAATTGAAGTCAAATATGGTGCACTACTTTATTCAAGTCTCTTGTGTGGTAATCTACCACAATATAGGCCAAAAATTAACCCAAAAAAATTTGGTAAGTGAAACAAAGTGAAAAAAAAACGATTTTTCGAAAAATATATTCAAACAACCGCCATTTTTCTTTTTATCATTTTTTGAAAATATTGTAGTAGATAACCACGTAAGAAACATTCCTCTTTAAAATGTGGTTTGGGTTTTTTGTTTCAGATTCTTCATTCCTGAGATTATCTGTCCGCAGTATGACGAGGCATTTTTCGAGACACCAACTTTGGCGCACTCTATTAATTAGTAGAAAAATGAAAAAAAAATATTTATTTTGTAATCTTCAAAATGTGTATTTTACTCATGCAAATTTTAAAATTTATACATAATAAAGGGGGTGAAAAAAATATTGAAAATTAGGCTATTTTTTAGCATTCTAATCAGTACTCCCCCTTAAAAAAAACTGCCAAATGTGTTAATTGTGGACGTAACCATCCAGCCAGCTACGGAGGATGTTCAAAGAACCTCGACAATTTGAGGAAGGCTTTTGGATAGGTGGCGAAAATGAGAACCCAATCCACATTTCAGCACGCTAGAGCAGTTGTCCTTATGATCGAGGACATTAAAATCGTACAGAGAATGCTCGCAACATTCCCAACTTCAAAAATGAACAGAAAACATTAATGTCCGTTCTCAAACTATGTAATCATACTCACTTGGAATGCATATTGCATCATCAGTAAGACTGGAGAGCTGATTCAGTTCCCGTATGAATATAGCATTGGCATCATTCTTATGCAGGAAATTTTTTTTTTTAACCAGCTGATCTACTTTACATCTCTAACTACAATCTATATCGTAACGATAGATTGACAGGTTGAGGTATATGTGCGGCAATCCTAGTGAGAAGGGAGCTTATCCAAACTCCCTTCCTTCAACAAATAGAAGGTACCATCACGAATTTTTTCAAGTTCGTGGTGACTTCTGGATACATCCACCAAAGGAACATCAACTTCGGCCTTGATCTAAATATGCTTTTTAAAAACGAAGTCGTCTTTTTCTTGCACGAGACCTAGATATTCATTATCGTTGTGGGAAGACGTGAGAAGCAATCAAGCTACGAAGATTAATCATGGAAAACAACATAAGCTTGCATCTCCTCAACGAACCCATAAAAATTTCACCTTAACTATCAACTGACTGTCTTCAATGAACTCTTATATACGATGTTTTAGTGACAATCCTCTTGGAATAATGAAGGCAACAAATCGGAATAAATTCCGATACGTAATGGCAAACGAATATTTCAACGAAACATTCGAAACCGCCGGTGAAATTAACAGAGCAAGCAAGCAAAAGAGGACAACGTTATTCAAATTCCGACAACTGACTGTGCGAGCTCCCAAGAAACATCACGAATTTCTTTAGCAGTAAGAACGTAACTCCTGGAAGAGTTAGGCTTTTAGGTGATCTAGGATTAGAACGCAAACTAATCGACTTACAAACATCATAAGCTGTCAGATCGCGCAGTTCTAAAACGAGAATTAGGATAGTTTTCTCCATAGGATGGAACCCTGGGATAAAAATTAATGGCACGTGACCAAATATTTTCGCGAAAAAATAAAACTTCAGGTTCTCTTATCAATGGAATATATGGGCTGAAATTTGGAAGCAGTGGCAAGGCAAAAGTTTTTGTCAAGGCAATGGAGCTTCAATTTCAAGTTATCATTAAACTTGTGAACGGATTCAGTAAACAAAAATCACCTGAACCTGACTCAATTGTGAGTCTCTGGCCGGCGCAACTTCCGGAAAATACAATGAAAACAGTCACCAGGGGTGGCTAGTTGGTGTACGCAAAGGAAGCAGTGCTTCCGTTGGTAAATCACTTTGCATAAACAAAAAAATGGTTGTCTAATCAATATTTTACGATCAAAAGATTTGATTTTTGAACATGCAAAAACCTGAAAATTTTTTCTTCCAACAAAAACAAATCGATTGCTACTATGCATGAAGTGATTTTCTTTTATAACACTCCAACCACAGAGCTTCGAATTACATTTTCGAATTACAGCAGCGTAATAAAAACTCAAGCGTTTTACTCAAACTCTCAAGCACTGCGTACCATTCAATTCAGAACATCCAGTTTACTGTAGCGCGTTAAAATATACTACACAGAACACTAAAGTGATCTTGGTTCAATGCTTGAACTTGTGATTTGCGCATATATTTACTTAGACGCTTTACCTAAATGATGCCCATAAAAACTTTGCGATTAATAGGTCTGTTCCCGTATTTCAGCAAACTGCAGCAGTAACAGAGTTTGGCAGCTGGCTTCTTTTTGCTGCGAAATTCGGCTTGCAGCAAAAGTACGAAAACGACTTGCTGCGAATCTATTTTAATATATTATAATAGATTCAAGTACGGGAACAGACCTAATGTACACAACAAGCTTCGCGGTCATTGCTCAGCTCACAGCGTCTTGCTTGGTAGGTAGAGAAATTCAAAAGACTCTTGCCCATCTGCTCGCTTAACGACACGAAAATCTTTGTGAATGAATGGAATTAAAACGCTGGAAAGTCATCAGCATCTCTGTTATGTTTCTGTTTCTCTTCATGATTTACGTCACAAATCTGTAGATTCTTTCTGCTTCTCTTCCCCTTATGATTTGATGCACACAGTGTTTGTACGGTGCAACCAGGGTGCAATCTACTGTGATCGGTTGACAGAAAGTTTTTTTTTTGTATCTGCTTTGGATCTACTTTCATAGAAAGCGTAGTATCTCGTTTCTGGTGCTTGGTGCTTTTTTTATGACCACCTAATTACTTTGGACGCCTATGTTGGTGCCATTTCGATCTTGAATTTTTGGAATGTTTTCTTTAGGCTTTATAGTTTACATTAGGTGGGTTTTTTTCAAGTCTAGATCAAAAATTGTTTAGGGGAGGCAGCATCGAAAACAACAATTAAGGTGGGATCGTTGTTGTCTTCACTGCTACCTACTCTAACCAGCTCTTGATCGAGACGCAAAAAAAAAGCCCATATTATATTTTATAATTCCCAAATGTTATAATTTTTTTGACTTAAATGTTTTGTATTGTCAGTACGAATACGTGTTTGGCAGTTGATGTGCGTGACGTAGGTAAAAAAAAATAAGGTTGCTGTTCAGCTAAAAAAAGATAAAATGTAGTTTTTAAAGTAAATTATTACACAAAATTTCTTAAAGTGAAAGCGTATTGAATATATTCTTTTTGGAAAAGTTAATGTTTACGTGTTACGTGTAATCAAAATTGCTGTGAATTGCTATGGGAATTTATTGCGGTATTTTTTTCATCCTGATCAATCGAGCGAAAAAAGGAACTTATTGATTCGGAGCAACCAAGACCACTAATTTCGCTCAGTCAACAGTTCGCAAAATTAGGCATAGCTAATATTAGGCACTTTTTTTGCTAATTATGTATGGAAGTTGCCTGGCTTAGTGACTGCAAAAAGTTGAGTTAATTATTTTGTTGGCCATGTTTTCTTCTTTTACCGTCTTGCAGGTCTTAGCAATTTTAGTTATATTAGTTTTAATCATATCCGCAACTAACGCGTGTGCGGAAAGTAGATTTTTACATTAAAAAGATGACTTGAGTTATTCTTCCCGATATAATCGGCTGAGTGGTTTGGCGCTCTATAAAAAATACTGAAAAATCTTATTAGGACTGAAAAAAACTACAATCTAATAAATGGTCACTTTGCGGACCAAGAGGATAAAAGAATAGGTTCAAAATACAAGTGTCAAAGCTAATTTACTTGCTAACTGTACATATTTTTCCATGAGAACTAAATCCTTTCATGAATCTCATTTCCGTATCAACATAGAGATTTATTTGACATTTTAGATCTAAAATGATTTTCTTACCTTACCTACTGTTTTGAGTAATTTATTGTTATTTTATTTATAAATCTTTGTTTTTGATGTATGTGTCTTTATTTTTACTGTGGTATTGTCATGTTTTAAAAATATCATGTGCTGTTGTTAAGTTTGTGGTTATTTTTTTATTGTTGTTCTATCTTCTCACTACCGTTTTCCTCTCCTACTGTTTTTAATTTATCACCTTCAAAGCATTATCCTCACACCATTCCATTCTGTGAAGAGTGCTCTAAACCTCGTCGTGGTTCTTGCTAGGCAAATTATTTTTTTTTGTGTTTTGAAATGTCCTTGCTCGAAGCAAATAAAATCACAGAAAATTGAATTGGGTGATTATAGCGGGGTTCCTTTTTAATCATACCTTATACGAATAGCAATCATTACGAATAGCAATCATTAACTCTAAAAACTACTTTAGAATTAACGAAGTAGGATATATACTGCGATACCCGTACTATAGACAGAAGAAGATTGAAAATGGTTGACTAAACTTTGTAATTATTTTTTCAGATCCATGCACACCTATCTACTTTAATTTGCTAAAAGATGCATTCAATCATCAACTTGGCACTAAAAAAGCTTTGACCACTTATTAGTCCGTAATATGTTTTTTTTTTTCTATTTTTTCTATTTTGTTTTAATTTAAAAAAATTACAGGATATAAAAAATTTTTTCGCTTCCAAATCTGTACATAATTCGATTTTTTCTGAGATTATTAGTCTTATTGAGTAAGAAAATCACTGAAACAAGCTGTTGGCAATCAATAGCTAACTTATAATACAAATATGATTATTTATATAATACATTGAAATACCTGCTTAAATTTAAAAAATAAATATTTCAACAAATTCGCACACATGGTATATATTCTGTTTGAGCTTTTCAAAGTCTCAAAACCATAAGCCGCCATTGTCAGTCACAGACATCATTAACGCTATCGTTCAAACGATGAGCTGCCGTGAGGTCTGGAAAACAGCGATTATAACAATTGTGCCTAACCATGGAAAGACATTTTTTCATACAAAATATGAAACCAATATTTCTAGTATACTTAGTAAGAAAAATTGCGGAGCATCTTCTTCTCAACTGGGCAAATGAGATAGTCGAAGAAAAATCCATCATTCCGGAGGTAGAATTTAACCTCAAACCACAACGCTACACCGAACGCTAGCTCTCAAAAGTGGTGCAGCAAATACGTTTAGGGTTCAACTACATAAAATCAACGGGCCTTGGGGCATTGTATGTGGGCAAGATAAATTTTGGTATAGGGGACTAATTTTTATAATGCATTCATCCTAAATTCCAGTGTTCTTTATGCAACTTATTGTATCTTTCTTTCAGGGCAGGCCTTTTTAAGTTAGAAGTAAAAACCACTTCGTAGCAATCTGGCCAATAACAACTGGAGTCCTGCAAGGTTCACCACTCTCCCCAATATTGTATAGTTTATATGCAGCAGATATACATCAAAACCTACAGAAACCTAAAGGAAATTGCACGAACCATAAACTTTCAGATACCCAAAGGAATATGTAGAGAGCAGAAGACGCTTCCAGGAACTTGCAGAAACTTGTAAACGCCTGAAGGAGCCTTCAGAAACCGCCAGAAACTTACAAGACCTCCTCTTCTTACAGGAACTGTAAGTACCTGCGAAAACCTGAAGGAGAAACTGGAATTCGAAGCAACGCCAGGAACTTGCAGAAACCTACAGGTTTTCGCAGAAAAAAAATAAAAATTGTAGCTAATTTTTACTCTATTTATTTCTATTTTCTAAATGTATTTGAAGGTAAATCCAAGCAAATATGCTAGGAACTAATGTCGACAGAAGTCTAAAATAAACCTGTTATGACAAAGCATGAGAGAGCTGATTGAATTAACAACTCAAGTTTCGTTATGAATTGAGTATGCTTGTTATGACTGGATGCCAGTAGGCAATGTATGGTAACATACATATTTGCTTTTTGTTTGTCACAGACATTTTGTAGTCGATCCGGCACACTGGAAAATAGTTCAATTCACTTCATAATCATAATATCGAAAAGAAACACATACCATAAAACCACAACATTAAAAATTTTGGCGAAACACCACCCTCAATTATATATACCCTCAATTTTCAACAGCGCCATCAAAAATGTCAAGAAAGAATCCTATCGGAATTCATCTGAAAAAATGAAATCAAATTAAACGGCAATAAATCACAGTGATAATAATTCCTAACAAGTTTTATTTCCCGCACACAAGATATACTATCAAGCCTTCGAATAAATAGTGGGTTCTTCAAAGAACCAAAAAAAAAAATCCAGCGAAACAAATTTCATCTTGTTTCCTCGCGAAATTTACGACCGTGTCATAAATCTCGTGAAAAATATTTTTCACTATGTTCCAATAAAATTGTTTTGTGACAAATCCTTGTATATAGCTCTCCTGAAGAAAGACAATCAAAATACATACGTGCATGCGTATAGCTACAGTATATTTATATTAAATTTTTACGTATATTGTAGTCCCTTACGTCCGCAGCTTCGAATAATGAAATTTCCATTCGGCAGTAATAAACGTCTGACCCTAAACTATTCCGAAGGGTCACTCCCAATCTATTTCAGTGCAAACCGGCACCAATAAGGAAACTACCTACCTGCCTCTACCTGCTAAAAACCAGTCTGCCTGAATGCTTGCATCAGGCTCTACTCACAATTGAATCAAATAACCCTTGAAATGGGAACCATTCCTTCTGGGCATCATAATCATTTCAAGCTGGTCCTATGCATTAGTCGCTAACACGGTGACTCCTTCGATGACCCTTGTCCAGTTTTATTTTCAAAACTCGGTAAAGGGTTGATTGAATCGAATTGATGTGAGCCATCGAGTTGGTTTTTTTATAGGTCAGGTTTTCATTTTGGGTTTTGCGTGGAGTGTGCATATGATTGCAAGACCCTCGGTCAGCCTGTGTTGTCCAAAAGGGGCTCTTTGGACCTTTCCGGTCTGATTGGAAACTAAAAAGGGATTTTGGCTGTGGGTCTACGGAAATATAGTGGTCAGTAATTTTGAAACATGTTGGTTGTGCAATTTACAATTATGTTAAAGGTCACGCGTGCGGAGATAGTTCGTGTGCCTCGAAATGGACATGAGAATGACCATAGATGTTGTGGAATTGAAATTGAATATTTTCGATTTGGAATAGGTTTTCAGATTTTCGATTTGGAATAGGTTTTCAGATTGTAGTGAAGCTCGTTTGATTGATGACGAGAATTGTTGTCGTATTTGTGTGGTAATTTTGGTTTTGGCTGAAAAATATTTAGTAAGAAATTTTATTTAATATAATTATTTTTTAAATCTTTTCTTGAGCGTATAAGCTCGAAATGTGGTCAATTAGCTGCTCAGCAGCTCTGGCAACTGGACGGTCACCTGGTGGCCGATAGATTCGTCTGTCAAATTTCAGTCAGCAAAGGGAAATAACGTGATTAGGGTGACTTTGGCTGTTTGCAGCATATCTTCGATTGCATCACTGTGCATGCAGCTTCGACATTGCTGGTAATCCGACATTTTGGCTTCTTGCTTTAACCAATAAACTCTGCGCTAATTTCATCCCCAGTCCTCCTGTTTAATGAGTTGCTGCATGCGTGTACCTATCACCATCTATGGCGACTTTAATATGCAATCTGTTCAATAGGATTCTAGTTTTCTTTTCTGTTACCATCTTTTCATATTAAAAATAAAAAATATATTAAAAAAAATTATTTTTCTATCATGTTTTTTTTTCCTGTTCGCTTTCTCAATTTAACGATGTTCATAATGCTAATAATAAGGTCCTGCATAATGCTTTTGTACTGACGCTGACCCTCGCTACCCTCCTCTCTTGATACATGATTTTGTTAGCCAGTCTAATGACGCTAAGTGTTCTAATTTGCCCCGTAATATTTTTTTTAAACTAGCTTCGAGCAATCGTCTCTTGACCTTAACTCAATTGATTTTGTCTTTTTCGGGGGCTTGGCTCGGACACTACTGCTGGATTATTCTTTTTGATTTGATCACTTTAGACACTCGAACCTTTTGATTGCTCCTTGGTTTATGAAGAAACTAACTTTCAATAATAAAAATGCGGCTCGAATAAATCATTTAACATTTTTTTTTTAATGGATATTGCTGGTTTCTTTCGCGTATGTTCTGCCGCTAAGTACGAAAAATGATATGCTTTGCGTAGCTATTTTTCTTTAATCAAGTGCTCTCTGATCTCAAGTAATGATCTTTAAAGCTAACGTTCGTTCTCCCAGCTTCTCTTTTGTTCGACAATTTTACTGTTCCTCAACCTCAAGAGATTTGTGATCTCTTCGAAATTTTTTTCCTCTGTAAACTTTGATTTACTCCTCCTCCTAATAACCTTTCTTTCAATTTTCCTTTTTGTCAATCTTCACTTGTGACTAACTCTGTTTAATTGAACTACTTTCATCAAGTATCAATTGCTCTAGATGTCCTGACGGAATTCCAAACTTTTTTGTGCAAAGCTATGCACCTTCATTTTGTGTTTCTTTATCTATTTTATTTTCTTTTTAAGCTTTCAATCATACTTCCTACTCAAAAATCTTCTGGTATACGCAACCTTGCTTCGAACTTCGTCCTACATCACGGCTTTTCTAAAATTACAGAAAGTTTCCTATTTTAATAAAATATATGATACTCTTAGCTACGCCAACGCTCCTCAGCAGCATGGCTTTGTTAAAGATAGGTAGGTGCACTTCTGCCAACCTTATTGAATTTCTCACATTCTCAGCTCGGTTTCAATTGCAACTGCCAGTTTGATGTCATGCGTACAGGTTTTTTCAAAGCCTTTGGCTCTGTCAATTGTGAGTTACTTCTGCATAAATTGAACCATAATTGTATCGGTGAATCCATCTTCACCTGAATTTTTTGCTTTTCGCACCTGCGTTGCCTACTTTTCCGGCTTTTTTCCTTTCCTTTTTCTCCTTTTTAATTTTGGGAGCGGTTGTCAAAAACCTTCAGTAGGTATCCAACGGATGATACATATTATGTGAGATTCGTATTCACTAAAAACCATCACCCGTCGACCATGCAAATCCGAACCGGAACCGCTTTCGCATTACTTCAACTCGGTCATGCTACTAGCACCTAGCAGGTGTCCCACCGGCTTACTTCTGTTGTGTCAGGCTTTCAGGAGTCTATGAGGGAACCTTCTTATATTTCAAACGGAATACCAGCTCCACATATATTGTTACAGCTGACCAAGCGTCAACTGACTGTAGCATCATCTCCACGATTGACTCCGGCGTCACAGGACCAATTGCAGAGAAAAGTATGCATCTCTCCCTTCTAAAACGGGCGCAATGGAAAAAGGTATGCAAAGCGTCGTCACTTTTCTTAGCATAATACTTACAGAACTTTATCCTGACTTTCCCCATTCTGTTAAGGTATTTTCTGAAGTAGCCGAGGCCCGATAGAAACTGGCTCAGGTAAAAATTTATTTCACCGTGGTCGCAATTAAGCCAAAGTTTTAAGGCACAAATTAGCTCAAGCGTTGGCGCTCGTGCCAATCACTACCATCACTAACACGGTGTTTCCTGAAACTATTCAGTAGATGTTGCGCTCAACCTTGATACTTTTCAAACCTTAATGCAGAGGCTCATATCTCAGCACCATAGAGCAGCATTGAGTAAGTCACCGTCATAAGGAATTTACGTTTACTTGCGCTAGGACCGCGAACGTTTACAATGAGTCTCCCAAGCGAGATAAAAGCCTAGCGCCCTATCGCTTACTTTTCGGATGTAATATCCATAAGCCAGCTTGGAGTCCAACATCATTTCAAGATGCTTAGCCGATTTTCTGGTCTGAAGTACTTCAGAGCCAAGCGTCATGGGTATCCTCCTTTTCGTCAGCATGACAATCTCAGTTTTTGCGATCGCCGGCTAGAGACCATGGCTTTCCATTCAGCCCTCAACCCTTCTCAATACTTGATTGAGTTTGAGTTGGGCGAGGTGAGGATTTCTATGTGTGATAACAGCGGCTACAATTACGGCATAACCCACCAAGACCATGTCTTCCGGCATTTCATTGCAAAAGAGACCATCATAAACAATATTCCATAGGTCTGGCCAAAGACTGGACCCTTGTGCTGCTCCAGCTGCAATGGTTTTGCATACAGTTCCCTGGTTTGTTTCATAAATCAAGTGCACTGCAAAAAATCCACATGGCACCCAGAGCCATGGAACATAGCGCATTATTTATGGCGCCATACGCTATGTACATAGTACTCTGAGCTATGCAATATGGCTCCCAGCGCCATAATGTCAGAATCTACATAGCGCGTGGTCCTATGTAACATGACGCACACGGAGAGAAATTTCGGCAATGATTTTTACTACAGTGGATAATAAAATTTACTATTCCGAAAATTCGATGTGAAAACTTGAATGTTATTACAAATTTGATGAAAATTTACTATTTTCCTTCAAATAATAGTCAATTCCACTACATACTACAACTCACACATGTTCATTGCGCTGTAGTAGAGACATTCATGTATACATAATTCACAACAAAGTAGTAAAATGTGTAGTGCAATTGATTACAAAGGTAATGGGGCAAAAAATTACTACTATTGCAATAAAATTAATTGCAAATTTTGTATAATTTCATTACACTTTTCTCTCCGTGCAGCATTTATAGTTCCACACGCTATGTACATAGTGCCCTGAGCTATGCAGTATGGCTCCCAGCGCCATAATTACATGGCACAGAAATTATGGCCCCACACGCTATATTACATAGTGCCATGAGCCAATCATAACTCGCAGCCATGCTGTGTGAGGGAAGGTATAAATGTCAGCAAGTGACATTAGAGCTAGGGTCTAGATCAGGGGTGGGCAAACCTAATACTGGTATGATCGACATTAATTTTTTTAATTTATGCGCGATCGACTTCGAAAAAAGGGTTAAATTAAAAACAAATGAAAATTTAATTAAGGTCTTTATTGCTTTTAGTATATTAAATACATTGTGTTACTACTTTGTGCAATGTACTTTATTAATATATATTTTGGATTAATTTTTGATGCATATGCGCGACTCCCCATTTCATCAAAAAGTATTGTAGAGTTAGGCTTCTAAGCACTGATGCACAATCGAATAATTGCAATTAAGTAGTCATCAGTCAGAGAACTCTTAAGTTGCGATTCGATGTTTTTCATTTGAGAAAACGTTCCTTCACATCGATAAATGGAAGCAATAAAAAAAATGCAAATATCCTCATTGCCACCAATCTCAATAATGGATATTTTTTATGGTAGTAAAATCCAAAAATAATTTTCATTTGCGCGTGCTATTATTATAGTTTTTAACTTTAGATCCGATGAATTCAATTGTAAAGTATCAGCTAGATTTGATGAAATATCCTTGTCATCGAATTCTCTAAAAGGAATTGAAATAAATTCAAAAATCGGTTGAAGATTATTGAGATTTGGAAATCGTCTCTCGAATTGTTGTTCAAAATTTTCCAGTTCAGGACAAAACATTTCAATATTACATGCACCAGTAGGTTAGGTTAGGTTGTCCCGGTTGGCACGAGGCCACACATAGACCTATTGGTCCATAGTGATACCAGATAAATGGGCCAAGAGAAAAAAAAATCAGTCCAAGCGGCCATCGAATGCCCCGGACTTTTTCGCGAACTGAAGGATGTCTTTCAGCTTTTGCATTTTACATTCACCACTAAGTTTAATATGTTTTTCTAAACATGGAACATATTTTAAAATTTTGCCTATTTAATTGTGAAGCAAAAGGTTTTAATTTTACTAAAAAAACATTTACCGAACTCAACAAATCAACAATATTTTCCTTTTCCTTGTAATTGTAAATTTAGCAAGCTGTAACGGCCCATAAAATCCGTAAGAAATGCTAATTTCTTTACCCACACTGGATCTTCCAATTGTTCATGTTTTTCGCCCAATGTGTCCAAAAATGCAATAATTTCACGCAAAAGATTTAGAAATCTTTGCAAAAAGCTTCCTCAGCTAAGCCATCTATATTGTTTTCGATTTCACGTTAAATTTTCATGCAAATTTTCACGTGAAATTTATTTCGGCGAAAATTTAGCTTGAAAATAAGCAAGAGTTGTACTTACTTTTAAGCGTGAAAAATTGCTTGGAACATGCTTTCGCTTCGAAAATGCTCATAGTTTTGGCACATGTCTCCAATCATTTCACGCCAATTTAGTATGCGCAGTTCATTCTTTAGGCTAATACTGAGTTAATCGTGAAGCTAAATTTTGACATGTCTTCATTATCTGGTCATTTTTTCGAGCAAAAATTTTGAAAATGCAGAAAAGCAGGGACACTTATCATTTCTGACAGATAAGATGTCAAGAATTTCAATTTTCGAACGATTTTGTTATTGAAAAGACATTTACATAATTTAATTTTCAAATTCAAACACCAAATGTCACTTTTTAGCTAAAAAGAAGGAACTGCACAAACTAAATTGGCGTGAAAAGATTTTAATTTAAAATTTTATTTTATCTAAAATTGAGATTAACCTTTGTTGCGCTGTGTGTGACAATTTACTATCTCGGTAGCAGGGAGACGAATGCAAATGCAGGCAAGGTGTATAGCGGGAGGCGGAAATATAAAGTGTGTACTTTAGAACAGAGATATTTAAGGAAATGAAACAACCGTATACGTATACGAGATTTGGTGAAGCAGTTTTACTAAAATGATATAAATCTATAAACTGCACTAATTGGGAGCATAGCTATCTCGGACTTTCCCTTTGGCTTCTCCGCCACCAACGCTCTGCGAGCTTTTGTGTGAACTGAAACTGCGTGGACTGTCCGATTGGATCTATTAAACCAAGGCCCATTCCAAAATGTACTGAATAAATCGTCTACTAAATGTTTAGTCCACATTTTAAATTCAGCTAGTAAATTATTAAAAATGTCTGTGATCGATTGTCGAACTGTTTGCGATCGACCGGTCGATCGCGATCGACCGTTTGCCCACTCCTGGTCTAGATAATTGACTCATTTTGAACTGAAGTGCTAGCTGCGATATTTTCGATACTTCGACCGGTGAATTTTCACACTGGAGCGGGAACATTCAATAGTGAGTATGTTGACTCGAATTTATCGAATTTATATTTGGTAGAATTTATGTTTGGTGGAATTGATATTTGGTGGAATTTATATTTGGGGGAATTTATATTTGGTGGAATTTATATTTGGTGCACTAAAAAAACACATAGTGCCAGACGCCATAGTTTCTAGATTTCTGGCACCATGTACATAGTCGATTTCAGTCAATTTGTGATAAAATATAGCGCCACACGCCATAGTACATAGGAGCAGATGCTATACTTATAGCCCTCCACGCCATGTACTATAGTCCTCCACGCCATGTACCATAGTCCTCCATGCCATGTACCATAGTCCTCGACGCCATGTACTATAGTCCTCCACGTCATATACTATAGTTATCCACGCCATATACTATAGTCCTCTACGCCATATACTATAGTCCTCCAAGCCATATACTATAATCCTCAACGCCATGTACTATAGTCCTCCACGCCATGTACTATAGTCCTCTACGCCATGTACTATAGTCCTCCACGCCATGTAATATAGCCCTCAAAGCCATATACATGGCGAGAGTTTTTCACATTTGTTTTTTCCTCCGCTTAATAGCTATTCCCAGTTCTTTTTTTGTCTTTTTGTGGGTCGCAGCAAGTAGCAATGTTTCTGGTTGTCCAATAGACCGCTATCTCTTCAGTCCACCAATAAACGCTATGTTTGCCTGGTAGTGACTTTCGAAGTGACATTCATGCATCGCATACCCGCCAAATTTCGCCCATGGTGAAATTTACCATCGTACCTATTTTTGGGGCCCAACACTATCTCTGCTTGAACTGCGCTGTCTTCGTCAGCAAAGCTATTGTCAAGTGACTCCAACAGCTTCCTTTTATCCAACTTGGAGATATTCCCCCCGAGTATCTTCCGTCTAGAGTTCTAAGGGGCCGGGATTTCCTCCGACAGCCAGAAGGTGATATAGTTTTGGTTACCTCCAGTGTACTTCTCCATCACTCTCCAGTCCCTTGCCATCATGGACAACGTCTCCGAAACAAGAATTATATCGGAAATGAACTCACCGAAGCCTGGTTTGGTGTTGGGCCTCTGTACGGTAAGTTGGTGTTGAGTTCATCACGACCATACTCAACCTGGACACAATTTCCATAATTAATCTCCTCCTTGTGTTTTGAGTCAGCATCCCCCACTCCAAAGCTCTCGAATTGAAGTCACCAACTACTGGCAGTTTGCCAGGAAAATCTTCTGCCTACATAGTTCCCATATTGGGTCATTCGGTAAAAAATACCAGCTGCCAAAACTGATGCCTCAGTTTTCAATCTCTTTTTCCGTTTCTTACGGTATGCCCCAAGGATCTATCCTTGGACGTCTTTTTTCAATTTGTTCATCATTAACTTAATTGAGCCTTTCACTGATCTTGGGGACTTAGTTCATCGTAAACTAAAATTTTATGTTTATCTTTATTTTCCGTACAGTGAACGTTTGCCACTCGCAAAGATCCTCCTTCTTGAAAAGCACAGAGTTTAGCTTCACGAATGTTTCCTCTTGAAAATCAGCCATACCTCTTCTTCTTCTGTTACATTTTTGATAAGTTAACGGCAACATGAGAGGCAAATAATGTCTTCTATTCTTTTTAATGGCCTTTTTGCTCTATCTTACTTCCATTCTCCTGGTTGAACCTTGATCTTTGTCCATATTCCATAGCCAACTTTAAGAATCATATTCAAATACAAATGTTTGCTTCGGATTAATTATGAATCCCGTTCCTGCCTATTATGCCTGTTTTAGCTGTTTATTTTAATTTCTTTTCATTTTTAAACTTTCCTCTTTGTTATTAAATAGATAAATAAATAAATTAAAGCCCAAATGTGCCTATTCTTTTGTTTCATATGCACACATAGTATTTTGAATTTGTTTTTATTTGTTAATTTTTAATATAAATTTTGGCTGTACCTATTGTAGGAATTAACATATTTTTTGGATTATGTTTTTGCTAGTTTAACTTAAAATGATTGGTTTTTGGCAACAGTTTTGACTTTTTTCTGCATGTAGCAGGAAACTAAATTGGAATTTTCAGAACATGGTAAACGGTTTTCTAGGCTCAAAATTAAAAAGAAGGTTAGATAGTGAACCCGCTTTGAATGTGACAAGTAAAATTGCTTACCCGTATTTAATTTGATCACCAACCTTCTACTAACCTGCTACTAACCTCTACTAACCCACAAATATACATACATATGTATGTACTTCATTGGTATCCCCCAAACAGCAATAAAGTCCTCATACCGCCCACACGCCTGGATCAAAACCAGAAAGAAAAGGATTTCATACTATGCATAAGTAATTTCGCGAATTGAATTTTGTGAGATTTCCACAGTTTTATCATTGTTTAGAATCAATTTTTATCCTACCTCATAGCCAATCCCACAATTTTTCCTCCTTCACTGACATTATTTTATTTTTATTGTTCTTTTTGTCGCTCGTGCTACGAGAAGCCTCAAAATAAGATGACACCGAACGACATCCGACAAGTTTGAAGTATTTTTCCATAGCTGTCATTTTTATTGCTTCAATTGTTTATCATTTCATGTGTGCACTGGGTTTTTCAATTGTATTCTATTTACATCGTAAATGCTGATGGAACTCCATTTATCATATACACATATCATGATGGTATTTTACACGCCTTTGCTCTACTTACCGTGCATTGTTTTTTGTTTTATTGTTTTCTTTTGTCATTTGTTAGTTTTTTTTTTGCGTTCGTTTGTTTTTATTGGTAGCTCCGCGACAGAGTAAGAAAAAGATGTACCTTCTATACATTAGACACCCTCGGAAAAATAACACATGCATATATTAAAATTCAAAAGCTTCATTGGTTTCTGGGACGAATCGTTACCGAAGATTGATTCTCATGGTTTGTTACTGTCATGTGTGCGATTTTGAAATGAAATTTTTGTTTGTGGTAGGAGGTTTTTGCGGGTTTGATGCTTGAGTTCGGCTTGTGAGAGAATAAGGAGTTCATTTTGAATGAACTAGATACTCCTGATTCGGTAGAATTCTAAGAATTATTTATTCTAAATTGAGTGATGATGCTTTGCGGTTTTCAGACATTAGCTGTCAGAATGAGTTTATTGATATCATATATGGAATTAAGGGATCATCTTTGTTTGTCACTATACAATTCCGTATCATCTAAATTAAGCCTTTGAAGTTTGCTCTTCGAAAATTTTACTCAAGTTTTAAGTAATCTCACTCAACAAGAAGTTGGTTGGCATAAATTCAAAAACGTAAATAGTACACTATTTTTGCATTTATTTCGAAACACATTTTCATTGTAGAATGAATAAGGATATTCTTTCGATTCACGATATTAACCGAATGCAAATGCAATTAATGCAAAATACTCGACACATTCATTGTACTATCAAGTCCAGGTGTCCGCCGTCTGCCAAAACTACAACGCATTTCAAAAGGTCGTCCTGATACTCTGACCTTATTACAATTACAAGCAAACCCAAACTTCCTTGCATTTGATGATACTTTGTATTTAGATAAAATGTTACGACACTATCATGCAGGTAGAAAATAATGCCACATTCAGGATATCGGTATTCGAGTTGGGATCTCTGCGCAAATGTCGACTATCCTTGAAAAATCATCACCATAGCCCCGACAATCGCGTCCTTCCTGCTTCAAGTATCGCAACCTTGGCCACAGTTTAAATTTAATTTGCATATAATCAAGCAGATGCGTGCTAGCCTATCGTCCTCTATATATATTGCTTCAATTTTTCATTTTATACCTGTACCCTGATCCTGAATGCATGTCACACATTTCGTTATTGGAGCATCAAATCAACCTTTTTTGGCATACAAGAAAGCAGGCAGGCAAGCAGCAACGTGCCACAGGCAATTGACGACAAGAAACTATACCCATCAGGCGAAAAAAAAATATCACATAAAATAAACCACGTACGATAAGGATACATTGGATTCGGTAGATATTGTCGCGGAGTTTGAGAAAGGATCACATATATGAATGACATAACGAAAATGAAACTACCCTGGCATGGCATTGAATATTCTGTCGTTCTGGCTGATTTCGGTCGTTTGCTTCTTTGCCAAACTACGGATAGGTAGTACTCGTATACCATCGAAAGTGTTTCGTCTACCTTGTGTGCGATAAATGCCACGCGATAGAAATTTGAATAAGGATCACCAGCATTAAAATATCATGTGCGAGAGCTTACTATGAGGATGATGGTGAAGATACCGATGTTAGGCCCGCCGTCAAAAATGTACAGTTTTCACGAAATCTGGCTGAATTTTTGGAGAAAGTTGTAAACGTATCTCCATATTTTATTTTGAATATTGACTGTGGAAACTTTCTCGATGAATTCAAACTGTGGCATGTATTGGATCTAATGGTAGAATATTTCATGCATGAATTTGAAAACAAATGGGGAAAAATTCAATATTTGAAAAATAAGTGGAATTTGAAATTCGAATTAAAATCAGACGTGCAGCAAAACAAACAAGGTATGTTCTTTTTTTAAAGGAAAATTAAGTGAAAATTAGAATTCAATGTGTGATTTATTCGAAATTGATAACTTCGGTTTTTTTATTTCGTGCGTCAAATAAATTTCATGCTTAAAGCAGATTGAAATATTCATATCTACACGTTCTTTATTAGCAATCATGGATGAAAAGATCTCAAAGTCCATAGATATTTTTTTTCTTTCAGCGAAAAAGAGCTTGAAGGAGGACAAGATCGCAACAATGCAATTGAAATAGAAATCTCAGAAAATAGGCTTGCAGTATAATTCAAAAAAAAACTTTTTAACATGTAGTGAGTAACTTATTCAAGTACAAATAGAATAAATATTAATTTTTTCCATTGAATAAACTTTTCATCGAATATTTTTAATCTGTTTTACGTAAAAAATGTAAGAACAAAACACTTTAACTCTCTCATGTTAGTTAATTTCAAAATTTTAAACTACTAGAATTGTTTTTTAACTCAAGCTTAACACAAAACCAATTCCTGCCATAAATAATTTGAATTTTAATAAAACGTATTTACATTAAAAACAAGAAACTATTTAGTTCCAAAAATGTCAACACTAATTATCTTCAGCGGTTTTATGTCTTATGTCTTCAACTGAAACTAACAGTGTTATACTGTTTTTTATAGATATTGTGATAGCTGTCAAATTAAGGCAAAACCTTAAGAATATTTTTTCCTAAATCAATAATAAAATTGACACTCAGTCATCATTAGTACAGTGATGGCCCTAAAAACGCAATCGAAGAAAACAAACGACAATACTTAAGTATAAAAAATTATGCTCTCTAGCCTCCACCCGCTGTGATATTGTAAAAATGACATTATATAGCCTGTTACAGTTTAATATACAAAATAAAATAATTACAAAATTAATTATTTGTTGTTGTACTTTTCACTTTGATAATCTCACAATACTTAAGAAAACACAATAATTAAGAAAAATCGCATTTAAATTCTAAATTCATTATTTTCCGGTCACTTTTGGCATTAACATTCCATGTTATCTGTCACTTTGCCTTGCCAAAATTTTACCGTTGCGATACGCCGATCGAAATTAAGTCGATTACCATGCTTGAAATTTTTGGGGTGCCAACATCTTTTGAACGAATTTAGAAAGTTTTTTCGCAGAATGCGGACAATTTATTTTATTTGTTATTTATTGGTGCTAAATACTTTTTTATAAATTTATTTATGTAACCAAACTACTACCTAAGATACTTAGCGGTGACTCATCATCTCGTTATTGATTACATTAATTGTGTGACTCATTGTTAGTATAAAGAACAGGTCTTTTTTATTTTGTTCATCCCTGGAACAAGCAAATGTTAATGAAAACTGGAAATTCTTCTAGTTTGGAGGACCACGCTGTTATTAAATTCCTTGTTCAAAAAGGAAATACGCCAAACAAATTTTTTGAAAAGATGTCATCGGCTCTTCAGGATTCTGCTCCTTCATATACGATTGTAAAAAAATAAATTCGATTCTTGCAACAAGGAAAAAAGACCTGAGAAGACAACCGCCGCCCAGTGACTGTCGTGAGCGAAGAAAATGTCCACAAGTCGAAAAATTAGTACGGGCTGATCAAAAAATTAAATTTGTGGCAGATACCAGAGGAACTACAGATTAGTAAAAAACGAGATGAAGAGATTTTACATGATTATTTACCCTAGAAAAATTTTGTGCGCGACAGGCAGTGACGTTTGGAGAGTTGTGAAGACTTTTTGGAGTTATATCTGGGTGATTTGGATGAAATTTGTAATCCCAGTGTGACCGTTGATAAAAAAGAGAGAAAAGCTACCATAGAAATTCAAGGTGGAAAAGTCGGCGTCGAAGATTATGGCTACCATTTTCTAAGATAGCGATGGAATGAAAGGCCAGTATTACGCTAATTTACTGAGTCAGGCACGTGAGGCAGTCGTACAGAAGGGACGTGGCTGTTTCTGCAAGACAATCCACTTTAGCAGTAGTATTAAGTATATTAGTATTAAGTAAATATTTCACTTCAATAATATTTTTTTAAATGAATGTTAAATTTTATTTAATTAAAGTCAATATTTTACAAATTACATTTTTTATAATTCAACATTATTTACCTAAGTTCATTTCAAGACTGAAAAAATTATTTTTTCAATTTCATTTTTCAAACAAAAATCAAGCTACTAGATTACAATCCTTTTTCTTGACACTTCCCAAGTGCATAGGCAGTGTATCAAACCAAAGTATTTCCATCTATCTTTTCGCCTGAAGTGTCCCTACAGCACCCTTCACACCGCTCGGGTTGCGTGCGTGCGTGGCATGCCTTTAAAGCTACGGGATGCACCGAAATTGATCACCCACCCTACAGTTTGGAGATGGCTCCCACTAACTTTTTTCAAATTAAAAGGAGTTACAGGCACGGAGATTTTCGGAAGGCGGCCGTGGAAAACCATTTTGGGGAGAAATCGAGAGAATATTTTTTTTCAGTGGCATAAAGGCATTATATTCATGATGTGATAAGTGTATTTCACTTGAAGCTGATTACATTTACCAATAAAAAATATCAAACTATACTTTTCGATCATTAAGCACCTTAGGCCGCGAACTTATCAGCGCCTCTCATAAATCTCAAAAGACACTATGTACACTCGCAGCGCTAAAGAAAAAACGAAGCGATTTAACTTTAGTTTTTTAGTTGCGGTGGTAAAAAAAGTGCACACAATGTCACCTGTCAAATAAAACAACTTGTAACATAAAAACCAAAAAAACATTCGCTCCATTATTCTACAAAAACAATTATTCACATTTTAGCAATTCAATATCATAAAAACAGAATATGCAAAATATTACAATATTGCTGGGAAAAAAATGAATATATCAAAAGGAACATACATATTTGTGTGGACTAAAGTTTTCGCACAGTTTAGTTTTGCTCGTGTAAAACACATATTAGAATTAGCAGCATTGATATTGGCGAGATAACGGTAAAGTCATTTGAAATCTATAAGGAGGATCATGAGTAGTAGGCTACAGCAAACAAGCGAAACAGAACAAAAAATAATTTTAGATTTACATATATGAAATAAATTGTATGTAAAAATCGGAAAAATAGTGTGTAGAAGTAGATTTACAACTTCCAGTATTGTAAAGTGTGCGAACTGAAGTGGACGCTCCTGAAAACTGACTGCAAGAAAAGAGAGACAAATAGAATAGAAAGAATAATTAAAAACCATCCCAAAACAACATTTTCGGCGATAGCAACATATGTAGCTTAAAGCTGATTTCGAAAAAGATATTCACGCGAAAGTGATCCACAAAATTCTTCATCGTGCAGCGGTGTGAAAAATTGAGTATTTTAAATAATGTTTGACAGTAGATTAATTAATTAATGTTGAAGAATAAGTCAAACACAGTTATTATATTGTGTTTTAACTTTATTTGACAATAATTAAAAAAAAAACAAATTAATACCATATTTGTTGGACCCTATTCCACATGTAGTGCTTCGTGGTGATCATCATAACATTGTACTGGTTGATCTAAAATCGATTAGCCAAAAGTTCCATAGCTTAATAGTTAATCTAGTGCCTGATTCAAGCTTTTTGGCTTTTCCTTTTTATGAAAATAAGCCAAATGGTGGCTTCTGATAATTTACTCACGGAAAAAAACCAGAGTAAAACATATTTGCGGAAAAGTTATGATTTGGGGCTATATGGCAGCGTAAGGTGTTGATAAACTTACTTTTATCGAGCAAACAACAGATCAAAATATTCACCTTAATATTTTAAAGTGAAATTTAGAAAAGAGTGTCAACAAGCTGGGCTTGGATAGATATTTTAACTTTCGAAATGTCAACGATGTCAACGCTTGTAATGTGGCTCATGCTTTATTCACTCTTGAACAGTCACCCGACCTGGATCAAATTGAAAATGTTGCGGGGAGAACTAGATAGGTGGGTATACGAAATCATATGGTTTCCAATAGAAAGCTGATGAATCAAACCCTCCAATCAGAATGGCACAATATTCAAGCAGTCTATACAAAAAAAACTTACCTAGTCAATGCCTAAAAGATTAAAAGCAGTAACGAAACAGAAAGGACTTTCAACGAAATATTAATTTAAATAATTTTAAGTTTACTTTACTCAATAGCCTTAGCTGTGTGAAAACTTTTGTCCAGACAAAAATGTTCGTTTTAATATATTTTGTTCTTTAACAGGAATACTTTAATATATTATTGATTTTGGTTTTTGGGATATAGAACTGCTTAAACATGAATTTTTGTAACATTTGACTAACCCATTGGTAATTGTGACTGATAGAATCTTTTCCAGTTGATTTCAATTTCAATACTCAAAATAGTATATCAAATTTGTTGACTAAACGAAAAAAGCAATAACTCAGTGTTATTTTGAAAATGCAAATTGCGTAAATATTGCATTCAATATATTTTTACTGAATAATCACAAATAGTGGTAAAAAAATTTTAATATATCGATTTGACAGCTGTGAATTTTTTGTCTGTTCACTCTGAGTTACAACTATATGAGAATCCCTGTCGCAAAAAATAAAAGAAACTGTTATACAACACGCTAAAAAATGACTGAAATAAATATATTAACATCTGAATATTGTTATAGTAACAGCATTCTCACTAATACATAATTTTAACAGCTCAATATTTTATGCTAGGAAGCTACAATATTATATTTGCAGTTTAACTTTATATATTAAGGCTGTTAAATTCTTATGTTAAGAACATCTTTGAACATATTTGATAAAATGTTTTAAAATCTTAACATAAATATGCTGCTATGCCAATATAAATGTATTAACCAAGGGTGGTGACATTGTTGTTAACCAAAACAGATACAGAATTGAAGCGTTCAAACGCAGTGCCTCTCTGTATCCACAGAAGAAACTCGTTGAAAGTTCACGCTAAAAAAACCTGCAACGTTGTTGTGAAATAATCTCATCTTTTGTTAATTTGCTTCGGTTAAATTTTTGCATGCCGCAATAAATTTACAAATTGTTTTATTTCAAAAAAAAATCCAGACCAAACCCAACAACAAAGCACAATGCTAGTATTGTATGTTAAGATGTTAATATTAAATATTGACATGCTAATGTAGCTAATAAAAGCGTTAATATAATATATTGGCATGTCAATATTAATTGTTGGTATAGACACTGAAGAAGAAGGCAGATTACCCTCGAAATATCGATATTTGTCACAAAATTCAATATATCTAGCTTCGAAAGGAAAAATCGGTTTTTTATTGCAATATAATAATGTCTGCAAAATATATTAAGGCAGCATTCTTCTCTAGAGGCTCAATTTTGAGGTGATTTTACGGACGCAGATATACACGGTGAAAAATATTCGGATAATATTGATCTTCACAATGGTGTACTATTATGTATCCTAATATTCGTATAGATTATATATGTTGACGTTGGATAAAATTGTTCTATCCTATTTTGGAATAATTTTTGTACGAGTTTCGTATAAACGGGTGGTTTATACCAAGACCGGATAATACTTATCAAAAATTCATATTAAAAATTCATAAAAAATGAAACGAATTATTTAGAATTACTTTTGCGTCGGAAGTCGTAAAGTTCGTATTTAAAGTTTGTAAGTGTAAGTTTGTAATTAGCATTTCGAGTTAGTAAGTGAAGTTAATTGAAAGTGTTTATTAAAGTGTTTATTAAAGTTATTTGTGAAAATTATTTGGTAGCCATAAGGAACAACTTTAATAACTACAGGAATATTGTAAAACTTTGAATAAAGTATATATGAATAAAATCTATCGATTTTTTTTCAAATAATAAAACAAATAATCGTTATCCATCTCACAGTACATCATTGAATTTAATGCTCGAAAGTTTTACTTGGTGTACTATGTCAAGTGTTTTCACAACACCTACTTTTATCTTTGAATGCATAAATATTCAATTGTTTTCATTCTTTTTTCATCATAATGGATAATTATTCCCAATATATATGTTCATAATAAAAAGGAGGGAAAAAACCAGAATAAGATTTTGGGTTAAATGATTTTGGGTTTTCGAAAATGGGATAAATTTATCGTGTGACCTCGAAATTAAAATAATTAGGGGGCTTCGCCCCCTGCTCGCTTCGCTCACCAACCCCCAGACCATTTACGATTTTAAATTGTACATTTTACTGGACGTATGTACTAAAGCCGTGCGAAAATCAAAAAAAGTTCACAGTCGCAGAGATCAATTTTTTTATTTACTTAGATCTGTAGAAAATGTTTTATCCAAACCTCGACAAATATTTCAACGTCGTTTAACAAAAAAAAAAATATGGACGATCATGTTCTGCGGGTCTCATTTTCCTTTCCTTCTCATAACGTTTCCTCAAAAACGATGTTCTTTATAATTTTCTCTTCCGTACGACATTCTAAAATAAAAATATAATCCGACCGAATTTCCAAAGCTTTTTTTATTAATAGAGAGATATATTTCTTATTCTAAATGGTATACATTTAATAAGAATGTGGTGTTTTCATTTATATGCGATTCGGATACCGTTTATAAGAGTGTCTTATTGAATTTATATGAATAATTGGTATTGATTTTATCTTATCAGATAAAATTTATCTTATCAGATTGAATTGTTTGATCTTAAACAAACTTATTGGATTGATACTAACTTTCGTTTGGACCTATATGCATTCCAAAATTTATCAAATTTATCCGAAAATTTCTAACCGTGTAGCTAATGGAAAACAGGTGCGAAGAGCCTCTTTGGAGTTTGTAATATTTTTATTTTCAAGTACCTGTGCCTAACTTAATAAAACATTTTTAGTATCTATTTTTTTATCAGTTTTTTAACATTTTAAAAGTATAAAAATGTATTCAAAAAATAAAACAAAATTAAAATTGATGTAGATACACACCGGTGAAGTGAAGACTCAAAAAAAAACTTTTCTCAAGACCGACATAATTCCAACCTTCCGGGTGGTCTGAAACATAAATTTTTGGTGACTTCTGTAAAAAAGAGAATGTAGAATTAATCTGACGTAGGCGTGTTGAAAAAGGGCGTACATGTAAAAAAAAAAAGTCGTTTTTCGTGCCTCATTTTTTCAACTTGGGGTTTTTTTTATAAATAGTAGAAAAACAATTTTCAAAAATCCCTACGTCATACCAATTCCAATAGTGTTTATTTATTTATTTATCTATTTATTTATTTATTTATTGTCCAAATCCACAGAACAAATCCAATTATAGATTAGACGAGGAAAAAATTAAAAATACATACAAGTACATAAATATGTAAGAAAAAGAAAATAACATGGAAACCAAGAAAATCAATAAAATTCAGAATGGAATAATAATACAAAAAAGAATAAAAAGCTAATCGACCGAAAAAGAAACAAACGATTTGAGTAAATTAGAACATGTTTCGATTATAAGAAAGAACGTTATTCTTTAAAGTACTTTTAAACACAGATAACGTTTGAAGCAGAGGACCAAGGTTAAGGCTATTGTGCTGACGAGGCAAACGCAAAAGGGGGGAAAAGAAATAGGTGTCGGTACGGGCAAATGTAACATTCAAGTTAAAGAATGTTCTATTAGGACGGCCCGGTTCCCTAACTGAAAGTTGAATGCTGGGGTCAACCAATCTGCCTTTAAAAAGTTTAAAAAGGAGGCACTCGTCGATGAACACTCTACGTGACTCAAGGGAAGGAATTTGAAGGATGGAGAGGCGCATACTGTAATCACAATACGGAATACAGTACTTATAGAACAACGAGCGGGTGAATCGGCGTTGCACGGATTTAACCGCATTGATCAAGTATCCGTAATGTGGACACCAAATTTGGCAACAGTATCCAAGAACACTATGGACAAAGGAAAAAAACAGATAAAGAGAAGTGGAAAGATTAACAAAACGTTTAGACGATTTGATGATGAAGCCAGAAAAACGAGAAGCCCTGGCAGTGACGTGAAGAATATGCAAGTCGAACTTCAATTTGGAATCGAAAATCACGCCAAGGTCCTTGATATTAGAAACAGCGTTGAGAGGAGAGCCAAGAACACAGTAGGAGAAGAGCAAAGGAGATATTTTGTGGGTGAAAGACATTTGATAACACTTCGCAACATTCAAAGTGACGGAATCAGCAGTGCACCAGTTAGCCAAAGTATCCAAATCGCTCTGCAATATGGTACAGTCACTAGCGAATTCAACCACTCTGAAAATTTTAAGATTAAAAAGGTTTGTATAAAATTTCACGTAAATCGGTCCATTACAACTAGAGATAACATGTCAGCCGTATCGAAAAAAAGTCGTTTCGAGAAAAACGCGTTTAAAACTTAGAGTCTCGTGGTATGTCATACTTAGATTTTTTCAATCAGAGATCCCCGCCTCATGCAATGTTCTTTCTTCAACTTCAAAAGCAAGATTTTCGGGAGCTCTTTCAGCCATATGAGCGGTTCGAACTTCTTTAGAAGCTTGAGAAGCATGTAGCTCGGAGCATTTAATTCGTTGTTGATCGCGTTCGTTGGTTTAGTTGGCGAGTCACAAAAATAACTGTAACTTCAAAAATAATCCGAATTTCTGAAAATGCTCTTAAATGCTTATTCTTAAAGGTCCAAACTTTGAAAATATGCAAGTAAAAAAATCGATTAGATCAAATTTCTAGACCACAATACCCTTTTAAGAGTAGAACAATGATTTTTTTTTAGCGTGAAAGGATGTTCATATATGAATATGAGTTTAGTGCTTGAACTTGAAGTACATTTGCGAGCGTTGTGAACAAAATCTAAATAATATTGTTGAACATTATGAAAGTATTTATTACAGCAAATGGTAATTCATGCTCCAATAACGATTGAATATGAAGGCTTATTGCCCTCGAAATATCGATATTTCATATTAAATTGAAATATGTCAGGACTCTAAAAGAAAGATGTGTCTTCAAACTAAAATCTTGAGTTTTCAAAGACATAAAAAATCGGATCATGGAAATTCAAACAATTTATGGATTATATCAATGAATAATAGTAAATACATTTGTTAAATGCTGTTCAAGTTATTTATTTTTTTTATTTAAGTTTATATACACAGGAATTCTAATCTTCTACCAGCACAGGTTCATGCCGTCGGGATAACGTAATTCAATATAAAATGTAAGGATGTGTAATCTTAGTTTAATCGAAATCGAAAAATGTAGAGCTATATTATTTACTGTATGCTAAGAATTTAATTTTCCTTGCTACTACCCAATATTATGCTTTAATTTACAGCCTGCTTTTACAATGCCACTCGATGTTGACAGATTACTTCTCAATATCATTCCAAGCAGTTTTTAAATAAAATGTTACTCTTGCAAGTATTTTTTGTGTGTTGATTTTGCTTTGCTCAACGGGTTGACAAATCATTTTTAAATATTTATTTGACTATTTTAAGCATGACTATATTTACGAAATTCGATACCTATATATTTTACGTTTCAACTCAACCATACAAGACAAAATTTCAAGTTTTAGTATTTTCTAATCAATGCGAATGAATATGACAGATTTTTAGGGTTCGCCCGGAAAACTCAAATCATTGTGTATTGACAATTTTAGAATAGAATTTATAGCACTTTTAATTAAAGCGATTTTTGAACATGTCTACACAATCCATGCGTTTGTTTTATACTGTTTTAACTAACTCGAGATTGGACTTTTTATGTATTTCGAACATAAAAATTAATTCCACACGGAGAGAAATTTCGGCAATGATTTTTACTACAGTGGATAATAAAATTTACTATTCCGAAAATTCGATGTGAAAACTTGAATGTTATTACAAATTTGATGAAAATTTACTATTTTCCTTCAAATAATAGTCAATTCCACTACATACTACAACTCACACATGTTCATTGCGCTGTAGTAGAGACATTCATGTATACATAATTCACAACAAAGTAGTAAAATGTGTAGTGCAATTGATTACAAAGGTAATGGGGCAAAAAATTACTACTATTGCAATAAAATTAATTGCAAATTTTGTATAATTTCATTACACTTTTCTCTCCGTGCAGGTATTATTGTCGTATTCTGTTGCCTACATTGAAAATTCTGATCATTACCACCTTTGTATTCGTAGTTTCATTATTTTGTGCGATATTTTGAAACCAGCGAGTAAAATGCAACGTCGAAAATATTCATTTATATTAGGTTCATTTATATTATTTGAAGCAGACTAAGACGAGGTGTCCGAAGTCGATGGCTGTGCTTCGTAACATTGCTTCAAAACACCATCATGCCAACGAACAGTTAAATCAGAACGTGTCTTCGTCAACTTGTCATACAGTAGAGCAATACCAAGGCGTAGATAACTGAATTCAAGCTCGACTTGGTCTGACGTCACATTCTGTTATAACAAACTGAAGACGAAGGCGAAACCGTCAATTCGGAAAAGCCCAAGACATAATTAGCTCTAATACAAATTCACCATAACACGAAGAGAAATGTCGGTAGTGATTTTTACTAGAGTGGATTATATAATTTACTATTCCGAAAATTCCATATGAAAACATGAATGTTATTACAAATTTGATGAAAATTTACTATTTTCCTGCAAATAATAGTCAATTCCATTACATACTAAAACTCACTCATGTTCATTGCGCTGTAGTAAAGACATTCATATATACATACATAATTCATAACAAAGTAGTAAAATGTGTAGTGCCTTTGATTACAAAGGTAATGGGGTAAAAAATTACTACTATTGCAATAAAATTAATTGCAAATTTTGTATAATTTCATTACACTTTTCTCTCCGTGAACACGCCTTGAATTTTGCAATCTTTCAAATTCCGTCAAACATCAGCCACATACATATGTATATTCTCTATACTTTAAACTTTCCCCAACCTTTTAACTTTAATAAACCGTTGAATCTCCAAAAAAAATGGAATCAACTCCTCTCAATGTTCATTACTACCCTAGATTTCGACTTTGATCTTATTTACTTGCATAAATTTCTCAAAGAAAAAAAATTTAAAATGAATTCGTTGTAACACATTTTCGGCAATCAACTACACCTATACAAAAGAGCATGCACACGAACAACTCTCTCTTCGCCGTATCAACTGCCAGTAACGCTGTTACACACTTTAACAAAAAAAATCGAATTAAAAAAAATTATGCAAACTATCCTGCCCTAGAAGTGAACATAATCGCTATTCTAACTTTTTCCTTTTTCTTTCTCGTCGCGGCATAAAAGGGTGCATGCTGCAAGCAAGACGTGAGGTGTCATCATCGTCGTTGCCATCGCCGCCACCGTAGCATCATTGAGCATTACTAGTGAAATTCATAGAAAAGGTTGTAACTTTTTCTCACTTCTTCCAGTTTTTTCTTTAGTGTCGTTTATTTTTTCGTGTGATTCCTTGCTGTACTTTCTTTTCGGTGCTAGTGAAAAGTGAAAGTTAATGCTTTCGTGGTGCGGTAGTGGCAACGGTCGCGGCGTAACGGTACTGAAATAAGAGCAGATACATTCTGTTGAAGCCGCATCATCGATGTAAACGTACAGTAGACGGAGATGTATTCAACGACGGGAAAATAGACGAAGGAGAAGGGCACGCGTAAAAAGGAATTCAATTATAAAATAGTATAAAGTATTTTTACTTTTCAAGGCGAAGGCAAAGACGACGTGAAAGTCGAGAGAGCGACAAAGAGCACAAAAAGTTTCAAATAGCAGGTGTAAAAAATTCCCTAGTTTCGCCAAATGATTGTGGAACATGGGGGTGGAGGATAAATATGACTGAGTATAGGCCTGGCTGCCATCAAACTTCGGTTTTATCAGTCAAGCGTATCTTCGTTCCCCTTCATTCGACTGATGCATGAATGCCAGAGACGACATTAAAGCGGGGATACGCACACGAAAATCTGCGCAAATATGGAAGCATCGCCATACAAAACGCTCCCCCTGGTCTCCAACGCATTGCCTTTGTCAATACTTTAATACACAAACACACACATATTTATGGCTGGACTGATATACCTTCATTTTGGAATTGAAAACGGAGCCTGCAAGGAGAAAATATATGGGGGTGTGGTCTTAAACATGCGTGCACGTACATACACCGCAAACGCTCTATCCAACACTCTACCACTGTGCGCCGTCCTTCCAACGTACCGTGTAAGGATCTCAAATTCGGAGCAATTGCTATTGAATACTCATTCACCAAGGAAACGAAAGGGAAAAGCCGACGAACGATGCACAGTTGCTCACATGCAGAGGAGGCGGAGGTAATCACGAGCAGAACTACTTTATTGATACAGCGAACGTGTACATGGAGTGCGCGAGGACGAGGGGTGGAAACTAGAAACCGATCAATATCCTCGATAGCGTGCGAATGCAAATGTCCTTTTCGAATCACCCTGTTTTCGCATCGTCCCTCTCCATCGCCCAACGCAACCCTAACGAACATACGTGTGCTGTGTTGATGTGCAGGACAGAAAAGGACATTCCGTAGACGGTGATGTCCCTCTGGCGGTCGAGCGTGGAAGCGTTCCGGCATGACAATAGGACGCGTTTGCGATTGGCCCGAGACGTTTTCGTGGCATAGTTGATAGGTAACCGCACACGGTCCGTACACATGTGAACGGGCTATTGTCCTTGTATTGTTAATGTTGTCGTCGAGGGAGGAACAGATGGACGGGGGGTGTAGGTGTCCGTCCTCTTCGATATCGCTATCAACGTTCGGTCTCCTCTGTTCGAATCCTAATCCTAATAGTAGCTCGTCGGTAAGCATACACATGTATTCGGGGAGCGACTGGATATGTGCAGTGTTTCATGCAATGGGGCCGCTATGACCGTTCGAGTATATATCAAATTGGATCCAATATGTACATAATGCAAGAACTTAAGTGGTAGGGAAACTCAGAGTTAAGCTGCTTCTTACCACTTTCCGCCTTTCACTCTAATCACCAGTTTACTGCTCTCTCATACATTATCCACTCGACTGACAGGTTTAGGGATCTACATATCCTCATATGGTGGCATGGAGCTGACATGTACTAGATGTAAATATGCCCGTGGCCGCAACATCGACGTCTCTTTTTCGTCCATGCATACATTCATATATCGAAGCTAGAGGCAGCCTTCGCAACGGAGAACATCCACATAGTGGAGCTTCACACAACCCAGGCGAAATTGAACTGGTTTACCGAAAAGGACTATAAAATTTAGTAAATGTGCATGTAGGAGCGGAAGAATAGAAAACCAAGCGGCAAATGGGCTGCCGAAACTCCAGAAACATAATGAAGAAGAGTATGAGGACATTCGTGCGGAAATTTGCTTCTCGTAAATCACACACATACTGGATGGTCGCACGGGCTCTGTCCGGGCATGTGTGGCGAATTTCGCTTTAACATATCCCAGGGTCAAAGCAGGAGGGAGTAACAGTAGGTGGCAGGCGAATGGAATAAGTTTAGTGGGACGTGAATATATTCTCTCATTATGTGTGGGAACTTCTGTTTGTAGAATATTGTAGAAAAGGATGCCATGTACATTAGCTAAGGATCGTTGCGCGGACCAGTCAAACTATGTGTAGGATGTGAGAAGCCTGTAGGAGAATGTGCTGGTGAAAAGCCTCTTTTGTTTATACGTTTGACGTATGGTGTGAGATTTGGGGAGGTTGCGAGGACATGTATGCATGATAAAGTTTCGTGTCTAATAAAGTGTTTTCTTATTAGTCGATTTTCAGGATAATTCCATTTGTACTAGCTCGGGCAGAATTAAGGATGAGATGGCTACTAGTAATTTTGCAGCATCTAAGTGTCGAGGAAGGAACTTAATAAATGATATCGATTGAAGTTGTGGAGGAGTAAGACTTTGGGTGGGGCAATTGGTTTGCTATCAAAGAAAGTTTTTCAGGACTAGCAAGAAGACATTTGGAAATATTGGAAATATTTTCCAGTATGTCTCTCGTATTGACAAATACTATCCCTACAGTTTAAAGGAAAAAAGGTCCAATCAAACTACTATCTTTAATTTTTATAAATGCGTACAAACAGTATCCCTTCCACTCTCTCCATCCCTCAATCAGTTTAAACCAAGGAATTTCACGAACTCATGTAGCAAATGTACTTCTGAAGGATCATAATAAACTTTAGTTACAAAGCAATTTTGTGTCAGTGAAACCAAATCCAGAAGAAAATTTCAAACGTCTCGGTTTTACACCACTATGGTACAGTTTGATATCGTTAGCATTTCCTTGGCGTACTCCATCTTTGCGTTTCTTTCAAATAATCCTTGCCTTTCATAATCGACTCTTTCCAAGTCGAATCTTACTTTCCAAGTCTTGCCTCATACGAACTAAGTGTCCAGCGCACCGCAGCTTAAATTCATTTATTTGCCAAATACGGATTAATATGAGTCAATGCTTACGCTCGAAGTTATCTTTTTGCTTAATAGAATATGAAAGTTTCGTTAGTTAAAACATTCTAAATCCAGATTATACCTTTTAAATTTGTTATTGATAGAAAGTAAGCCCACCACAACATTTTTGTTTCTTATGTACAATGACAGCTTGCATATTTCTCCTCTCTGTTTATTCCGCTCAAATAACAACTATTCATATTTCAAATGTAGTCAAACTGAAAAAAGAATTTCGAACTCGAAATCAAGTGGAAAATAATTAGTATAGACTGTGTGGGAAGAAATTCCCAGTTCCGTACAAGGACACTGAAAGTACCTGTATTTCGCCATGTAAAAGTTGCATATTTAACAACATTAATAAAAAAAAACAACTTCAAATTTCCTTCACAGTGTTCAATGTCATCGGGATGGTAATATCCTTGCAACTGTTCTAGGTCAACATCTGACACAATTATCCAACTCTTTCAGCAGCGACAGCAACTTACAAATTAATTAAATCAAAATCTATACTCTCTTCGTGCCGAACACCATCAAGTAAAATGTGCATCGAATTCAAAATTAAAAGCAAATCCTATCCTTCGCGCAACAAGAACAACAACGACTGGCGAACAAATCGTCTCGCGGTGTGAATGAACTTTCTCTCATTTCATTGAAGTTTTTATTCCTCGTTTTTTTTTCACGCTCATTTTCCACAATATTTATACAATCATCTGTTGCTTTCCGTCGCTGTTGGCGCCGTTATCCTTGACGATGACGATGGCAACGTCTCCATCTCCGTCTGCACTTTCACTTCTCTGCTATACGTACCATAACGATCTGCTGGATGGAAAAAAATTTCCTTATTTAGTTCAGAGAGCAAGCGAGCGTCCTTGAAACAATTAAACCCAACTTGGAAAAAGTAATTTGTAATGCCTGGAAGTGGAATAAGGGTGAGGTAAGAAAAAAATGCCGCCAACACCATCATCAGCAGTAGGAATTTTTCTATGTATATACGTATACTAAAGTAGTATCAACAACTGCGACGCTAACCTTGGCTGCATCTCAGTTTTTTATTCGTGGAGAAGTCGCTGGCCTTCTTAAATGGAGCGAAGTCAGCGGTGGTGACGGTGTCAATGGTAACAACAGCAGCATCTCTTCCCGTTATTGCTGTATAAAAGTCCCGTCGTTAAAGTCACAACGCAACCTTCTTTGAAACTACGAAGAACAATGGTGCGCGCTCGTATTTTTCTTCATCAAGACAGTGAATAAACACTCATAAAGAAAAATGTGACAAAATGTTGGAATCTCCGGAAGGGAGTGAGCGAGATGAAAAGGTGAAAAAATTCGCGATTTGTTTCTCACCCCACATTTAAACTTCATTTCTAAAAAAATGAGAAGATTGAGACGGGAGTTAAATTGGTTGAGGGTGGCATTACCACTCTCTCTTTCGTTTCTGCTGACAGGAACCAAAAAGCTGAGGAAGCATCGTTTTCCGAACTCAAGGTGCAGATTGACGAGGGTGTTAATGAAAGTCGTGCGAATGAACCCTGTAAAACAGTGAAAGCATTTGCATTTTAAATTATGAAGTTCTGAGTTTTTTTTAACTTGTCCTAGGTCACAGACGAATCAACACAAAACTAGATCAGCAAAGCTATGATGAGAATCGGGAGGCCCAAGAAAAATCTAAGCAGGTGATTTTCGCAGATGGTCTCAATATCGAGGAATACTGCCCAGCAATAATGCTGTTACTTAAGTAAATGCTGAAACCAAAAGAAAATGGACTCAATTGCTTTCAATTGGTTAATCTGTCCATAATGGACAAATCTGTCGGTACTGTCAAAATCAAAATGCATAGTCCGGTATTAACACATTTATAATTTAATTAAATAAATGCCGTATCTAACTGCAAACAATTTTGGATTTTTCAAATTTGGCTTAAGCGGTATAAAATCCCATTCGCTGCTCACTTAAGTGGCCAGAATTGACAAAACCGACAAAAAAGCTCATTATGGTCAACCCAGTTGTTTTCTACGTTTTTGAACATTCACCTAAGGGGCTATGCGCAGTCAGGATATCAAAAAACATTGGTTAAACTCGATTATGTGCCTCCCATATCCGTTAGACTACACGGAAAGAAAAATCTTGGTAAAATCAACAATTGTCCTTAGTTGTTTTTGCGTCAACTACGGGCTATAGTTAAAACAACCATAAAAAATAGTTGATTACTTTTATGCACCATGACGCGTGGCTGATGAACAAAAAAAATTTCATTCGGAGCATGAAAAACGTTCAAATGTTGAAACCATTCTACTTTACGTAGAATAATTCCAAAGACGTTGCTCACTGAATTACGTTTGTTGAAATCAACTATTGCAAAGTAGTTTAAGTACCATAAAAACTGTTGATAATTCGAATCGTTGAAGCTTTGAGTGAATTGATGAATATTTTTCTATTGATCAACTATTTTTCGTGCTTTTAAACAATTAAAACAGTTGATTTCATGAACGTTGTGATATTTTTTGTATAACCAGAGCCAACTACTTTGATATCGTTAAATTATCTATATTAACATAGTAAAAATAACTATTTTCCGTAGTTCATTTAACGATTTTGAATGAATCGTTGCAATACTATTAAAAATAGTTGAACCAACCAAGAGTTTTTCTTTCAGTGTAGTTTTTCTTCAATGTTTGATCCCTGCTCGTTCTCTGGTGTAGCAGGAGCGAAAATGTGAAGAAAATATTCAAAAACATAAGGAAACTAGCCAAGAAGACAACAGGATGATGATAAACAAACAAGAAACATCCCAAAAAAATGCAGACATCCCCAAAAAAAAACTTAATCGGTAAAATTGTCTAACGGCTATGGGGTCACGTAGCTGAGTTTAGCCAAAATATTATTTCATTTTCTCAATGAACATATATTTATTGAAGTATATGCACAGAAAATTTAATATCAATCTGGTCAATATTCTTGAAATTACATGCATATTCATAAAGACGCCTCGAAATGATACAGATGATGCAGATCACGCCATGATCTCCTACCGAAGAGCAAATGAGACCACACGAGAAAAAAGAATGGTCAGCAGACATCTTGGTGAATCTATTCCAGAGATATCGTGCTCATTGCAAGTCGGCTCTTTTTGAAGAGTTTACGGAGATTAGCTATAGCAGCTTAAGAAATCATTATTTTTGCAAAAAAATCTCAAATAAAGTAAAAAGTTGCAGCAATGGGTGTCCAAATTTTTGCGTCAATCATTCAAGATTCATGTTTCCCAGGAAAAATTCTCAAAAAAATCGCTCCTTATTGGCTTTTTGGCTGCTTATAACCTCTTAAGGCAATTTAAACTCATTTAATCCCATTATAGTTTAGCCTTTATCATATGATCTTACGAACAATACAAAATCCTAGGAAATGGAATAATATAATTTTTGGCAAATTATATGAAATGAAGACTCATAACTTTAAATGTAAATGATATATTTCAATAAATATTTTTATAAATTTGCGCGAATACAACGTAATATGTGTGATGAGTTCCGATATTCCAATTTTTCAATAAATAAATACGAATACAAATTTTCATCAAAATTCGAATCAACTGGCCTCCAAACAGTTAGTTTGTACGTGTTTTCAACCCGAAAATAAATTCCTTGCTTCACAGCGATTTCAACATAGCAATATATCAAAACATAGCGATTTTTTTGTAATGAGGCTTTTTAAGTAAAGTTTAACTGAAAACAGCTGCTTTGACTAGAATTTCTCTTGTTTCGATGCCGTTAAATCACTGGCTATCACATCACCGTTCGAATTTTCATTGATTATCCATGATGAATCTTCTGCTCGTTTTCGTTCGATTTCAGCATTCTCCGCTTGCGCCTTCTTGTATTCAGCTATTTCGCTTTGGTATTTTGGTGTTGTGATGCCCAGAAACGATGCCAACGATTCACCAACATAATCACAACCTGCGACTACGGTTGAGCCAGCTTTGACGGCTTTATGAAGGAACCATGGACCCCATTGCAATTCGGCCTGAAAATAGTCATTGAGAATTTTTAATGAAACTTAAACTTCCGGTATGTATTTCATATATAGGTAAATAGGAAAAAACATAAGAAAATTAATGTGCAGATGTTGTGTTTGGTTGTAAGTTTATTTAAGGATATTTTTGGTTTAATTGTCTGGAGCCCACAACATTTTAAGGTTTTTCTGAATTTAAAGTTGTAATAATTTCAGTGTTGTTTAGACTTGAACTAGGAAATAATGTTCCTCCTTCTTTCCACTCTCTCCATCACTCAATCAGTATGCACGGTCCATGTGCATCAGCGTATCATCAAACATATCGTCCTAGTAGTTCCCAGACAATTGGTATAAGCGAAGATACAATTATTATTAATTTTAATTACACTTCATACCCTAAGTCCTCATTGACATATGTCCAGAGAAAAACTCTGGTATCTTCTTCTTTAAGGATTGGTGTTTTTGATGTGAGATTTCAAGTATACTTTGAACTCTATTATATTTTTCGCTGATTTGACCAAGTTCAGCAATGAATTGTAATATGCGATAGCCTGCTGTATTGAATCCATCTTCAATCTATCCGTTCTTAGAATCGCAAGAGATAGATTTCTAGCAATTCTAGTTTCCCGGTTAATTATCTCCAACACGGTGCGGGGGGTGCTAGGCCATTTCAAATTGTTGCTCAGGATGTTAAAAATCAGTTTTCACCTTTCAAAATTAATTAGTTGTTGAAAATTTAGCAATCCTGTTCGAGTGTATACAGTAACTGTTGGTGCTAGAGTCGGCATTCTAAACATAATTTTAATTGCTTCCCAAATAAGTCTTCCAATCAACTCAATGTTTTGCTTTGATGTCTGACTCCATGAAATAATTCCGTGTCCGATAGTTGAAAGTATATAAGCATTAAACATTATTAATTTAGTTCTAGTTTCCAAGAACTCAAATTTTCTTAAGGCTGCAATCATTGCTGTGGCTATATGCCTAATGTGGTTAATGTCGCGTAACCATGACCTTTTCTCATCCAGGATTAAACCAAGATATTTCATTGATTCAACTTTTCCAGACGAATTCCGTTTATCTGAATAAAGGGGTTTATAGGATATTTGTTTTTCTGCTGGAAAATGATGTACTTTTCAAGCAGTTTGCTATGCCTAAGCCACACTTGGTATGTTTCTAGATATCTATTGATTTTATACTCCAGAGATGCTTCATCCTTTCCAGAATATAAAAGAAGTGTGTCATCAGCAAAAAGGACCTATTTGGCAGAAGATGGAGATGTTGGATGCAGTTCACATACAGGATGAATAATACTGGTCCAAGAATTGATCCATTCAGTATGCCTATATTGAGGAAACGTTCCCGACCGATGCACTGCAATTGTTTTGTCACAATCTGCCTATCCAATAAATAATCCTTTATTATCGAATTAAACTTCTTACTAATGCCATATTTTTCGAGACGTTGAAGCAAACTCCTGTGGTCAATAGTGTCAAAGGCCTTCTTGAGACCGACAAAAATGACTGCTACGTAGTTACCTTTATCCAATGAACTGTTAATGAATTGGACCGCGTCTAATGTGGCCGCTACTGTATTGCTGTGATCTTCGAAACCGTATTTATAATTTTATGCCAGAATATGTATCGAAGAATGGAAAAATCGATGTAACATGATTCCAAGATAGTGTAATCGCCAGATTTAAGGATTTATTGGCAATCAGCTTATTGAGTTAGAATAAAATGGCGCAGAAGCTTAAAAATAATAGTGTTTTCAAGTCAATAGACTATTCTTCAACAAGGTTACAATTTATAATTTCAGTTGATACACCGAGGAATAATAGAAGAGAAAAAGTGTTTAAATGTTCATCAGCGTACCTCTACAACTGCCTGCAAATCCGCCCTTTTCTCCTTTACAATTTTCTCTTCATCACTATCATCAAACTCTTCCAGAGTTCCATCACTAAAATGCAGCACTCGCTTCGGTTTTTTCAATTCCACACTAGTCTTTCCATCCGTTTTTATAGAATCCACTTCCGTTTTCATTTCACCCAATTCCATGGTATTAAATTGTGTACAGACAAACTGGCGAGCAAAAAATCCTATTGGAATATAATAAGAAAGCAAAACTGCGTGTTTACAATCAAATTGGGAGTGACGTTAGCCGTCAGGTGATGTCATTTGGCATTGAGGTGGTTACGTTTACACGTCCTCGTTACAAACGTACTAGATTTAATAGGAATTATGAATTTTTATGTCAGATGATTGTCAAAAAATATTTCCCGCCTCAGTAAAATCTTAAACATTGAAGTTTTTTGAAAACGTTTTGCTCTGCTTGTTTTACTTATGTGACGCAATCGACAATGCCACAAGGACATTTTGTAAAGGTGTACTCTGTAAGCAGTGAGGATGCTGTAAGTTTATTCCAATAAATCCCTCAATTTGTATTATCGAACTTCCCTATCACAGTCTTTCCCGGCAACAAATCTACTTAAAAGAAACTCGGGTAAAAAGTGGAAAACGAAAGAAGTTGGCGAAAAATCAGCTTATGTTGTCCTGCAACTGGATAAACCAGAGAAAATAACAGGCATTGATATTGGAAATGAGTTCTCGTCGTTTATTATGGTGTCGGTAGGGAGGCCGACGTACAGTAGTGATGATTTCAAGGTATTTTTTTCTTGGTTTTGTTGAAAGCGATCTAACCATTGAAAGGATTCTGTTTAACAGGAAATTCTCATAACATGCTCATTTATGACGCCGGTTGAAAGCAAAAATTCAACAAACATGAATCGTGTTCGATGCTTTGCCGCCAGCAGTTTAGTTGAAGATGTAGCTAAGGAGAAATGGGATCTAGTTAAAATTGTTTGCACTCAACCATTCAATCGTCATGTTCAGTACGGACTATCCTTTGTTACAGTTCATGTGGCAGAATCTAAGGAAACTTCTAGTCAGTCGAGCTCGGCGACTGTACAGAAGCCTAGGAGCAGCTTAAATCAATTGCAAATTGCGTCATTTAAGCTGCGTGAAGATTCACCAGACTCAGAGTCTGAAACGTCCTCGGGATTGTTCAGTCGATGGAAACAGTCGCGAAAAGACCCTATGTCAGGTATTGTATTTGCTTTATATTTAGATCTAATTCGAATGGCGTTGATTGCAGCTGCTGCATCAATTCGTGCTGCTTCGAGAGCTATTGGGGCGAGTGATGCTAAAGATTTACCTACCACCTCACGGATCGAGATAAAAACAGGAGGTAAGACTAATAGTCGGATAGATGTAAACGATGATAAACCCAAAGATAGAAATCGGAACGATTTGCTATACGATAAGGCCGATGACAGTCCCAATGAGCGTCTCGAGAAGAAAATTGCAGAAGATCGTAACCGCCTGCTGAAAAAGAAAGAAGCCGTTGAACAGCAAAATAAAAAGCAAACCAGCACATTCGCCAAAATTAAAGATATATCTGCCGATGAAAAAATGCAAACTTCGGGGACTAGTCACGGTAAGAGGCAGCACACTACCTCACCATCAAAAAATGATCAAAACTCCAAAACATTTGACAAAAATGGCAAATATTCTGGAAAAAACAGCGAAAAAGTTAAAACTGATGGAGAAAGCAACCGAAAGCGTGCATCGTCGTCAAACTCAGAACGGGTTACACCTGCGAAAAAAGTCCGTCAAGAAAAACCTGTTGAGTTTCGGGAGTTTAAAAGACTCCTGCAAGGTGTTGTGCTAGTTATCAGTGGTATTCAGGTTTGTGTGTAAATTACAGCAATGCGGATTGGAATGAATTGAATGAAATTTCAGAATCCCGACCGCGGAACGCTTCGACAGAAGGCTGTCGAGTTGGGAGCAAAATACAAACCAGATTGGGATGATAGTTGCACGCATTTGATGTAAGTGTATTCGTTTTATGATAAGCTGTCTGCATAGTGATAGAAAAGGTCACCAAATAATGGAGGTGTCATTCGCTTGATCTATATGCCATGCTTCCACTTAAACTTAAAGTCAATATCCAATTATATTTCAGCTGCGCCTTTAAAAACACTCCTAAATACAACCAAGTTAGAGGCAAGGGCAAGATTGTCACCCGGAGTTGGATCGAAAAATGTCACAGTTTAAAAAAGCGTCTGCCATGGCGTCGATTCGCCCTGGACGATCGCGAAGCAGAGAAGCCTGAAAGCGAAGATGAAATCTTCGATATGTCACTTAAACCTCCCGATGTCACTCCAGAACCAAAAGATGCTGCTGTAAATGACCAAAAAAATTCCAGCAGAGTCGAAACAGCTCCTGTGAGACCAAAACTTGATGCCAGTCAACCAGAAAAGGAGCTGTCGCAACAGAAAGTAATTTCCGATGATGACGTCATCATGCAATACGATAATGACCAAGCAAGCTACTTTGTGTCATCCGGATCTGATACAGACGAAGACATCCAAAAAGCGTTGGAAAACAAAGCAACTGATAGAACTGAAGAAAGAAGCACGCGATTGGAAGCAACCAAAGTCCCAAAAAACGAAACTTTGACACCAACCAAAGTTAAACCTTCGACTTCAGCATCGAGTATTCAAAAAAATAAAAACTTACTTCCCTACGAGGCCAGTACAGATGAAGATGAAACTTTGAAGATACCAGATCTAGACAAGTCTGATAGCAAGACACTATTTGAGGGGTTGAGTTTCCATATAAAGAACAATTTTTCAGCCACCGATTTAATCAAGGTTAAACAGCAGATTGAGCAATTCAAAGGACAGTTGGTCGAGGATATATCGGACGCTAACTACGTGATTTCAAAGGAGAAAATTCCAGACAGAAGTGGCTTCAAAGGTGAAGTTGTTAGTCCACTGTGGATTTTTGAATGCTATGATATGGAATGTAGGATACCGACAAGACGATACCTGTTGTAATTGATGTTTGAAAAAGTAAAATTGTTTGACAGATGGATTTTATTCAAGTTATGTTCGCCTTTATTTAGTTTTATTGTTTTGATACTATTTTGTGCCTTTGCTGCGAGTTAAATGTTAAGAAGTGCTATTTTATTATAGATGAAGAAGATGCAATTTGAGTGTAGTGGAGAGAATGGTGCATGCTTCAGCATTGCCGACCCTCCTAAAAGTAGTGGGGGGACTACGTCTTCTCGCAAAAAGATGCTGTGGAAACGATATAGTTCTGGGATTGGCGCAATTGATAGCGACTTAATTCAATTCGAAATTCGTGAAGATCACGAAGCATCATGTTTGAGAAAATTGGAACAAGTATCCAAACAATTCAAGCTACAAACAATGGAAGCAAAACTGTAGATTAACCGACAAATTTGTTTTCCAAGTATAATTGGATGTTTAGATGGAACTCATGTAGAGATCAAAGAGATTGCAAAGGCTCAGCATGTTAGGCCTGTAGATGCGCCACAAAGAATGGACCTTTACAATGTTTCAGTTCCCATACGAATCACAAATCCTGCATTCAAACAAAAGATTATGTTTTCCGTTTTATTCCTTTGTAATTTCACGTTAATATTAATTCATACTGTGTATATTCTTTTAAAGAAAATTATTTCTCAAATCTCGTCCTCATGACCAATCGTGTTTTGTTTTTAAACTATCATCTCCAGTTCGCGTGCATAGAAAATTGCCTGTTCGGCTAACTCTACAGCAGGTAACGGTTCCTTGGGTTTAGCACTCTTCGTGACGAAATAATAAATATTATCGGAGCCAAGTTGCCAGTTTTTCTAAAAAATAATATATTCAAAATTCAGTTTGAAAATACGTTTAAGTGAATTTTCATATACCTTCTTGCCGAACGCTTTCACTTCATCAGTCGTTTTCAAATTGAGTCGTTTGGCTGCTTCGGTCACAGAAATTTTTTCATATGATTTTTCTAAACAGGCGCCGATTTCATCTCGTACGGTTTCAATTAGAATGTCCATAAAGAAATTGTAGCTATCAGCTGGAGCGCTGTTCTATAATCGAGAGAAAAACGACGTCAAACCATAGCATGTACACTAAAACTCAACCTACCTTCGCCTGGAAAATTTTATTATATCTTCCCTCCATTATATACTGCTCCAACGATAAAACAGGCCGAATAAATTTGTTTGTCTGAATCACTTCTGTCGGCAGCAGTTCCAATTCCGTGTGGAATTCCGATACTCGATTAACAGACAGCAAGAACAAAAGATTCAGCCCAAGTAATTTGTACATATTTTGTGATTCTTGTAGCAAACTCCTAAAATAATAACAAATGAAAACCAATCAACACAATTTCATACTTTACTTGTAATCATAATAGTAGCATTTCAACTGTGAAATGTATCTTTCAAACGCAGGAATATCTTTCATAGCCACACTATACTCTACTGCGATTTCAAGCACATCTCGTGCCACCATAAGCTCCTCGGTTGACGATGGGGCTCCGGTCGGGAGATACGACAGCTTTGTAAGCGCTACCTGCCAACAACACCCCAAAATCGAGGTTAAATTGAAACAATGATTACTACAACAAACCACCTACTTTGAGTTTATCCAACGATTGTCCGCATTTCTGGAGATTTTGTGGCTTTCGACTCCATTCTGTTTTCAATTCACGATATAAGGGTACAACACTATCAACTTTCGCCATTATTGTGCTAGAAAGATGACAATCCAAATCTGCCGATGAATCTAGCTTTTGGCTGTGCCGCGGCGAGCGTGGCGAATTGGTCGATGTTGTCGGCTGCTGCTGCGGATTTCGATTCGCCGCAGAAACCGACGGCGAACCGACTAGGGGTACCATAGGTACACGCGTCAGAGCAGCTCCTCCGCCACCGAACAGCCTTTGGACGGCTGCATCGACACCAGAACTATCCTTTTTCCTTCGTCCCGGTGATAGTCGATCACTTTCCTTTCGCTCGTTTCGCTTCTTCGGCACATTTTCGCTGTCCGACATTTTTCCTCTGTAGAACGGCGGGGCGGCAAAATTTCAAACGTTTGTCAAAGGGTATTAGCTTACAAGTGATTACTTGTGGGAACCCGTGCCGACATTGTTTCTCGCAGCTTACTCTGATGTGAAAAATATATCTGCTGAAGTGCATTAATTTAGAGTAGATTTCTTGGGATACATGTCTATTGTTTTGGCTACTTGTGACCACAACCAAAATGGCGGCCAATCGAACGAACGACGTTCGGCTGCTGGTTTCTTGTCGTGTGGAGACTGGAGACATACATACTTCGTATTTTTATTTATGTGGTGAAAGTGTCAAAGAGCGTTAGTACGCACAATAATTGAAAATATTTCGCAAGAAATTAACTCTTCTCGTTAGTATTCAACGCTAAATACTGAAATATACATGGACGATTGGTAGCCGTATGAAATTTTTCGTTTCTCTTGAAGGTTTGCTGGAAATATTATCTGCGCGGGAATCTGTGCCATCCTCGTAGCATTTTGGAGACATCTAAGACGTCCCGTGGCCACCGTCGTGAAATTATCGAAGTCTGTGAAATTCTTAAGATATCGTAGTGTCAAAAAACTGTAGACTCGTGGCTCCCCGACGATAGGAAATATAATTTGGGAAGAATGCGGCCTGCGCGTGGCCGACCTGCGGCCGGACCTCCGAAACGTTCGTGTGTGGTGCGATTAGAGAAAGTACAGGCTCGTCAAGATGATGTTGCCGAGGATGATCGAAAGAAAATGACAGGTCCGTTGAAGAAGCGCCCAGTAGTGATGAAGAAAAGCCCTGGGACACCAACAGTTGTACGGCAGAAACGTCGACGTGGGCCAGCGGAAGATCTGTCAGAGTATATGTTGGTAACCGCGCGAGCGAAACGAACTCCGAAACCGAACCCCAAATATAGTAACGAAGATATCGTGACACCTAGAGCGCGCAATAAAGAGGCTCTTGAAGAGTCGGAATTGGACGAAGACGATGCGTATCAGTCTAGTGAAGCAGATATACCACAAGAGGAGAGTTCGGAGGAGGAGTTCGAACCAAGCAGACCCATGACGCGCGGAGGACGGCTGGCAAATGGCGAGGTCTTCAAGCGAGGTCCCGGTCGTCCTGCGAGGGGCAGGCTTCAGGGCGCTGCACCGAAGCAAGTTCAAAAGCGTCGACTCGACACAGAAAGTGATGGCAAGGATTTTGAATCGATCCTTGCTCAAAACAAGCGTTTAAACATTGAACTCTACGACGCTAGTGATTCCGACATTTCAATTGCGGCACCCACAACCAGGCGCGTGGTGCGTAGTACACCCGAGCCTTCGCAAAGACCAGTCCAGCGACTGGGACTAAAATCACAGCCACAGAAAGAGCAGCAAAAGCGGTTTCCGGAGAGAAGACGTGTACCACAATCTGCACCCCAGCGAAAGCGAATGAGTTCCGAAGAAGATGAGGACGATCCTGACGATTACAGAGGAACTGGTGTTGCATCTACAGTCGATGACTTTGAAACGATGCCAACTTTCACGATTGTGAACATTAACGACATAATCAACAAGAAGGGCGATGTAATGATCGAGCAAACCAACCGCGTGAACAATAATGTTACGAGTAGCAATAATTCGAGCCAAGCATCGTCCCAGCCGCCGAGGACGGAAGAGCCACGCATATCTCCGAATCAAGCCTCTCGGAACAGACGTAAGTCGATGCACACAACAATCCTATCGGACAAAATCGACCCCGACAAGCTGAAGAATCCGCCACCACGTTCGCCTTTTCCGCCTCGGAAGACTATCTCGCCCAACAACCCAATGAATCACAGCTCGACGAAGTCACTCCTTAACAACAACCAAACGTACAGCCCGACGCCTCGGATACTGAACAGTGTGCTTTGTCGACGCACAAAAGCCTTGCAAGCGAAGCAGGAGCAGCTGGATGAAATGAAACAGCAGCAGCAGCAGCAACAACAACAACAGACGAAATTGCAGAAGACTATCGAGTCCAGAACGGAGCCGCCAGTGCAATCCAAAGAGAACCACCTCAACAATTTCAGGTCAATAGCGACGGCACCAAGCGGCAATACGATTACAGTTCCGCCGCCAACAAATCGAAAGCTGCCCAGCTCGAAGGTTGTGGTACAGCGTCAGGGCAATAAAATCATCAAAAAGATCACATGCTTTGAGACATGGTACGTGATAAACATCCCCGACATCCAAGTCCCAGGGCCGAAATGTCAACTGGACATGCCTCTAATACGATTGGCCAATACTGCTAAACAGGTCACCCTGCCGTCATCAGACTGGAACTACAAGGTCAATTTGCAGAAATTCAACGCAGCCCAAGTGTACAAGCGATCCGAGGTGTTCACGGGCGAAGTGCAGGATGCAAACATCAGCGAGTCGGAAAAGCACAACTACATGCCGGTGAGTGTGATGTTCAGGCGAGCCACCAATCATAAGCTCCGGATGCCTTTCGATCGAGCCGTGATATTCAAGAACGAGAGCTACTACACGAACATCGACGGCAAAAACGTACGATTGCTCGGGTCGCCGCATAAAATCAGTTCGCACGAGGATATAGAAGTTCTGCTGCAGATCATGGATGAAATGACGCTGATGAATCCGCTCGTCGAGCAAGTAACGTATGTATTGTAGGACCGCAGCCGACGGATGGGATTAGCGTAACGAATTTATCGAAAGAGTGGAGAAAAGTATTGGGCGGGGGTTTATGTTTGTTGCGTTCGGGTCATCGATGCAAATGTGTAGCGTGAAAATTGTTGCAATCTTGCTTGGTCGGAGAGTGTGGGCGAAAATGGTTTTAATCAGTTTTAAGCTGAACAGCAGTATCCTAAAGCTGCGCATTCATCGGCTTGCGAATATAATTCATCTCGATCGTGTTTATAGTTTGAATGAAAACCAAACCTCATAAATCCACGGACGCAATACATAATCCTCATCCAAAAGTCGAATCCTCTCGCGTTGCAATGTGAATGTGCACCGGAGAAAAGGGCAGTCAATACGTTTTCTTAATATTTACATCAGGAAACTAATAGTTCGTTATGTTATCAGTTTGTTTTTAACTATATTAGAAAACATTACATTGTAAACACTGTACATTTTGTGAAATGGAACAATCCGCAAACCTGCAATCGTCGAGTTGAAATATCTTCGTAATTTTAGTCAATCCCCAAAAGAAAAATTACATCAATATGTTTATCCTCTAAACATTTCTTTTCTATTAAATAAGTTTCTCTCAAAACTTAGTGAATAAAATAATAATATTGATGAACTCGAAAGAAAAAAAGGAAAGAAAAATTAGATTAAAACAGATGAAAAAAAAACAAACGAAAATATTTAAAATACGTTTTAGTAGCTTGTAATACGATTTAAATAATTATTATAAGAGAAATATTATTAATAAAAAGGAGAAATGAGCAAAATTGATGTTATTATTTAAAGTGAAACATGAACTCGAATGTGTCAAAATGTGAATCGATTCTCAAGTAATCAAACGTCAAATATATCAGGAATCGCCGTGTGATAAATTTCAAACGATGAATAATTGGGAAGGGTGTTAAAGTAGCTTTTCCAGCTTGATAATTTACTAATTCTTCTTCAAAACATCCTAACATTAATTTATATTCAATTCTCCTACAATTCATAACTAAGATATATCTTCGTATCCAATCGTATACCAGAAACGTTTTTCTCATACGGGAAACTAGCCTGTGTCCCAGGATATTGGACAGACATCGACGCAATTTCACATGCAGCTCCAATAACTTGCGACAAGTCTACATTTGGGTGTTTCACCAAGAAGTGAGCTAATGCTCCGATAAATGCATCCCCTGCGCCAGTCGTATCCACTACCTTTTCCACTTTCTCTGCAGAGACGTGCACAACCGTTTTGGATTTCTTTTCGGTATAAACTGCTCCTTGTTCACCCATAGTGATAATGACTGTGTTAGCACCGAGGTCGATTAGACGGAAGATGGCTTTTTTGGCGTCCCTGAGAAAGTTATTTTTAGTCAGGAAACAACAGAAAATCGTTGGTACTGTGTTATCAACATTTACTGTATATTCGAAACCGAAATGCCTGTCATAAGGGATGCCTCTGATTCGTTGACGCATAATATGGTCGCGTATTTCACTAAATCTTCAGGTGCATTTTCTAAGGCAGGTGCTGCATTTAGTATAGAAATGCCTTGGAAATATTTCAGACATTCGATGGTTTCATTAACTGGCGCCTCCAATTGGCAGAGAAGAACCTAGTAGTTACAAATATTGTGTTAGGAAGTGTTTTAACGTAAATACGATAGGGCCAAACGCTTAATGGCTAAAGCGAATATCTTACCTTTGGTTTTTTAAACTTTTCCAATGCCAATCGGAATGAACTTGCCGTTAATTTCTTGTTAGCTCCTGTGACAATCACGATTTGATTATCACCACTACTACCAACGTTGATCGCCGCTATTCCTGTCGTCTACAATTATCCTTATTACTTCACATGAACAAAATAAGTATTAAACTATCACATCTTACTTCACCATCGACAACATCCGTAAAATCTGTGTTCACCCCTTCTTTATTCAGATTTTCCAGATAATCACGTCCCCATTGATCATTTCCGAGCTGAGAATTGAAATAAATAGATGCGAGGATGAAAGTAGAAAGGAAACTATGTCTCTTGACTCATTCGATTGAAAATAGTAGATAAATATCAAATTACAACATACTTTTGCAACCATTGCAGTCTTTGCACCCAATCGTGCTGCAGCCACACATTGATTTGCACCTTTCCCGCCAAATCCAGTGCAAAATCTTTCGCCATGCAAAGTTTCACCGGGCGTAGGTAGCCGTGGACAATAACTATGGAGAATTTACTGTATTTTTTATTGCCCACCAGGTTTTTGCTTTTGAGTAGATACCAAATAAAATCCACAATAGCTGATCCGAAAACAACAATGTCAACTGAATCCATAATGATAAACACAGCTACTGCAGCAACAGGCACCTGACTACGATGACTATTGACTTTTGACAATTCTGTTGCTAGAAATAGAATGCAGCCATAATTTGTTGGAAAGATAAAGTAAACTAATTGCTTATCTTTGTGATTCGATTATCTTAACTAATAAAAAAATCTTACTTGGGTACTGTGGCGGTTTGAGCGGGTTGTTGGTATGTCGCTTAAAAACGTGCGTTATCAGATCAAGCTACGAAAGAATATTCACTATGCAGTCAATCGTTTGAGAAATAATTATCTTCGCGCGAATTGTTTGAATTTTAAGTAAAAATACAGGTTTTTTGCTCAAGTACAAGCTGCGATTTTTATGTTTAAATTAGGTTTGTGACACGGATCAACCCGGGAACCCACTTAAAGCCTGGGCAAAATCTACTTTTGGCAACAAATATGAAAATGTCCTCAAATTAAAATTTTTGTTAAAGTTAATACCGCAGCTTAATCGGAAACAGCTTTGTTGAAAGTGTAAATACATTTTCCTGGCAATTTCCAAATTATTTGTAAATTATTTTCCTTGCTCCAGCTTCACAAATGATGAAAATCTATTCAATTTCACGATTTTCAGTTCATTTAGTCTCTTTTTGAGTCATTCATTTTGTTTTAGCGAAATATTTTCTGATTTGTAGCTGTTTTTTTTCCTCTCATTTCCCAGAGACCAGAGTTGAACTTTCGATTTTCTTTTTTTAATTATAAAAATTGCAAAAACAGAAAAATCACACGTGAATATGACCCTGATATTTTTCGATTATGTGAATAACATCATCGATGAACTTCACCATTCCACAGCCAAGACCTGCTCGATTATGTCATTTCCTCTCATTTCCCGGAGTTGAACTTTCGATTTTCGAATTTCAATATGGCAGCCCAACAGCATTCGACGCCATACTTTTTTCGCGGTTGAATACGTTGGGCTCTTGCACGTCAAGTTGGGCGTATCGAATCGATTTGCTGCAAATAGCGGTATCAGGTCTCCTTAACTTCATACTCAATTGATTAAATACAAATCAAGCTTCATAGAAATGGGTGCTGAAGGTAATTTACACTTGTATTTTGTTGCCAAAATCTATAAAACTCATAACGTTATGCCTCGTCGCGTTTCAGCAGATCGTCATGGCCGGCATCGTTCAAAATCTCGGGAGCGCAAACGCGGTTATGGTAGCCGATCGAAATCTCGAGAGCGGCGAAGAAGTCGTTCTCGAAGCCCACGCAATCATCGAAATCGCTCCCGGAGGCGTAAGCCTTCTCTGTACTGGGACGTGCCGCCGCCAGGATTTGAACACATCACGCCGTTGCAATACAAGGCCATGCAGGCAGCAGGACAGATTCCAGCAAATATTGTAGCGGACACACCGCAGGCTGCAGTGCCTGTTGTCGGGTCGACTATTACGCGTCAGGCTCGACGTTTATATGTCGGAAATATTCCTTTCGGCGTGACTGAGGAGGAGATGATGGAGTTCTTTAATCAGCAGATGCATTTGTCGGGGTTGGCACAAGCGGCAGGAAACCCGGTTCTGGCGTGTCAGATAAATTTGGATAAGAACTTTGCATTCTTAGAGTTTAGGTCCATAGACGAGACAACGCAAGCCATGGCATTCGATGGCATCAACTTCAAGGGGCAGAGCTTGAAAATCAGGCGACCACATGATTATCAACCAATGCCTGGAATGACAGATACAGCAGCAATCAACGTCCCAGTCAGTGAGTACATTGAACTCGTGTTGAATTAGCGTGTTTTCTTGTCGACTAAAATTGCTTTTTTGTAGCAGGTGTGATATCCACAGTTGTGCCTGATTCGCCGCACAAAATCTTCATCGGAGGCTTGCCCAATTATTTGAACGAGGATCAGGTAAGTTGAAACACCATTGCTTTTCCGTCATATTCCGTAGCTCGAGAGGGTCTAACTCCTCCCGTTCACTGAAATAAAAAAAACAAGCAAATTAGCATTAAATTTAGGGCGAACGGGCAGAAGATCCTTGCAAACAACAACTTGTTTGTCATGTTGAAAACGTTTTTCCCAGCTCCAACTTTTATTTAGAGAAAACAGGAATCGGATACAAGACGTGAATCAGCATCGTGTTGGTTCCCATCGTTCTTTTGCAGCTTTTTCAGATTTCTCTCGGCGTGAAATTGATTAATTTGCACTAGGTTCTTGCATAAATGTTCGTTTCCAGGAATTTGATGCTTTCATTTTCAGCGTATCTCTTTCAGTTTTCACTTCGCAAAACCACAACAGCATATCGGGAACTTTTCAGATTTTTACTTCCAGATTCATTCGACTGACAGGATATCTATGTATTCTAATTAAGGAATTCGCATGCTTCGCAGCATATTGAATCGTTATCGGTAGATTTCTAATAGAGTTTCGGTGTGCTCATGGTGCTGCTTCCTACATTGCACTTAGGAGTGTAAAGGATCAGATATTTTTTCTTTGAAAGAAAAATCTGCATGATTTACTTGAGCTATTTTGGTAGTCTTTCAAATTAGAAGAATAGATGGTTGTAAACGGTGATGGCCTGGCCTATTGATTGCTTCATCAGCCCTATTCTTGAAGTTAATGCGTCTATTCGACCAATCCACTTCTAGCTCCCACTTTTCTGTGCTTTCTAGCAAGGGAAATTCACTTTCCGACCGAACAGCAACACCGAAATTCTGGAATCAATTCTCGAATTAACACAACAAATGGGGGATCTATCCTTATTCGCAGAGTTAATTTCAGAAATCAACTCGAGAGCAACGCATCCAGTTCCGCTCGAACTATTTTAGGAATTTTTCAGGAACTAGACAAACACCCTACGCACATTCATTTGCAGCTAATGCTGATGCGAATTTTAGATTTTTCCAGCGTTTTCAGGGTATTCGAAAAGCGGATCGAAAGGCAAATCGGCTTTCAACAGGTGTTTCTTTTCAGCTGTTTTATTTTTCAGCTTTTTAGCAAGCTACTATTACTTTCCAGTGTCTCCTGAACCCAACAAACAAATGCAATTTCGTACATAAAACGGACGAAACAAAAAACAAAATTTCCTAGACAATATTTTGCAGCCGAAACAAATGATTAAATTCTTTTCAATTCAAAACAAACTTAACAAAAAAACATTTGAATCTATTAATTCATTCATTCAACCAAAAAAAAAAAAATATGAAATTTTGCTTTAAAACAAGATGAACTAATACAATTTCAATGTATATTGTAGCTTAGGCCGACTACTTCAACCCTTTGTGTAGTATTTGTTGTTGTAACATACAAACTGCTGTTGTGAGATTGAGAGATCGAACCCTGAAAATCGATTGCAAAAACATACAAAATCAATCAAAAATGATTCAGTCAAATATGAAAACTGTTGAAATGTTTCGTGTTCATGTTGCGCGTCCGTCCGTTCAACCGGGGGGTGGTTTGCTTTGCGATAAAAATTGATTGAATGAAATATCCACAAAAACTTAGAGGGAAAAAAGTAATGTTCAAAGTTTAGAAAAACGCATTGCGAAACAAAACACAAACCCTCACAACGATGATGTGGGATTGTAACAGGCAAGTTTACATGAAAAAATTAGAACATTTTACAGGGACTTCGTTTAGGATAATTGTGTACTGTCGGGCGTTGTATCACGATTTTTTTTTCAACTCGCGAAATCGTTGGAAGCTGTTGAAATCATCTCAACTGCGTATGGAACATTTTTCGCGATTTGCGTGCGTTAGATAATGAGTAGATATCGTTAAAATATTAGCGGCAAGTAGTTTAGGTGCTACGGATGCACCTTGAATTTTGCTGTGTTTGTTCAAAGATCAAATTTAAAATCCAAAATCAAACTACTTTGATTTCCCAGATTGGCAGAAATCCATTTTTTCGTAGAATGATCAAATGATTGAAGATAATTTGAACAAATATAGCAAAACGATCGTTTAGCTCGAACGCAGACGACTATTTTCCGCTACTTAAACTCAAACTGTAAGCTTAAAGTTTCAATTACTAATATCTTTTGTTTGCGATTTCCTGAATAGGTGAAGGAACTGTTGCTATCCTTTGGACAACTGCGAGCATTCAACTTGGTGAAAGATGCTGCAACTGGACTGAGCAAAGGCTATGCGTTTGCTGAGTACGTTGATTTCAACATAACTGATCAGGTGAGTGGAATTATCTAGTTATTTTTGGTAATATGTAAGAATGGTTACGAATTTTATTAAAATAAGGACTAGTTACTACAAGGGGGTTGACGACAACCTTTCAAATATTTGAGCATAGTCGCTTGAAATAATTTAGAAAAATGTTCAAATTTTCTAAATTACAATATATCATTATTTTTCTAAATTATTTGTTTTGAAACGTGGGAAAATCAAATATAAAGAAAAGACACCTAATGCAAAAAAATGGATGGATTTATGTTTATCCAAGCCTATAATGAACTTGCTGCTTAAATGTGTAGAAGATAACGGATAAAATTTGTGCATAGGTTATACATCATACCTTTTCTTATAAATATGGCTCTACTCATAGTCTTGTCATTGCGAGTCCTGTGAAAAAATATGCCTTTCCCCATCACCGATGACATTCTTCCGACAAGAAAAAAATATTCCGGGCGGTTTTTTCAAAACTAAATTCTTTTTTGACATCACGATACGTATCAGCCATCGTCTTAAGGCTCCACCATAGTGATACTTAGCAGCTTTTTTGGTCTAGATTATTTCATGACGAACAAACAGTCCTCTACCTGAAAATGTCGCTCAAGGGCCTCTAAAATATCCGCGAGTCTCGCTGAATTAAAAGCGTTCCGAACATCTAGTGTAACCAGAAACACGATCGCTCACCGATTACCTCGTGGATGGCACTTATTATTGATTGGCCACTACGGAACTTATGTTGATTTTTCGAAAGGCCGTTAGCCCTTTGTGTCGCTGCCTGTAGTCGTCGCTTCAATAAGTCTTCCAGGAGTTTTCCCGCCGTATCAAGGATACAAAGAGGCCTGTAAGTATATGGAGTGTAATGGTCGCCGATTTCCTTCGGGGTTAAAGTGAGTCGAACTATTTTCAGAGTGATGGAAAGACACCCGTTGACAGATATGGAGAATTCATTCGTAGTTGCGTTTGCGATTGACCCTTCATCACAGCATTCAACACTTCCGCTTGGGTGCTGCTGGAGCCGGTATCTTTTAGTTTTTCATTTTGATAGCCGCCAGTATTTTGCGACTACAGCGCTGTGATCTTTTGCTTTTCTCCAATAACCAGAAGGTGATGTATTTAAGATCACTTTCAGACAATTCCTCCATCATCGTTCAGTGACTCGTCAGCACCGATAATGCTACCGAGCGAGAGTTATGTCATGTATAAACTCACTGAATGCCGGTCTGCGATACGTAGGTGTTGAGCCTTTATTTAGTACAAACATGTTTAATGTATCCAGCATCTCCATAATTAATTTACCCCGTGTATTGATCACTCCAAGGTCTCCCGTTGAAACCTCCAGCCACCACCAAAGTACCTAGAAGATCTCGTAGAGTATCTTCCAGCGCTTGCATTTGAAGATATCGCAGAGTATCTTCCAGCATTCCTTTGTTTTTAGGAACCAGAGTTAAGTTATTAGGATCAGATATTTGGGACTGAACTTTATCAAAACTATTTTTAAATTTCCTCTATGTAGCTGTGTCTAGAGTTGATAGGGATATGTATTAGAATGTCATCATCATCATCATCTGCGCTACAACCGGGGTCCGGTCCTGGCCTCCGTCAACAGGTTTTTTTTTCTCCATCGGACCCGGTCGCGAGCCGATGTCATCCATTTTAACACCCCTAAACTTCGAGCATCCTGGTCAACGTCATCCCTCCACCGCATGCAAGGTCTCCCACGCTGTCGTCTGCAGTAAAATCTGCCGCAAAGGGTTTTCCGAGCCGGATCCTCTTCGCTCATTCGAGCTAGGTGTCCTGCCCACCGGAGTCTACTGAGCTTTATCATCGTAATTATATCTGCTTCTAGGTAGATAGCGTAAAACTCATGGTTGTAGCGTATCCGGAATTGCCCTTCTTCACGTATGGGCCCAACGATTCTCCGCAAGACTTTCCTCTCAAAGGCGGCTAAGAGGTCAGAGTACCTTTTGCTGAGCACTCAAGTCTCGGATCCATACGTGAGTACTGGCAGGATCATGGTCTTGTAGAGCAGGAGCTTTGATGTTCGGGTGAGATTTCGGGATTTGAAGAGCCTTGACAGACTTGTAGCAGGCTTTGTTGGATTTGAGCAGCCGCCCGCGTATTTCTCCCTACATGTTATCGGCTGCTACAATTGACCCAAGGTAGTTGAATGATGGCACTACTTCAAATTCATTCTCAACTACCCTGAAGGTGTGACTAACTCTAGGTGTTCTTCCTGCAGATGCTGCCACAATGTACTTTGCCTTTCCTTCATTAAAGTGCAGCAACCGTTTTTGTGCCGCTCGCTCGATCTGGATGAAGGATTGCTAGTGCACATTGTTACATCTCCTTTCTTATGAATGGGGCATATTATGCCTTAGCGCCAGTCTTCCGGCATCTCTTCACGCTCCCATGCGTGCAATATAATTTCATAAATTGCTTGGTGTAAAGTAGGCGCTCCATATTTAATCAGCTCAGCAGGCGTGTCGTCGACTTCAGGGTCTTATGGCTCTTCGTACCTCTTCTATGCTTGTTGGCGGTAGCATAAGGTCATCATTGGTGGAGCCTCCAATTCTTCGTTGAGCTGACCGTTTAGCAATTCACCGTTTAGCAATTTGCACTTCCCATCGTTCCAGAATGCTTTCAGGATCGGTGATCAGATTAGCCTCTTTGTCCTTACAGTAAGTGCAGCGTGGTGTGTACTGCGTCATGTTTCGGACTATTTGGTAGAAGCTCTAGCTTTTTCTATTTCACAGATCAGGTTTATTTCCCAGGCCGCTTTCTTTTGTCTGTGAAGTCTCTTCTCTGTTCTTCTGAGCTCTTTATATTCCTCCTCAAGTGCCCACGTTCTATGAGATTCCTGCATTGCCCGGTATGCAACATCAAACCAGTCGCTCCGATCCTTGCGACTACTGCCTAAGATGGCGTCAGCAGTACTAATGACAGTATTCTTAAGGCGTGTTCACTTCTCATCTACCCCCGGCATCCTGGCCCCAGGATTTACTCTCCCTCCATCGAGCTCTTCGTGGGCGAGTCCTAACGCAAGACCAAAGGTGTTTATGGTATTTTCATTCCGTAAGGCATCCGTGTTGCTTCGAGCTTGGTTCACGGATGCAATGCTTCTATGCAAAGCAATTGGCGCTTGGAGAACCATACCAACAAGATAGTGGTCCGAGTATAATAAGTTGGCATCTCGATACGTTCGTACCGTCATCAGGCTCGAGTAGTGGCGGCGATCTACCAACACGTGGTCTATCTGGTTACAACCGGTTACGAGCGGCTCCATCAGGTGATATCCAGGTGGCCTTATGGATATCTTTACGCGGGAACCTGGTACTCGTAACGACCAAGCTCTTGGATGCTGCCAGCTCTATGACTCGAAGTCAGTTGTCATTAGTGTTCTCATGTAAACTATGAGTGCCTGCGTAATACATGAATACCGGTTCTCGAACCAATTTGGCGCTGTTCATAATATGATTCTTTTTTGTCCTCAGCAGATTCCTCTGTAGGTGCGTGAACGTTTATGAGCCTGATGAGATTGCATAGCCTTTCATTGATAGCGGTAAAGCTGATGATGGTAGACTTCATTTTTTGGCTGACGAGGAAGCCTACTCCGAGCACATGGTGTTTTGGATGACAGCTGTAGTATAAGTTATATTCTTTCTTTTGCAAAACACCATTCCCTGTCCATCTGATCTCTTGTGTTGCTGTTATATCAGCCTTATATTGAGACAGCGCATCGGCTAGCTGCTGAGCAGCTCGAGCTCCAACGTTCCATCTAACGTTCCATGAGAAAAATTTCAAATCGTTTAGCCGTTTTCGTTCGCGTGGTCGTCGTTGTGATATCAGTCCGGCTCCAAGGCTTGTTGATGGTTTCAGGATAACCGCTTCGGAAAGCATTTTACGGGAGAGGTAATTGGCCTCTCGCCAACCTTACTTGGAAGGGACTAGCCTGAAAATATACTACATATTATTTTCCCTATCCGACTGATAGCCCGGCTGCTTATTAGAATGTAGGTTGCTACAATTCCAAAGAAAATAGCTCATTAGAAGACTATGTATTATAGCAACTCCTCTAAACAGTTTTATTGAATTAATCTTGTTTTACAATTCAGCAACTCTTATTTTGCTAAAAAAGAAAAACTAGAATTGATAATTATTAAATTAATATGACCGACTAGCCTCTCAAACTACAAGATTCAAACTGAAATTTGTTTAAATTGAGTTATAAACTACGAATTTACCTAGCTGCTATGATTACAATAACAAAACTGGAATGTGTAGTAGAATGCAGTGTACAGTGTGGATTGTATGTTGGAATGTAGCGTCAGCCTGTAAATGGAATAGGTTAAAAATGAAAACAATGTCACCACAAAAATAAGAAATAGTTTGACTTTCGTTATTTTGATTATAGTAAGCTTTTTTGACAGCATCCATTGGGCCTTATATATAGGAATCCATCCGCCACGACATAGGCTACAATGTTCGTACTTTGATTTGTAAGTCCAAGACACCTTTTTAACATTTTCAATTTTTGTGAATCAAAGCTTTTGAGTGGTGAATTGTTATCGGTGGACAGACGGCTTCCTTTTTTTTAGCTTTGATAACTGATTTATATAAAATAAGGCTTTTATCTCAAGAGAGACCACTTTTGGTACCGTAATCAAGGTTATATTTTTCTTGTTCAATCCCTACATGCCTAGTTGCAGTATTTTCATTGGGATTAGGAAGATGATTTACAACTTACATTTTCTATAATACATTCAAAACGAATTCGCACACAGTTTTATGTTGCGCTTCTTTATTTTGTGTAGGATTTTTTCCAATTTGGTTCTACTTATAATTTTTAGGAATTACTCGAACTCACTAGAAAGAAAATAGTTTGGGTTATTGAAAACTGGAATTATTGCAGCTTTTTCCCTTGGAGTGTAGGCTCTTTTTATCAGGTTGATGGATTTAACTTTATTGATTTTTGAGTACTTCAGATACTTTTTTGTAAGTGATTAACTAATTCCTTTCGTTGCGTTCCTGGTTGATTGTATGCTATTTGCTAGGTATGATGAGGATGCGCTAAGTTCCTCATCATCCAGTAAATGGAATTTATTTGGGTTTTCTATTATTTGTCTAGCTTCGTTGTAAGTCCCATTTTCACTTCTAAGACATACTATGCAAACCTTATTTCTGGATGAATAGTAACGGAAGATACAAAGGTCACGGATTGGATTGTTACAGTTGCCAGCATAATACGTTTCTCTACACCACTTTTTCTCGAATTTCTTTATAGCTTAGTTTTCCACAGTCAAAGTACTGTCTCGGTTTATGTATGTGTAATATTCAAGCCATTCAAGCCAACATGATTTATTTTGATGTAGTCTGGAAAGCACATTTGACAGTACACGAGGGGGTAACCTAGTTGAGACAACCTATCTATCATCGTTAACCTGGAACATTTAGAACACAATTGGGTATCTTTTCTTGATCCCTGTTATACCAGTTATCACGATTATCAGTTTGCTGCTGAGTTTCTATCGCTTCCGTATTTACAGTTAGTTCAGTTGAAATTTTTTGCTCCATAGGCGTCATCGTATTGAGTCCTAATATCTTACCATCCAAATTCATGTCATCATTCCCTATGTGTTTCAATACTGCCTTCATGAGTATCACACATCCCTCTTCATTTTTTTCCTTTTGGATATTGCCATAGCGTCGCCTTTCGCTGGACGTTCCTCCTAACGTTAGGGAGGGGAAACAATGAGAAGCCAAATCGCACCAAAACAATCTATCAATACTTTTGAAAAGGAAAATATTCAACATTTTGAAAATTGTATCAAAATAGTAGCCGTGATTCATTCTACCTTTTAGTCCTACCGCTTGGTGATTTTTTCAAGTCGAGAATATATTTTTCTGTTAGAAAGAAAATAAGCTAGTAGACTTAATGATGAAAAAAACGCTTTATTCATCCAATAAGCTCCTGCAAGCCGCTCAGTGTGTGTGTGTGTGCGCATATGTAGGATGAAAAATCAATTTCCTTTGATTTAGGGAAAATTTTGAAGTATTTTTAATATCATACTAACGAATTGAATATTCTCTCACCATAACAGGCAATCGCTGGTTTGAATGGAATGCAGCTGGGCGATAAGAAGCTAATCGTTCAACGTGCCAGTGTAGGTGCTAAAAACACCTCAGTTGGTGCCATAGCCCCGGTACAAATTCAAGTAAGTAATTTTCGAACTAGAACTCTTAACCTCTCAAACTTGCACGCTTTCAAAAATAATATTTTTCCATTCCTCCTCTAGGTTCCTGGTCTATCAATGGTTGGTACATCTGGTCCGCCAACCGAAGTCCTTTGTCTGCTCAACATGGTCACGACAGATGAATTACGCGACGAAGAAGAATACGAAGATATTCTCGAGGACATTAAGGAAGAATGCAACAAATATGGTGTCGTACGTAGCGTGGAAATACCACGGCCAATTGAGGGAGTTGATGTTCCAGGTTGTGGAAAAGTCTTTGTTGAATTTAATTCGGTGGTGGATTGTCAGAAAGCGCAACAGGCACTCACAGGTCGGAAATTCAGTGAACGTGTGGTCGTCACGTCTTACTTCGATCCTGATAAATATCATAGAAGAGAATTTTAAAACATCCAGTCGTGCATGCATGTGCGAGTTATATTACGTATTTTTTTTATAACCAGTTTTGATTTAATTTTAACTGTAGACTATGATGATAAGTTTTTTTTCATAATTCTTTTTTTTTCTCTTCCTCTCTTTCAAAAAAAGACTCCCTATTTTAATAATTTTCGGCCATACTAATCTCAAACTGTTTTAAGCGAACAATTTTCTGTATGAACAATATTCACTGCTGTAAAAATCAAGGAATTAATACTTAAAATAAAAAAATTGTTGGCAGATGAAAACTTTTTGGTTTTGGTAAATGCAATTTCGATAAGTCAGAGTTATTTTACGAAGAGATCGCTGAATATTCTCAAAGTTAGCTAATTATACGTTTCACAAGATGTCGGTTATACGCAGAGAAGACAATGCAAATGAGTTGCAATCAGATAAAGGTTGACTTGGCGTTTTGTTGTTCGCCGGGTTCTTCAGTGTAATTTCGCCTCGTCTCTGATGAGGAAACTATTATGTTTGCACAGATACGAAAACTAACCCATTGTATACGTTGGATTTTGTGGTGCAAATTTTCACATGGCGCTACGGCCAGGGAAAAAAACTTGAAACAACTGTTTGGATCAAAGCGAGTAAAACTGCATTTTAAGGTGATTTAGACTTGAAAAAGTCGAGATTTTAATCGCAAAAGTAATTCGGTTGGCACTTCCTTTAATGAGTAGATTTTCTCGTAACCCTGCATTAACTGCTTCAAATGTCATAATCCAAGAAACGACAATGGTCTTTAAGTCAAACGCAGCACTTGATGCGAAAAAATTGGTGAACTCACTGTATTTCGTTCTTGCAAGCATCAGTGGTTTCATTATGCTATTTTAAAGTACGTGAGAGATTATGAGTGGTTTTGTGCATTGAATGAATGGTGGAATGGCCGACTGAAGTCATGGCGAATTAATGAATGGCATAGCTCAGATCTACACATCGACAATTGTTTTAATGTCTCTCCAGTCACTTGACATGCTTTTCAAGTATTCGTAGGCTTTGCCTGCTTGCTGTTTCATTGCACATAAGCTTTTGTGATGCCGGCGGCGCTGTTTAAGGCCAATCAAATGAAAACAAAAGTGTTTAGCCGGAAATATTAGCTGTTTATAAGTTAATTTGCAAAAAATCCTGGGAAGTGCAAGAAGAAACGAAAGCCTTGGAATATTATGCTATGTACAATATTTCTCGATTTCAATAGAATCGTTGAGCTGCCGAGCTGCTGTATTCACTGCATGCTTACCTTTACCATTACTTCAATCTTTGCACCATTCATCTTATCTTCGCGTCGCATAACACTTCCACCATATTGTGGATTGATGGTCATCTGCAACTTGGGTAAGTTCACTCTGGAACTGCGCTTCGTTGAAATTCAATCAGCAAGGTTGAAAACCGATTATTAGCGCTTTCTTTCAAGATCATTTCTTCTCGCTTGCATGTGTAACTTGTTGTTCAATGGCCGGATCAAATGGAGAAGTTGTTAAAATCAACCGACCGTCAACGACGACGGAATTTCAAATATTTTCTGGTTTTTTCCATTTTCAATTCGCGATAATATATTCATTTTGGTCAGGTCTTTGGATTAAACGTACCTTAAGCCGTGTCGGATGTTTGTGTGGATGTGGAAGCAAAAACAAAAGCTGTTATTCCGCACTTGCTCTGCAATCGTTGATTTCCTTTCAGGCCTGGCAGCCATGAGATTGGCATAAGTGTTCGGAAATTGAACTGCAGATTTCCGGTCTTTGCTGCATTACTTTTACAACGACGTGATATGAATTCGATGATGGGAAAAAACAATTGATGTGTGGCTTTGCCTATAGAAGCGTGTGTGAAAACTGGATTTGTAGGATTTTTGGAGTTTTAGTAGTAGGGAAAATGGACGAAATCAATCCAATTTCAAAGGATGATAATATGAAATGTTTTAGGTTGGCTTTTGATTTTTAACGTAATTGCTGTAATTTATAAAATTACTACGGAATGTTACTAGTTTTTGTTGGATACATATGCATATAATTAATTAAAGTGCTGTCTAATATGAAAACCTATGTAAGTAGTGATTTTAAATTATTCATAAATTTTAACCTTTGTCTACTTTGTTAAAATTTTCAAAATTCCGAGTTGTACAAGAACGGCAACCCATCACCAAATCACCTCTATTTTCAGCACTCGAAACTTCTGTTTACGAGAATACTCCGATCAATATGAAATTTACAGGACATGTTCGCTTTAACTAGGACCAGAATTTCGAAATGCAGGCACTCCTGTGGCAGTGGTGCCATCTTGAAAATTCAATGTGACAAAAAACTGTTTTTTAGCCTATAGCCGCCGTTTCAGCCAACAAATATTGACGAAATTCACAGAGTACCTGAACCCTACTCTAAGCCAGGTAGAAAAATTAAAACAAAGTCACCAGCCATGGTAATTTTTCTCACCCAAAATTTTGTAAATTTGCTCAGCAAGCTAAAGGTTTTTTTTCCCTATAACTTCTGATCCAGTCATGAAATCAAAATGAAATTCTTACAGTGAATGGACCTTAAATATCGTAGGAATTTCGTAAAAAAATCATGAAAGGGCTGCCAGCTATGGCCATTTTTGTAATTTTTTTTGTATTTCTTTACTAAGCGATGTTGTCATAAAATTTTCAATTCACAGGGTGGGTTTAACTTAACATGAAGCAAATTTGGTATATGTTTGGCTATGCTGCTAACACAGGGCTGCCAACACCAGATATTTTTGTAAATATTGCACCAACAGATGCTTCCATTATTTATTTACATGCAAAGCGTTTACAATAAAAACAACAATGTTTAAAGTTTTTGATTTTTGGAAATTCTTCAGCCTCAAACAACATCTAATCGCTGAAACTTTTGATCAAATCCTCGGATGAAAACGAAATTCAAAGGATAGGTTTATTTAAGTATGTGCTTGTTATGGTAAACTGATTACTACTTTGTTGGAAAAGTGTTTCGAGCACTGAATGTTTTCATCATTTATGGTCGCAAATTGGTTTTTGTTGATATGGTTGATATGACACTACAAAGAACTGTATTACATCTTTCCGCATTTTTTGGTCACTAAGAGACAATTTCTTGGAAAACCGGTTTTTTACCGGTTCTGATGCTTTAGAGTTTTTTTTCTTTTCGTCCCCGATTTGAGACGAGTGGAAATTTCGTCTTCTGATAATTTGTATGTTTACAGCAGCCGCCTAGTTCGCGGACTAAACACTGAATTCGACCTAAACTATTTAGAACTCCTGCTGTAAGCACTCAGTACCCGACCCAAACTGGCGATAGATCAACCAACGATTTAGAGCAATCTGACCTAAAATAGGCCGTGGACTACATCGCTGTAAACACACTCGACCTAAGCATTGATTTTTACGCGACAATTAATAATAAATGCCTGTTGAATCATGGCCTTAATATAAAAGGCCTATCGCAAAAGCAATTAACATACAAGATGGCGGACCTAAGCTACTTTTCCCAACCAGTCCACACAGTGATGCTTTTTTTATAGTTATAAAGAAATTCACGAGATCCACCTACAGGAGATATGAGAAAACTCATATGTCATGTTAATCAATGTTTTTTGGGTTCTTTAGAGATATAAAGCAATTAAGATATAAAAAGTCTTTAATATCAGATCTCAATTCATCGGGACACTTATTCGAAATATCGTTTGTATATAAGAATTTGCAGATTATCATAATTTGAATATCATCATACAATCATACCCAACCACTTATTTTGCAGCGGCTTTGATCGCTCTCTTCATCTCCATCCACACCTCGTCAACCGGCCTCACTGTGTTATTTTGTAGGATGGGGGTTAGCTTCAAGAGTTTTTGAGAAGCTTTCTGCTACTGACGCCGTTTGGAGCTTTTCGATGTCAAACTTACGCAGAGGGCTGGTCTTCGTCACGTACGCCTTTGACATGCGACATCAATATTTGAATTTGACCAAGTAGTGGTCCGAGTCACAATTTGCTCCTCGAAACGTCCGAACGTCAATTATGCTGGAAGCCCATCTCCGCTGAATAAGGACATGGTCAATTTGGTTAAATGTATTGCCATCTGGTGATGCCTATGTTCTTTTGTGGATGCGTCGATGTGGGAAGCATGTCGAACTTATGACTATATCCCTATATTACATGCAAAATCAATCAGGCGTTGGTCGTTGTCGTTAGTTACATCGTCGAGACTGTGCCCTTCAGTTGTTCCTCGATGTACTTCTTCATTCCCGACTTTAGCATTGAAGTCGCCGAGTATTATTTTGACGTCGTTTGAGGGCAATGAGTCGAATAGCCTTTCCAAGTGGTTATAGAATGCGTCTTTCGTTTCTTCGTCTTTTTCTTCTGTCGGGGCGTGAACGTTTATCAGCCAAATTTTAAAGAATTTTGCTTTGATGTGAATCGCACACAATCGTTCGCTTACTGCCTTTAAAACCATGACGTGTGACTTGAACTCCCTATCCAGAATGAATGCCACTCCAAATTCACGGCCTCCTGCAGGCTTGACACTCTTGAATATTGTGCGCGATCTCATGTCTTGAATCTCGCTACCAATCCATTTCGTTTCCTGGACTGCCAGCACGTTCAATTTATAGTGAGTGGCCTGTAATAATAATTCTTTTATAGCACCAGGTTTATTTAGCGATCTGACATTCCAGGATCCAAAAGCATAGTCCATGTTTCGCACACACTTTTGCATCTACCCTGGAGTGTGGTAGATAAGTTTGTTTACATGTTTTTTTTCATGCGCCTCTTGAACATAAAAAAACAAACTCACAAGCATTCCAAGTCGTAATCAAAACCGAATAATATTAACATGCCGTGAGAAAGAGGATGCTGTAAGTAACTAATGTTTAGATCAATATATCTAAAAAACGGTTATGCTTACAAGAAAAAGTTATGAAATATTTTTTATTAGAAATTTTTTAAGCTACAAATTCGTCATACGTTGTTTTTCTGAAGACATGACGGTTGCTGAGATATTTAGGAAAGGTCACTTTTGGTGACCTTTGACCCCGTATAAAAAGTAACGCAGCACGCGGATCGACGGAGGCTTTTGACATTTTGGTCAACACGCCAGTACCAAGGTTCACACCAAAATTCAGCATTCCCCTAATTTTTCCGAAGCACCATGCTAAATTTCCCCGGACTACTAAGCGAGCTTAACCTAAGTAATATAAACAGCCATGACCAAATTGACGTGCTTGCGGCAAAGCTGACTAGAACTGTCTTTTCTGGAATCGAATCGAGCACGCCAAAGAAAGGTATAAGATTTCAAAAACTTTGAGATCGATGTGTTCACAAAATCTTTTATACAGCAACGCAACACAATCAGACGTAGGTGGCAACGCAACAAAGATCCAAACTTAAAACTAAAATATTCAGGAAAAGTGCTTCCAAACAAATCTCCTTTCTCCATAACAAAAACAACAAACATGCTTATTCTAATGAAGAGAAAGCAAATTTGATCGCGAGCACTTTTGAGATTTCCCACCAGCTCACTGCTAACATGAGTAACCCTGTTGTAGAGTCTACTGTTTAACAAGCGACTCCATCACTTCCCGAAAGACCATCACTCTGTGCTAACGTATATTGCAAGACAATAGAAATCATAGCTTTTCTTCGTAAACTTAAAACGAATAAAGCCCTAGGGCCTGACGGCCTACCCGACAAATGTCTCAAGAAACTTGCCAGAAAAGCAGTGGTTCTACTCTGTTTCATATTTTTGAAGATATCGTACTTCTGTTTGGAAAAAAGTAACGATTATTCCGCTACCTAAGCAAGGTAAGAGCCCCCATCAACTCGTTAGGTTCACTTGGAAAAATATTCGAGAGAGTTATATTGAAACGTATCAAATATTTTTTTGGAGTGAGGGAATATCCTACCCCAATTTCAGAATGGTTTTCGAGAGGGTTACTCAACAAAAACCACCAATTATTCCGAATTACTCAAGATATCGAAAGGTCGTTTGCTGCCAAAGAATCTGTAGGATTCATCACGTTAGACAGTGAAAAGGCTTTCGGCAATGTTTGGCACGAGGGGCTGCTCTTCAAAATGCACAATTTTAAAATCCCTTCCTACGTTACGAAGATTGTGCAGTCACTTCTGATTGATCGTGCTTTTACGGTGACGGTGAATGGCAGTCTTTCCTCGCACCACAAAACACCTTCAAGACTCCCTCAGGGAACGTGCCTGAGTCCAACCCTATTTAATATCTACACAGCTGACATTCCGTAAAATCGCTGTTCTAAACTTAATGTTTTTGCAGATGACACCTGCATATATCCGTCCATGGTAGAAATCCGTTCATGGCTGACTAATTTGGAAAATTCATTTATGCAACTGTATTAGTATTTGTTCAGATGGAAGATCTAATTCAATACTGCAAAAACAAAGGCAATATATTTTACAAATATGCGGAAAGCATCATTCCTTCCTTCTTGAAAACTCAACCTACTGGGACAGACAATTAAATGGGCTGATGATATTTCATACTTGGGTGTAACTTTAGATAGAATACTCACTTACAATGCTCAAACAGAGAATGCTTGCCTGAAGGTCACAAAACGCGAACATGCCCTTTTCCCATTGTTAAACCGTGAGTCGAAATATACATTAAAAAAAAGTCTAGCGCATCAGAACCACTAGAAAACTAATTTTCGAAGAAATTGTCTTTGAGTGACAAAAAAATGTGGAAAGACTTTATACACTTTTTTGTAGAATCATATCAACCATTCCTTATCCAAAGCAACAAAACTCAACTATAATACAAATGATGAAAATGTTCAGTGCTGGCAACACTTTCCCAACGAAGCAGCAATAAGTTAACCATAACAAGCTCATACTTAAATCAACTTATCCTTTGAATTTCGTTCTCATTGCAGGATTTCATCGAAAGTTTCAGCCATCCGAAAAATGTTCAAAACTCGGAAAATTTAAAAATTGGTTTCTTATTTTTATCGCAAATGCTTTGCATATGAGTACGTAATTTGAAGCATCTGTTGGTGCAATATTTACGAAAATGGCCAATGCTGGTTACCCTGTGTCAGCAGCAAAGCAAAATATATACCAAATCTGCTTCACGTTCAGTTAAACCCAACCAGTAAATTTCGTTTCGATTGAATCACTGCGCTGGAAGTTATACGGGTGAAAAGAATTTTAGGGTTACCACTCTCAAAACTTTTCAAATTTGTAAAACGTTAATATTTGTTGTTAATTTTCATTGCAGGATCATTCCCATTTGCAAATCTAATAGCATAATCGCTCAGTAAAGAAATTCCACAAAATTACAAAAATGGTCATAGCTGGCAGCCTTTTCATGATTTTTCTACGAAATTCCTACGGCATTTGGTTCTCATGAAGGTTCATTTACTGCCCGTACTTCGTTTTGATTTCAATACTGGACGGGAAGTTATAGGGAAAAAGCTTTATTTTGCTGAGACAAGATTTAGGAGACAAAAATCACCATAGCTGGCAACTCTATTCTAATTTTTCACCAAATATTACCAAAAAAAAGGTCCAAGTACTGTGTGAATTTCGTTAAAATCTGATGGCTGAATCGGAAGTTATAGGCCAAAACCCGGTTTTTTTCTCAGTGATTTTTCAAGATGGTACCACTGCCACGGGGTTGCCCGCATATCAAAATCACTTCTATCAGACCTGGTCCTAGTTAATACCAACATGTCCTGTAAATTTCATTATGATCGAATAATCCGGTCGTGAGTTCTCGTGAACAGAACTTTCGAGTGCTAAAAATAGAGATAATTTGGTGATGGATTGCCGTTCTTTTGCAAATCGGAATTTTCAAAATTTCAATCTGACATGATGGACAAAGGTCAACATTTATTAATGATTTAAATTTTTATTACCAGCACTATCTGAAAATTCCATGTGTGTTAAATCTTACTTAACATCAATATGCTCTCCAAATTTCACGATGATTCAATGTTTTTGTCAGAAGTAATGACAAATCAAAATTTAAAAATAAATCTTTGCCTACTTTTAGGCACACTGCACCCACACGCGGCTCAAACTTTCCAACTTTTTAAGATAGACAAGCTTAAATCATAATAAGTTTTCATTCCCAAACATTTATTTCAACAGAAATTTACACTGCTTGTAAATAAAGGAGTACCTCAAAATTCACTTAAGGGGGGAAATACATGTAAAATGGAAAAGAAATTGCTAATTTCAGATTGACTTAAAATATATATTGTTTATTCAGAAAATTTTTAATATTAAATCCTCAAAGTACATATCTTATAGTAAATGAAAATATTTTTTTTATAACTTTTTAACACAAAATGGAGGCGATGCGAGCAAATGAAAAAAACACATCAAAAACAGCCTCGTACAACTTAACGCCTTTTCCGAGAAACTTGCAACGTTCAGAGAAAAAAAAATATGCTAATGAGATCTATAATTCATAGGTGAACCAATAAAAGTTAGAAAAAAAATCAAATTTTTACATTAATATTAGATTAAAAATAAAAATCGATTTTTTTTTTCAAAAAAATCACGTTTTAAACATTGGTAAACTAATTATTTTTCCGAAATTACAAGAAACGATGAGATAATACTCTTTTGTACATGTGATATAAATTTGAGCCGAATAGGTTCAATATTTTTTGAGATATCTTGTACGGAAATTGAAAAAGTACTACTTTGAGAAAAACGCGTTTAAAGTTCTAAAGCTCCACCGACCTGGGGAACGCCGTGCTGTCTATAACTGGCTATAACTCGAGAACTAATACGAATATCGCTTCAAAACTTTTTTTGGTATATTTTAAGAGTATTTCGAACACTTTGATGCAATAAAAAAAATCGTTTTTGTTTTAGCAGTTACATGTATCTTCCTCCTTAAACGCTCACCGCCTCCAAAAGGTTTAAGGTATCTGAATTTTAGCAAATCATGGACCTACCTACTATATACATCTACGTCCTCCGCAAATTTCAGCTCAATCGGATCGGCCACTCCAGAGATTATCTCTCCAAATCATTTTGCTGATATATATATATATATATATATATATATATATATATATATATATATATATATATATATATATATATATATATATATATATATATGTATATGTACATATATCTATATATATATATATATATATATATATATATATATATATATATATATATATATATATATATATATATATATATATATATATAGCAAAATATATATATATATATATAGTAACAATATGACTCTTGTTAAACAAGTGCTGCAGACAGTGATGCTTTACGGTGCATCAGTGTGGGACATAATGTGCAAACACTTACATAATTAAACTACAGATTGTCCAAAACAAGTAGCTCAAAATGATATGTAATAAGCCATTTTTCTTTCACCCGCGCAAGCTTCATATAGGAAGTAAAAAACCTTATAAAAAATCCAAAGTTAAAATTTATTGGGAAATGTAAGTTAAACTAAAGCATCTAAATACAAGGTTTTTGAATATTTTTCCTTATGCTTAGTCACTAATTTAAGTTCATATAATCCAGGTATAATTTTATTCCATAGTTTGAGAGGCAATTTGCCTAAAGCTCTATATTAGGTTTCAACAAACCTGTTAAGTGTCAATTATGGTGAATAAATTTGAATTTGAAAAGATTAGTTCTTGAGAATGCCTTTCTTAAGCTTCAGTATCCAAGCAAATCTGAAAATTAAACCGAAAATTCCACATTTGAATTTGATATCATCGAAACCTCAAACATAAATTCATCAAAATACAAAGTCGAAAGTAAACAGTATTCGAAAGAAAATACTATTACATATACTGGCTGTTATACGATATTTCTGCAACGATTCAAATTCCAATTTGTAAATTCTCAATATATTATCCATGTGTAGACTGAACTTAGTATACTTGCACACAATACCGGAAATCTTCTGATTAATTCGCCCTCATGCTGGCCTAGCAAGTCCTGGTTTGGTCTGATCTGGTCATAATAAAACATAAGAAACTTCTTGAATATCGATCGATGCAACAATCCGATATTATCCTGAATTTCAAGTAAAATCACTATAACTACGAGTAGCTTTGCTCCTTGAGCCGACCAAGAGAAGTTCAAACGAAACTTGCCCATACTAAATCCTTTCTGTACATCTACCTAAATACGTACAAATATTCACGAATATGTGCTCGTATGAACGAACTAAAGTTTAGAAGATTTATTTATCAAATTCCAATATATTATTAAGCGAGTACTTAAAATTAATGGGAACCTAATATACACCTTGAGATATAAGCTTGAATGCATGGAAATGTTCGTAAAATGTTCATAGAAGTGTGTACAATGCAACACAAACACAGGGTGAAATCGGAATTCGACCATTTGAGCTAGTAGCGTATTGTGCAGCATTAAACTGGAAGGGATGCGAAAATCCTTTGTGGGATGCTGTGCCAAATCGAAAGTTCCTGATTTGAATTCATGCCAACTATTTTAAGTATCGTCTTTCAACGAAATCAATTTAGTGGACAATGTGGAGTAAAGTAAGTCGACTAGGAAGTTTGCAGTAATTACGAAATAGTATTTTAATTCCGCCTCCCTTTCTGAGCTGGTTGGTCTAGTTTAACTAGTTCTTTGAATATTCGCTCAAAAGAGAATATGTTGACTATATTTGGAGCGATTTCTGCTAATCGTTTGATAATTTACCATACTAGCGTTGCGCTGTCCGAAATAGCATAGAGGTATGCTCACTAATATACGTCACTGTATAATGTGTGTCCATTCAAGCATTTCCGCTCTGCTAAATTGACTCCATGGATAACATGTGTGAAGTTGGGTCTAATAGTATTCTGTTGACAAGAAATGTTCATTCTCATCCAACTATACAAATCAGGAAATAGGATAACACTTCAAAGGATAGTCTTGGTGTTATGCTTTAATTTCCTGAAATTCAAGACGTCCACGTCGTGATCCTGGTCGTTGTAGTCATTCTTAATTTAGTTTATGTGCCCTCAATCGATGTGAAACTACTATACAACACATCGAGACCACCAGCATATCATTGAGGCTATGCCTGTGGCTCTACTGCAAATGTCCTTAATATATGTGTGAATCTTTGCCCGAAGCAACGTTTATAGACTCATAAAGGGACATGAAGCATTTTATGGGAAGTCGAAGTGACCGACGGGGGGGCCATGGGGTAGATGTAAGGGAAAGGATAGAATTGCCTTTATTACCGTGACGAAACTACTAGTGAAAATGAAGAGCGGTGTTACATTGCTGCTGCTGTTACTGCTACGACTAGTGTTCGTTGGAAATCTGATCTGAACTCGGTTGCTGATATAGCATGACTGCAATTTTGTTCGTTCAGAATGAGGTGAGTGATTCGCCTGTGATGGAGGATGCACAGATTCAATTGATGGTTTGGTTTGTGGTAGATAGCTGATGTGTGCATTGTACGATTGATAAAATGATGTATGATGTCGTTGTCAAGGAGCGTACAAAGTTTTGCGAATGTGGTTTTGTAATTGAGTTTAAAGATTTTGAAGAAGATAGAGATTGAGTTTTAATAACAGCATTTGCAATGTATTAGTCCTTCCTTTTGTTTTGTAAAGGGTGGATCAACAAGTTGAAAACCGAAATCTTGAAGTATGGTGCATGTATACCACGGACTTTTGGGCATTATTGGTTTTTCCGCATTTTGTTCTATGCGTTTGTGGCTTCTTTATGAGTTTTTTTTTGTGTTTTTCAACACAACTTATTCGACTCATTCCGACTTTGACAGATTCGTAAGTTTCTTCAGGCGTCAGCGATTTTTCGAACTTGGAGTTTTTCTTCCCTGACACAAAATATAACCCAATTGATTTATTTCATTTTCCAAGTGTCCAATCCAATTACATGTTAATTTGATTTTTTGTAAGATTCAAAGGAATTGAAAGCGATGAGGGGAGGAACCAATCTGTAGTTCCCCAGGCAGCGGATAGGGGCATTCCACAGTGGTATGACGGATTCGGAGGATTATTAAGTGCAAAGTGTGGTTTAACTGAGTGATCGCTGCGACATAAGATGACACCACTGGTACATCTGACTATGTACGTGACTGTGGCCAAAAGATTGTTCAAACAACTTTTCTGCATGAAATTTGTTATTATTTTATACAAACACATTGAGACCAGAGGTCGAAAATTGCTTCATTTCTCTCGGCCCTTTTCGTATCCATTCTTCTTATATCTATGCGCTAGGGTAAGAAAATGGCCTGAAGTTGTGCGCTGTTTCAGGTGCATGGGGTACAACCGTACAAAAAAAGACTGCATTCTGCTTACTGTGTAACGACAAAGGCAAAACAAGAGAAGCCACGAATGTTCTGTTGTCAGGTACATGCAAAGCTTTCCGAAAAGCTTTCAATGCGCAGAAGAGGTTATTGCGTACCTGAGGGTTCTCCAGTGGAATCTGCAAAGATGCCATACTGAGCACGACTTACTCACGCAGCTTATGCATGAATCCAGAGCTCAAATCGCTATGATCAGCAAACTATATCGAAGGATAAATCCTGAGACATTGTATTCAGATACATCAGCCTATGCGGCCATATGGGTAGCAGACACTTGGAAAGTCCGAGTTGATCGACGAGGTTTGGGCGATGGATACGTGTGGATTGAAAACCAAAGCATTAGCTTTGTTAGCCGCTATTTTTCACCAAATGACCTAAGAAGGGAAGATTATAGGAAGGATAAACTCTTATTTAAATCAGAATAGTATACTTTAAGGAAGTTTAGTCTGGGGTTTTTGGAGCTGATTTTAGGATTTAAGGATATCATTTTTATCATTACTTCAAAACCATATCAACTCCAAGACATGCGTATGGAGACGCAGATATGAAAAGTATATCACAGGAAAAACAAAAAAAAAACTAAATAAAGATTCCTATCGAGGTTCATTCAAATTTTATTGATTTGTAGCAGATTACATTCATTTATAAAAGAACTAGTTTTTGGAGCAATTGATTTTGAAATAGATTCGGGACACCAAAAAAAGGTTTGGAAGATAGAATGTAGAATATTGCTCAAGGAATATAGCTTTCGAGCAAGGGTAAGATGAGTTTAAGGGTTCCACAGAATATATTCTAGCTTTTACAGTGAGAGGGTGGAGTAATGAAATTAGTTTGGATCTTTCTCGTCCCAGACATTTATCGAAATTTTTCGGTTTTCAAATTGTTTTCATATTTTTGCTAACTATTGACCAGTTTGATCTACATAGGCTTAGGGCTAGAAATTTTCTTTAAAAAAATTATCCGCCAAGCACCATAGATTTTGTATCGTTTCCTTGCAACAGTTGCTCCTTTAAAAAAAGTTTTTTTTTTGGAAAGCACACAATACTCACATTTTTTTCAAAAAAAAAAATAGTTTTTCTGTGCTTCTCGTTTGCATTTTTTTGAGCATTGTTTAGTTTCTTGGGAATGAAATACCACTTTTCATTACGACACGTTTGCTGATTTCTGATGATACTTTAATATTGTTTTTTGGAAATTTCTTCCCACTTGATACGTAAATATATTTGAAAATCTCATATCTCAAATAATACTAACTTTTCCCCACAATTTTAATGTACAACAGTATAACATTTTCGATATCTTTCATTAATTACTTACTGCCTGACGGCCACTTTTTAGAACATTTAAAACTAGGCCCAAACAGAATTAAGTAACCTCTCTTCTCTGAAATTAAGTGATCATTTTCAACTAACTAAGCTTCTCCCACCTCCAGACGCTCTGTATCTGTATTTTACGATTCCTTTAAATTAATCTGATCCAATTTATTTCCGCACGCATATTAAAACCACTTCCACCTCTCTTCTATCGTTTAACACCGGATCATTGTCTAATATTCGGTTCCTTGCATTGGCTACCTTGTTGTTGCCATGTGACCAGCATAACAGTGCAGTGGAAATATATAGGCCTCGTGAATAAGCTTACAATATCCATTACACTTTTCATAAGCCATTAAATCCGAAACACATTTTTGATGCCTTGTTTAGACAGGATAAATGATCCTTAATCCTTATTGAGTTTATATATCATGAAAATACGCTCAATAGAAGTTTATTGAAGTAATCAAAAAAGCGAAGGGAAGCAGCAATCTAATTTTCTCTCTTTTTTAACAACCTTTCGGTCCGCTTCATTAACACGAATGGACGGGCTCTGCAGACGGAAGGACACGACGGAGGTGTTCGAAGGAACTCAGGTATTGTGGTGTATAGGAATGTAGCGGATATGGAGATTTTCGTTTATTAAGGTATTGCTCCTGATTTGTGTTAAAAAGTTTCATCAGATCGGAACCACATAAACGCATATATTATTGGGAGTGGTGATTACTGCTTTATTCAACCTTGTAGTTAGTTGAATTTCGCCCGCTATCTATACACGAAGAAAGCATTTCATTTAACAAGTTAATCGTAAAAACCAACCGCAAGAAACAAATCTCTCCACATCCTTTCGAAATCATTCTTTTCTCTAGTATCCTTGAAAGTAAAATTTACATTTTGATGTGGCCAACCGAAATACCCCATTAACCGCGAAATTCGGCCAACTCCATCACCAGCGCCACATGATACGGACCGGTAGAATCTACCTAGCAAAAGAAAACAAGTAGAGCTCGAAATGAAGGATGTTTAGCATGAGTCCATTGTAGTCGGACCATAATCCTCGAGCTATTCAATTAAATGTAATGAACGCAAACAAATTAAAAGCTGCCCGGCTGTCTTTCCGTTTAAACTTTACTGGAACCGCTTGGCGTACCTTTGCAGATTTGATGTGTAAGTTTGTGTGACGCTTTCGTCCTGCGTTTGTGCTGTGTTTTTAATTCTTATACCCGTCGTCATTTTATAGATGACTTTTTGACCTTTTGTTTTAACCGATGTCTGGTTTTGTTACGCAGAAATGTGACTATTAGCATCCAAGCTCTTCCTATGTGCCTACTATACATTGTAAAACAATAGCCATTGTTTGCCTGACTTTGGTGGTATTAGATGACCGAGTATCATGTCCTGTCCGATTCTAACGTCATTGCTGTCGATTCGGTCAGAAAGGTCTTTTGATGAAACTTCAAAGGACATTTCGCCTGAATGATAGGTTTCTTTTTTGGTTGTGATGAGGCCAGTCAATTGTGAGAGGTCTTCGGAAAGGACAATAAATGTGAAACTGCTAATCCAGAGCAGATGTACAAGACACACGTTCCTATGATGGAGTGATGGAAGTTTACGGTGAGAGCTTAGAGAAGTTGTAGCATTTGCCATTTCGAATTTTTTTCTAAATTCACGGCAAATGACTTCTGATACGTAATGTATCAGAAGTCCTCTACAAAACGACCTTACGGCATCTTGTTTTCGAAAAATCGAAACACAAGCAATGTCGTGTTAAAATTTCATTTTTCACAAACGAATTTACCGTATTAACGGTAAATTGTTTGTGCAAAATTTCGAGACCGGCACTGGGCTGAGTGCTGGCAGCGATAAGCTCGTGAGAGTCTTGGTTACATCGTGTCAGAGGCCAGACGTCGTGGCGACGGGCGATCTTGCGTGCTCGGTCGCTGTGAAAAAAAAAATGCCGGTTTGTAAATCGGTAGTAACTATTCCAAATTAATTCGAAATACGCCAGTGTAATCAGTTAACCACTCTATAAAACGTGTTGCTAATAGAAATAAATCTGAGTGCCGGAAAGTGTAGTTGGAAAACTCGCTTAAAAGAATGGTGAAGTGAAGCCTGTCGTTGTCCTCGCCAATGAAACGTTTAAGAACGCGAGTTTTCTTTTATTTTGATTTTTGTTCAAACAATTGTTGAAAAGTGCTCACGATAAGTGGAAACCGTTTTTTTTGTGATACACCGATTAGTGTGTTTCCCCTGATTTTGCACGATCCTGAACAGTTCCCATAAGTTGAAAGACGGGTTGGTAAAATTCGAGACGCCTGGGCTGACTTGGCGTTATTCCGGCTCCCTTACATTGCTGTTACATCGTTGATAATTTCATTCCGATGGTTTTTCTCATCTGCTGCGCGGAGGGGAAGTGAAATTAATTGTGTACGGTGGATAGTTGGAAATATTCACGTGTGCGCTCCCGATATAATAGTCTATGGTCAAATAGGTACAAATGGGTCGGCGTCTAAGAACGTCGAGTATAAATAAGTTCATTTCATGACTGGATATTGCTGCTGGACGTCCGCCTTTTGCGCAAAATCTTTTTGATCGCGAATGCACAATATTCTTATTGTCGGAGCTTCCAATTGGACTTGCGAAACAGTTCGTATCGCTCCCGTTTTCTTGTTGCTACCCGAAAATTTGTTTCCGAATCATTGTTGAGTGCCTGGTGTGGCCTGTGTAAACCTATTGGAAATGTGATCTAGACATACGAAGTGAAAAGAATAGTTGACCTAATGAGGTGAAAAGACGTGAATTCCTAGCGTTTCGCGGGAAACACCCTCGTCAATTCATACGTGCCAAGTGTGACGTGAGAAAAAGATTGAGATTTAAAGTGCGCGATCTGTGTTGGCGGCAGAAGCGGATTTCATCACGCTCTGCTTGCGTTGGCGTGATTTCCTCGGTAGTTCGATAGAGATTCTTTTCCATCAACGAGCGGGTTTAACTCGGGTGACGGTATCCTGTGCCTCCTAATTTCTGCCTATGGTATCCTGTTTATTGACAAAGAAACAGTGAAATTATGTGCTATCAAACCCGTGTCTCGAGCATTGAGTGGCGTGTGAAGTAATCTTCGCCGAAGTTTATCGCTGCGCAGTGCAGTGTAAAAGTCTTTTCCGCATATTTACAGTTGAATTTGCAAGTTGGTTCGCAGCAACTTTGATAATTGTTACAAACACAAGTTACGAAGGCGTGAGATATGCTTCGCAGAAACAGTGTTCGGACAATGAGAACAACGACTGTGGGATAAAGTGTGTCGTGTGTGCTGTCACCCTTGCTTGCACAGCCCCGCAGAGTATTGTGCACGGCCATTCCGAAAGCGAATATTGCGCGACACCTACAACTGCAGAACAAGTCGTGAGTATTGGGTCAATGTCAAGATAACGAACCGCACGTGTGTGCTTCTGGATCATCTGGCAGATTTCTTCACGTTCCGTTTCGGTGCTGAAGTTCGGCGCCACGCGGGCTCCATGTGAATAGCAATCACTAAGGGCAACGAGCGTATGCCCCCCCCCCCTAATTTGTTGCTTTCACCTCAAGGAACCAGATCCCGTGGGAATTGTATCAGCAGTTCGAGCTGGTCCCGTAATGCGACGGCCAGAATCTTACGACCGACTTATTTCCGGGGAAGAGTACGATTCAAATGTATGCAGACACCGTAAGAATTTGAAGCGATTCTGTTCAATGTAATAGGATATACGAAAAGAAAAATAATAATGATACTGATTATTTGCTGTGAAAGCCCCTTCGGGGAACTAGAAAATTTTGTCGGGTAGTGGCAATATTAAATTTTTTTTGGCTGCGCTACCTGACGGAACATTTCAATTATGAGTGACACTACGGTAGAAGTTAGATGGTAAATTTCGTTTCTTGCTACTCATTACATTGAATTATATAATTATTTATTAGTATTTCTTTAATCGAAACTGCTATGGCCTTTTGGTTTACAAAAATCTTGGCGCTGATTCTTGGCGTAATGGTTAAGGCCTAAAGAAAAGATATTTGCATGTTTATATATGATATAGGCATTAGAAGGCAGTAAAAGAGCTGTCCTACACTACCAAAGATAATTAGGCGGAGAAATATGAAAGAAACAAGAGGAAAAATAATTTTTTTTGTATGTTTGTATTCTAAATTCATAAGCTAAAGAAATGATTAGTAAAGGCAAGTTAAGTTCTGTAAAAGACGACGGTAAGATAGTGGCCACTCTCTTCGTTAAGTCTTCTTCTCCGTGCTGTTGGCACTCTAGAAATCTATATTAGCGATAACACGAATTTTGGAGAAAGAAAAAAAAAAAAACAAGAAAACAAAAGAAAAATAGAAGTTGTAAGATCAGAACTTTTGTCATTTCTTAATATTGCCAATAAAATGAAGTTGTATTAAACTTAACCGCTGGCCTTCTTATTGGGCGAAGGCCTGGGAAGTTCCTTTCTTGTTTCAGGGTCCACGCATGGCCTGGCTGGCCTATAATGAAATAGTTTTATTGTGAATTTTTCAGTATTTTCAGCATTCTTAAAAGGGAGGGACACTGGCCGAACGAGTAGTTTCCGGAATTTTGTTAGATTTTTGAATTTTTTTTTTTTGAAGTTTTGTGGCCAGTGTCAGAGGGTGGAGGACCCCAGACCATCGGGGTCAGGGCTCCACTAACATCGGGGGCCCGGGGCTGTCTGCCTCACCCGGGTTCCTTGTAAAGAGAGGTAGCCTTTTTTCCTATTTTCCCGTTTTAGATTTTCAATGTTCTGGCTCCGTGCGTTGTCACGAGCACTGGGTCTGCTTAGTCAGCCCATGTTGCAGAGCCATGGGTGGTTTCCTGTACGGAACGATGCCCCCTTTTTGGTCCCTGGGTATTTTACATACCAGTTTGCGGCTACGAAATTCATGACAGATGAATACTACGTAGCATCCCGTTTCTTTGAGAGCAAACTAACCCCATTTTGTCAAGAACCCACCCCAGCCGCAGCGAGCTAGCAAAGCGGCACCCCAGCATCCGTCGGGGTTGGTTAAAGGGTGCTCCGCTAATGCGGACGAGGGGCCTTCACGACCATTTCTAGGGCACCCTGCTCTCGGGGCAATTCTTTTTTTTTTGGTTTTGCCTCTTGAATGGCAGCAGCCATTCCACTGTTTGACCTTAGCACTCCTGGTTCTGGACTTCGGTCTGGTTCTAAGTTGTGCTAAGGCCACTCCCATCCCATAAATCGCTACAAATGGCGCCCAACGTGGGGCCCGAAACTCGTTTTTGGGTGACCCACCAAAGTGAGAAAATGCTTATGAGTTTCGACTCATACTCCCTTTAAGACTTCACGTCTTTAAATCCTAATAATTCCATTCTCACTAGCAGGTCTTAGAATCGCCTCCTTTGCGATTCAATTCATTTCGTTCGAGAGAACAAAACCCCTTTTATTAAGACCTGCCTTGCTCGCTCTTTCCTTACTAGCCGCAAACATCCTTCCCAATCCTTTCCTTTTAAAATCATTTCCTAGTTAGATTACCTCTTGGGCAGCTTCCTGTTGTGTTGTCCTTTTGAGTTTTTTGACTCTGGGTGCAACCTGGAGGTTGGCCGCGGATAACAGGTTGTGGTGGTTTACCGCCGCTCCTGTCCCGGTCAACCGAAGGGCCCCTGCCCCACTTTATGTTGGGAAGCTGTCCCAAATTTTTCATATCCTTGCTGTCTTGATCCAGCTTCGGCTTTTGGCTTGAGTTTGGTTCAAGCTGTGGTAGATTACGTGGGGTTGGCGTGGTGCCACCTACACGTCCCTGCAGCTTGGCCAGACTTGAACTATTTGCTGAAGTTGAGTCAAGCAGCAACATAGTTGTTTTTGGTCCCTTGCGCCTCTCTTTTCGAGGAATTTCGGGTGAGGGGACAGTCCCCCATACTGGGCGACTCCCTTCCGGAATCGACCCAAGTTAAATTCTTCTTTTGCATCTAAACCTTTAATTTCCATTTAATCACTTTCAGTACACTTAATTAAATTCATCAATAGCTAAAAACCTAATTACCACTTTCTTGCGTTTTGAAAACAAAAGCCAGCCAGCCAGCGGACCTGAAATTGGGAGGAGCAGACCGGGATTCGTTCAATAAGAAGGCCGATCTTTGATAATTAAATTTTTTGATAATTACGAGTAAGTTCTGAACTTGCTTTGGAAAAATATAAACTTTAGATATTTTTGGAAAACCTACTCCGTATTTATACGTGTAACCTCTTTTGAAATTAGTAGTTTCTGGAGGTTTTGTTCCACTTGGAATTTAATAATACTTGAATTGCGCCGAGAGTTAGACACACCCCCTGGTGTGCACCTTTTGGAAATTTTGGCACTTTGGCCAAATAGTTACTAAGTTTTGATAGTAGCCATATCGGCTTAGGATAAGTTTTGTTAATTTTGAATTTTGGCACGTTGGCCACATTTAGTATAAGTGTATTCATTCGGTTAGTCACGCTAGCGTGCAAGTTTACTTACTATCTGAAATTTTGAGGTCAATCATTCTTGGAATAATGCCACTAAGGCATAGCAGAGAGGACTTGGTCGGCGTGGAGGTGGAGGCTCAGTGCTCCATTTGCCAACAAGTATACACCAGTTTTCAAGTCACGTATACAACCAAATGCGACCATATTTTCCATCGGAATTGCTTGGAGCAATGGTTGAAGGAAAATTCTGACTGTCCCTTGTGCCGTGGACCACTGAGGCTTCCCCTCGGCGGCGGTCAAGCCCCCTCGACGGGCGGGACCCGGCCAAAACCGGTGAAACCTGGAGTAACCACTAGGGGAAAAGGAAGGCAAGAGCAAGCGATAGTAGAATTTAACTTACAAGATCCGAATGGATCGGGCGTCTCAGACCGGCCACCTGATCCTAAAGGATCGCTGCTGACGACGAGCCCAACAGACGAAGCAAGTCGTCACCCCTCACTCCAGACGGAGCTGAGTGGCGTTCAGAATCAAATAGGCGCCTTGCAAGACAGCATGCGCTTGATAATGGAACAGTTGGCTGATCTGAGACGGCCGACCCACCCGGCAGCTGAAAGTCCTGTGCCACTGAACCCCAGGGCACCAGTTTATGTTCCCCCTCCGAGATCTTACAATTCACGGCCCCTTCGGGATGATGTAGGCCAGCTGGCACCCGATAGGGTGGCCAGTATCATGGAGAGGTGGAACCTTAAGTTTTCTGGAAGGGATAACACCTTGCCCGTGGAAGTGTTCACCTACAGGGTCAGGTCGCTCACCAGGCAAACACTTTCTGGTCGTTTTGATTGGCTTTGTCAACACTTATACTTATTATTCACCGGAGCCGCTGCTGATTGGTATTGGCGGTTCCACCGCACCAGGCGAGGAGTCCAATGGCGAGACCTGGAAGCGGCGCTGATTGATCAGTTCGGAGGTCGCTACTCGGACGGCGACCTGATGGAAATCATCCGAGGACGAAGGCAAAGAACCAATGAGACTTTCGATGACTTTAGCGCGGAAGTACACCGCTTAGCGGACCGCTTGCAATACCCCATCAGCGATGGAGAGTTAGCGGAGGTCCTCCAGCGAAATTTGTTACCAGAAATTCGCCGCGGTCTATTGCAGAGTCATTTGCCTACTGTCCGGATGCTCCGTCAGGCCGTTCTCCGAGTGGAGAACTTCGAGCTGGAGCTCAGAAGCCGCCGCCGGCCTGCGCCAGGAAGGCATTATCACGAAGCCCTGGAGGAAGAGCCTCAAAACGTCTTGGAGGACGACCCCTTAGATACTGAAGTGTGCGCTGCGACAGTCCTGCCTACCTGTTGGAACTGCAGGAAGGTAGGACATAAGTTTGACGATTGCCTAGAAGAGAGGCGCGTGTTCTGCTACGGGTGTGGCAAGGAAAACACCTATAAACCGCACTGCCCAGTATGTCAAGCAAAAAACACGCCCACGGGAGTGCCGAATGCCACCACGAGCCTCCCAAAGAGGCAAACACATCCACCTCGTTTCAGCAGGTAGGTGGGAATGTCGCGGTTGACATTCTACAAGGCAGGACCCCGAATGTAGAACACCCTGGAGGTTTGCCATTACCTGACTTACCTTTGACTTACTCATCATTTCCCACACCGTTGGCCTTTTTGCCATACCATCAGCGGGTGATGAAGTACACGGCGGTCCGAGACCGAATTTTTAATTCCGAAATTTCACGACCGAACCCTATTCGTTCCAAGCGCTCAACGCTGAGGATGAGAACATTCTATTCTCGCTTTCGGCATTGACGCTACCAGCTCAACTGTGCCACTCTGATGGACGTGCCTTCAGGTGACGTCCGTCCATACGCACAGGTTATGCTGTTTGACCAACCAATTGCAGGCTTGATCGACACGGGAGCTTCCGTGAGCGTGATGGCGGCTGACTTGGCAAAGTCCTTCCTCGAGAGGAACGCTTTTCATTGGAAAAGAGCTTCTCTCGGGTTGAAGACTGCAGACGGCACCCAACATCAAGCTGTAGGCCGAGTGTCAGCCGACATCACGTTCAGGGGAGTTACTAGGTCCCTGACGCTCTGGATAATTCCCACTCTTAGCCAAAATTTATATCTAGGAGTGGATTTCGTGCGTCAGTTCGCCTTAGCAGCAGACCTGTTTGCGCCATCCCAACAAGTCAACACCACTAGTAGCCTCGAACAACTCGACGATCACGCCCACCCTCTCTCACCGGGGCAGCGTCACAGACTTACGTCTGTGATTGCTAGCTTCCCGTCGTTCGCCGTAGAGGGTTTGGGAAAAACAGCGCTGATCGAGCACGAAATCGACACTGGCGATCAGAAACCGATTAAACAGAGACACTTCTCTGTTTCGCCAGCTGTCGAAAAGCTCTTATACAAAGAGATTGATCGTATGCTCGCGCTGGGCGTGATCGAAGAGTCCAAGAGTGCGTGGTCCTCGCCAGTGACCCTAGTGGTCAAGCCCTCCAAGGTACGCCTGTGCTTGGATGCGCGAAAGGTGAACTCGGTCACAGTGAAAGACGCCTATCCCTTACCATTGATAGACGGCATCTTAAGCAGACTCCCTAAGGCCACATTTATTACGAGCCTGGATCTAAAAGATGCCTTCTGGCAGATTCCTTTGGAGGAACGGTCAAGGGAGAAGACGGCTTTCACTGTGCCCGGGCGACCCTTGTATCACTTTGTCGTGATGCCGTTTGGGTTGTGCAATGCACCCCAAACGATGTCCCGACTCATGGACAAAGTGATACCTCCGCATCTTAAGCACCAAGTATTCGTGTACTTGGACGACTTGTTGGTGATAACCGAGGCCTTCGACGAACACCTGAAGGTACTGCACCAGGTCGCATTCCATCTGCGACAAGCTGGCCTTACCATCAATGTGGAGAAGAGCAAGTTCCTCTTGCGCGAGGTAAAATATCTTGGCCACATTGTTGGTAACGGAACGATCCGGACAGACCCTGACAAGGTGAGATCCATTATGGATTTCCCTCTTCCGACGACCACGAAGCAGCTGCGGAGATTTTTGGGAATCTGCGGTTGGTATCGGCGCTTCGTCAGAGAATATGCGTCTTTGTCAACGCCACTGACAGACATGCTTTCGAAGAGGACTCAATTTGTGTGGACCGACGAGAGGCTAAATGCTTTCAAGCAATTGAAAGTGAGCCTTGCTTCGGCTCCAGTGTTGCACAGCCCTGACTTCAACAAGCCCTTCTCCATCCAATGTGACGCGAGTCAACATGGAGTAGGTGCCGTGCTAGTGCAACGGACGGAAGAAGGAGACGAAGCCCCCGTCGCTTATATGTCCCACAAATTGAATCCCGCTCAGAGAAATTACACCCTCACTGAGCAAGAATGTCTGGCAGCGGTGTTGGCAATCAAAAAGTTCCGTGCCTACGTGGAAGGTCACGAATTTGAAATCGTGACCGACCATGCTTCCCTAAAATGGCTAATGCACCAACCAGATCTAAATGGTCGCTTAGCCCGGTGGGCCCTTAAACTTCAAGGGTTTAATTTCACCATCACCCACCGAAAGGGAAGCCAAAACGTAGTGCCGGACTCTTTGTCGCGCATGTTCTCTGCCGAAGCGTTGACGCCAGCGGAATGCGAGGAGACTCCAATGGAGCTAGATTTGACTTCGCCGCATTTCAAAAGTGCTTCTTATTTGGAGCTAGCGGCGAAAGTCCAGGCAGAACAACACCAACTGCCGGACCTAAAATTAGTAGACGGGTTCATATACAAGCGAACCGAACATGCGACCGGAAACGGACTTCAAGACCAGTTGGCTTGGAAGTTGTGGGTGCCGTCAGAAATGACGGCAGAGTTAGTGAAGAGAGCTCATGACCCACCCTTGAGCGCGCATGGTGGCGTGGCCAAAACCCTCGGCCGATTACGGCAATGGTTTTATTGGCCACGAATGGCCGCTCAAGTCAGTGAATATGTGGGATCATGCCTCATCTGCAAAACCACCAAAGCTCCTTCACACACCCTTCGACCACCAATGACGCTTCAGTCCGTACCCGAGCGCATGTTCCAACGCTTGTATATCGACATTATAGGCCCCTACCCTAGGTCCAAATCTGGCAACATAGGAGCCCTCGTCATCCTAGACCATCTCTCGCGGTTCCCATTTATCGAGCCGCTTCGAAAATTCACTGCGAAGGCAGTAGTGGACATCTTAAAGAAGAGGATCTTCCACCTTGTCGGGGTACCAGAAACCATCGTGTCGGACAATGGCGTGCAGTTTCGGTCACACATCTTTCAGGATGTACTGCAGGAATTCGGAATCGCTCACACGTTTACAGCTGTGTATTCGCCACAGGCAAATGCTTCAGAGCGTCTAAACCGCTCAATCCTCGCTGCCATTAGAGCCTACATCGATCCCGCACAGACCACCTGGGACGACAAACTATCGGATATTACTAGTGCCCTACGTTCTGCACCCCACGCAACCATAGGGACTTCGCCCTATCAGGCAGTCTTCGGGCAACCTATGGTCACCCATGGCCGCACTTACCAACTTTTGCGGCAACTCCATCTTCTGGATGACCCCGAGACCACTCTGCCACCTCCTGACCACCTGGCTCTTCTACGCCAAACCATCCGCGACCTCACCACCCAGGCCCAGTCTCGAAATGCAAAGGCCTATAACCTTCGTTCCAGGTTGGTTTCATACCAGCCTGGCGAAGTGGTCTACAGGCGCAACTTCCGGCAAAGTGACGCAGCCGCGCACTACAATGCAAAGCTGGACCGGAAGTTCTTACCTAGTAAGGTAATTAAGAAGATCGGCGGTGCTTACTATCAGCTGGCCGATCAAAATGGACGATCAGTGGGCGTCTTTCACGCGAAAGACATCACTAAGTGATATACCCACTAGTTCAACAGTTCACGATCTGTTTCCAAATTTCATTTGGAGATCGTCCATTTGCGCCTATTTCAGGTGTCACTCCTGCTTTAATTGAAAAGTATCTAGAGATGTTCACCTCGTTCACCATTTCCTCTACCAAAGATACTTTCATTATTAAGTCAGTATACGTTGTTCACGATAATTTCTTTCATTAAAAATTACCCCTTTTAGTTCGGTTCACCTTATTCACGATCTTCTCAAAGGATTGGATAGTAAACGACATGATCACCTGTTCACGTCATTATATTTCATATATTACATCCATCCTTCAGCTCTTTCCACGCACTTGCCCTTGTGGAAAGATCTGTGTTGTAGCATTTGCCATTTCGAATTTTTTTCTAAATTCACGGCAAATGACTTCTGATACGTAATGTATCAGAAGTCCTCTACAAAACGACCTTACGGCATCTTGTTTTCGAAAAATCGAAACACAAGCAATGTCGTGTTAAAATTTCATTTTTCACAAACGAATTTACCGTATTAACGGTAAATTGTTTGTGCAAAATTTCGAGACCGGCACTGGGCTGAGTGCTGGCAGCGATAAGCTCGTGAGAGTCTTGGTTACATCGTGTCAGAGGCCAGACGTCGTGGCGACGGGCGATCTTGCGTGCTCGGTCGCTGTGAAAAAAAAAATGCCGGTTTGTAAATCGGTAGTAACTATTCCAAATTAATTCGAAATACGCCAGTGTAATCAGTTAACCACTCTATAAAACGTGTTGCTAATAGAAATAAATCTGAGTGCCGGAAAGTGTAGTTGGAAAACTCGCTTAAAAGAATGGTGAAGTGAAGCCTGTCGTTGTCCTCGCCAATGAAACGTTTAAGAACGCGAGTTTTCTTTTATTTTGATTTTTGTTCAAACAATTGTTGAAAAGTGCTCACGATAAGTGGAAACCGTTTTTTTTGTGATACACCGATTAGTGTGTTTCCCCTGATTTTGCACGATCCTGAACAGTTCCCATAAGTTGAAAGACGGGTTGGTAAAATTCGAGACGCCTGGGCTGACTTGGCGTTATTCCGGCTCCCTTACATTGCTGTTACATCGTTGATAATTTCATTCCGATGGTTTTTCTCATCTGCTGCGCGGAGGGGAAGTGAAATTAATTGTGTGCGGTGGATAGTTGGAAATATTCACGTGTGCGCTCCCGACATAATAGTCTATGGTCAAATAGGTACAAATGGGTCGGCGTCTAAGAACGTCGAGTATAAATAAGTTCATTTCATGACTGGATATTGCTGCTGGACGTCCGCCTTTTGCGCAAAATCTTTTTGATCGCGAATGCACAATATTCTTATTGTTGGAGCTTCCAATTGGACTTGCGAAACAGTTCGTATCGCTCCCGTTTTCTTGTTGCTACCCGAAAATTTGTTTCCGAATCATTGTTGAGTGCCTGGTGTGGCCTGTGTAAACCTATTGGAAATGTGATCTAGACATACGAAGTGAAAAGAATAGTTGACCTAATGAGGTGAAAAGACGTGAATTCCTAGCGTTTCGCGGGAAACACCCTCGTCAATTCATACGTGCCAAGTGTGACGTGAGAAAAAGATTGAGATTTAAAGTGCGCGATCTGTGTTGGCGGCAGAAGCGGATTTCATCACGCTCTGCTTGCGTTGGCGTGATTTCCTCGGTAGTTCGATAGAGATTCTTTTCCATCAACGAGCGGGTTTAACTCGGGTGACGGTATCCTGTGCCTCCTAATTTCTGCCTATGGTATCCTGTTTATTGACAAAGAAACAGTGAAATTATGTGCTATCAAACCCGTGTCTCGAGCATTGAGTGGCGTGTGAAGTAATCTTCGCCGAAGTTTATCGCTGCGCAGTGCAGTGTAAAAGTCTTTTCCGCATATTTACAGTTGAATTTGCAAGTTGGTTCGCAGCAACTTTGATAATTGTTACAAACACAAGTTACGAAGGCGTGAGATATGCTTCGCAGAAACAGTGTTCGGACAATGAGAACAACGACTGTGGGATAAAGTGTGTCGTGTGTGCTGTCACCCTTGCTTGCACAGCCCCGCAGAGTATTGTGCACGGCCATTCCGAAAGCGAATATTGCGCGACACCTACAACTGCAGAACAAGTCGTGAGTATTGGGTCAATGTCAAGATAACGAACCGCACGTGTGTGCTTCTGGATCATCTGGCAGATTTCTTCACGTTCCGTTTCGGTGCTGAAGTTCGGCGCCACGCGGGCTCCATGTGAATAGCAATCACTAAGGGCAACGAGCGTATGCCCCCCCCCCTAATTTGTTGCTTTCACCTCAAGGAACCAGATCCCGTGGGAATTGTATCAGCAGTTCGAGCTGGTCCCGTAATGCGACGGCCAGAATCTTACGACCGACTTATTTCCGGGGAAGAGTACGATTCAAATGTATGCAGACACCGTAAGAATTTGAAGCGATTCTGTTCAATGTAATAGGATATACGAAAAGAAAAATAATAATGATACTGATTATTTGCTGTGAAAGCCCCTTCGGGGAACTAGAAAATTTTGTCGGGTAGTGGCAATATTAAATTTTTTTTGGCTGCGCTACCTGACGGAACATTTCAATTATGAGTGACACTACGGTAGAAGTTAGATGGTAAATTTCGTTTCTTGCTACTCATTACATTGAATTATATAATTATTTATTAGTATTTCTTTAATCGAAACTGCTATGGCCTTTTGGTTTACAAAAATCTTGGCGCTGATTCTTAGCGTAATGGTTAAGGCCTAAAGAAAAGATATTTGCATGTTTATATATGATATAGGCATTAGAAGGCAGTAAAAGAGCTGTCCTACACTACCAAAGATAATTAGGCGGAGAAATATGAAAGAAACAAGAGGAAAAATAATTTTTTTTGTAAGTTTGTATTCTAAATTCATAAGCTAAAGAAATGATTAGTAAAGGCAAGTTAAGTTCTGTAAAAGACGACGGTAAGATAGTGGCCACTCTCTTCGTTAAGTCTTCTTCTCCGTGCTGTTGGCACTCTAGAAATCTATATTAGCGATAACACGAATTTTGGAGAAAGAAAAAAAAAAAAACAAGAAAACAAAAGAAAAATAGAAGTTGCAAGATCAGAACTTTTGTCATTTCTTAATATTGCCAATAAAATGAAGTTGTATTAAACTTAACCGCTGGCCTTCTTATTGGGCGAAGGCCTGGGAAGTTCCTTTCTTGTTTCAGGGTCCACGCATGGCCTGGCTGGCCTATAATGAAATAGTTTTATTGTGAATTTTTCAGTATTTTCAGCATTCTTAAAAGGGAGGGACACTGGCCGAACGAGTAGTTTCCGGAATTTTGTTAGATTTTTGAATTTTTTTTTTTTGAAGTTTTGTGGCCAGTGTCAGAGGGTGGAGGACCCCAGACCATCGGGGTCAGGGCTCCACTAACATCGGGGGCCCGGGGCTGTCTGCCTCACCCGGGTTCCTTGTAAAGAGAGGTAGCCTTTTTTCCTATTTTCCCGTTTTAGATTTTCAATGTTCTGGCTCCGTGCGTTGTCACGAGCACTGGGTCTGCTTAGTCAGCCCATGTTGCAGAGCCATGGGTGGTTTCCTGTACGGAACGATGCCCCCTTTTTGGTCCCTGGGTATTTTACATACCAGTTTGCGGCTACGAAATTCATGACGGATGAATACTACGTAGCATCCCGTTTCTTTGAGAGCAAACTAACCCCATTTTGTCAAGAACCCACCCCAGCCGCAGCGAGCTAGCAAAGCGGCACCCCAGCATCCGTCGGGGTTGGTTAAAGGGTGCTCCGCTAATGCGGACGAGGGGCCTTCACGGCCATTTCTAGGGCACCCTGCTCTCGGGGCAATTCTTTTTTTTTGGTTTTGCCTCTTGAATGGCAGCAGCCATTCCACTGTTTGACCTTAGCACTCCTGGTTCTGGACTTCGGTCTGGTTCTAAGTTGTGCTAAGGCCACTCCCATCCCATAAATCGCTACAAAGTGAGACATAACAGGATGTAGTGGAGAGGCTCGTTTTTTTCCATTGCAGTATTTGCTGTAGTTGCTGTATTTTTCGAGCGGTATTGCTCAGGATGTAATTGAATTTTCGTGTTTTTTAGAACCTGATTTGAGTATGCATACGACTGTGGTAATCATCTTCTACTCAAGCTAGGAGGAGGGAGTTGGATGCCCAGTACGAGGGTACTCCGCTAATGCGGACGAGGGGCCTTCCCGGCCATTTCTAGGGTACCCAGCTCTCGGGGCAATTGTTTTCTTTTTATTTGCCTCTTGAATGGCATTAGCCATTCCACCTTTTTGATCCTTAGCACTCTTGGTTCTGGACTTCGGTCTGGTTCTAAGTTGTGCTAAGGCCACTCCCATCTTAATAATCGCTACAAATGGCGCCCAACGTGGGGCCCGAAACATGTTTTTGACTAGCCCACTAAAGTGAGAAAATAATTTATAAGTTAAGACTTTACGTCTTTAGTCCTTTCGATTCTGTCTTGCATGTCCTAGAATCGCCTCCCTTGCGATTCAATTTCATTTTCGTTCGATAGAACAAGCCCTTTATTAAAACATGCAGAGCTCGCTCTTTCCAATAGCCGCAAACATCCTTGCGAATCCAATCCTTTTAGTTTTTGTCCTTGTAGTATAACTCTTGGATAGCTTCGTTTTGTGTTTGTTTTTCTTTGAGCTTTTTGGCTCTAGGAGCAACCCGGAGGTTTGCCTCGGATTACAGGAATTGGTGGTTTACCGTCATTCCTTTTCAGGAAGCTATCCCAACCATTTTTATTTGTTGTTTTGTCCCAGGTTCGGCCTTTGGCTCGGGTTTGATTCAAGCTGTGATGGGTTACATGCATAGGCGGGCCGTGGCCTAAAATCTGGCAGGGGCCAGGGACTGAAAGGTTCAACACATGCGATGATTTTGTTTTTTTTGATTGTACACGTACTGTTCATACAACTTATATAATTTACTAATACATTATATATTTGTTGATTTATTCTTTGTTATTTGCTAATGCATAATGCATTATCAAATAAACTTCTTGTCTGTGAGTACGTATGAGCTACTACCGCATGCATATAATGTGAATGGTAGGTATGAACTGCACATGAATTATCAATGACCGCTACGAAAGAAAGCTTGTATGAATTATACGGGAATAGAATGGAAATAATTCAAAATGTAAGAATATTTCTTCGTTTAGAAGCTAAATATATTTCAACTTATACTTGAAGAAGAGGATAGTTTAGTTTCAAAATATCTTCAAAGAAATTGGAATATATTAAGCTTAGAAGGAAGAAATTGATCTCTTGCTTCAAATATTTGTTACCTAGAAAACCTAGAAAAAGCGAAAATAATTTGGCAAGATGAAAAGTTCTGTATCTTACTCTTTTCGAGCCAGTTGGTTTGCAGAAATATCTCTGCAGCCCTAACTGCGTGTCCGAGGCTAGATGAAACAGCAGAACCTTTGAAACTAGTGCTTTTAGCTGTTTTCCGTTTTCGCGATCCTCTGGCAAATGTGAGATCCAGACAGTTCTTTTCTGCGAATGATTTCATTTTTTCCCAAACTACATACAAGTTTTCTCGCTCAATTAGTATGTTTTAACTGTTCCATTCATAAGATTTATCCCATCCCTTAAGAGTTGCATTTTTAGTTTGGAAATATGTGCTTAACATGTTCGTTATAAAAAGAACATAGTGAAAGATGAAAAGACTAACTACAAATTTAGGATTACTGATTGAATAAAAGATCCCCAATGAATAAACTGAGTCGTTGTATTTTCCCTCATTTATTTCTTGTTCTAAAGCCTCTTTCATAGTCTCATAGCTATCGATCACATATTTGCAATTGTGAAATCTCGTTGACTAACGGGTCGAGCTTAAACTTCTCATTCCATGCCTTGTGTTTAGACCAGCAGCCTCTTCAAGCTGCTTCAACAATTCGTGTTGTGATGGCTTCGAAAAGTGTAGGTAAAGGGATTCGATGGCATTGAAAAAGGATGTACACGTTTTGATTGTGAAAAATGTGTCCATTACAACCAGGATAATTTTGTGAGCTAGACAGTGTACAAATATGGCTGCAGGGTGTTTCATCTTCATTTAGATTTGTACACCATTTTTTTGTCCTGACATGACACTAGCACCATCATAAGACTGTCCAACAACAGGCATTTCGCTAAGTCCGTAGCTGTTTAACAGGCTCAAAATTATATCTGCTAAATACGAAGCATTTCTAGCTCCTGCATAGTCTACAAAGCTTGAGAACCTTTCTTCGATTGCAAGCTCTTTAGCAAACCTGACAACCATGGAGAGTTGTTCCTTTTGTGGACCCTTGCTTGGTTTACCATAATGGATATCAGTCCCCAATCTTTTATTTCAGCTATATTGTCCTCGCGAACGATTTCAGCAATTATTTTCATCAATTCATTTTATGTTTTGCCACTACAGTAGTTCGCAACCTTGTTTTTAAAATTATTTTCAAAAGTTGAATCATGCTTTGCGACTAATGCACAAAATTCCAAAAAAAAATCTCGGTTATCACCGGCACTACTTTCATCATGTCCTCTGAAAGCTCTTTAGCGACTGAGACACGTCGTAAGGTCGATAACCTTTTCCAAATAATTTCGGTTCATCTTGACAATATCCCAAGACAGTTCAAGCACCATATCATTTACTGTCTTCCAAGTACTATTAGAATTTTCACATTGTGCATGAATTTTACTATCCGGATAATTTATCCGGATCGTGAAGTTTGGTCGAGCTGAAATTTTGGTGCATTTTGGCGACAATGGAAATTCTATGGAAAATTTCGCATTGTGATAACTTCTCACTGAGTCATCAGATCATCACAAAATTTACAAGACTCATCAATCGGCATAAATAATAAATTTCTGTCGTTTTTAAATAATGTCTGGGGAATCTTGTAGCTACCATAAGTACGTAAACACAAATCTTTCACACGGCTGTTAGAATAAAATGCAAATTATTGATGAGTTATTGATACTATATTTATACATTCAAATCTAAACTTGTAAAATTCCCAATCGCACAAAAATCGCACCGAATTATTTATATTTTTAGCACCTAGAACTTGCGTTTACGGAATCTCGCAACCGGATAAAATTCATAGAATAGATAAAATTCATAGAGTAGATACAGGTTTGACAAAAGTTCAATGAATATGATAAGAACCATGTGGCGGCTGAAGTGCTATGCCTTTTAAATTTCGATGCAGTTATCAAATTGTAATGAAATTCACACGCATTTAACCTTATTGCAAACCAATTAGGTCATAGATAGCATAAAAGTGGCAGGGATAACATTTTTATTCTCCAAATGACTTCGAAAATTGTATTCTACGTTAATTACCTTATTGCCTACCAATTTAATACTTAGACTATGTTTTGTGAAAAACTTAATTGCTTAAAACGCCAGTTTATAAAAGTGTTCTTATCTAAATACCTGTATATTGCCTAGTAGGAATGAGCAGATAATCTTAATAAAAAAAGAATGATTGGCGAGGCGCTTTTCGTCTTTTTTTTAACGTATAACTTGTCGAAATTAAATATTGCCGTCCATGTCTCGAAATAAGTCTCATAACATCGTAATTAATATCGCAAGTAACACAGTCTCTATGTTATAAGTAGTGTAAGTTGGTATACGCTTACATTACTGCAGTACACAACTCTTGCTGTAACCACAAAAACCTTAGAGGCGAAAACTTAAGTGTCTGCTGTTGGAAATATTTATTTTTCTGGGAGGGGCCAACCGTGGGTCTGGGGGGGTCCCGGCCCCCCCTGGCCCCCCCTACGGCGCGCCTATGGTTACATGGGGTTGGCGTGGCGCTGGCTACACTTCCCTACAGCTTGGCCAGACTCGGACCATTGGTTGGATCTGAGCCAAACAGCAACATTGTTGTTTTTTTTCCCCTACCCCTCTCTTTTTGTGGGAATTTTGGAGGAGGCGGAAAGACCTACATAATGGGCATTTCCATTTGGGAAGTGACTTTGATCAAAATACTACTAAATTTCGTGTTCAACCTTAACTTTTCAAAATTAATTAATAGTAAGCAATCCAGATTTAACGTAAAAATTTCTTTGCATTTTGAATCAGCCAGCCAGCAGCGGACCTGAGGAGGGAAATATGATCGGGTCTAGCCCAGTAAAAAGGCCTAACTTTATGAAATTTAATTGAAAGTTTCGCCCTTTAACAGTTTTGCACTAGCTTCAATTGCCCTTTAAGGATTAGAATTTCTCTTTTGGAAGTTCGTGCAAGCTTGATCTTGAAAATCATCTTTTTTTTATAATCACTATTAGTTAGTCACTCCACTAGGGGTGCAAAACTTGTTTGAATTTTAGCCACATTTGGCTTACTTTAAGCAGAAACTATTATTTTGAAACTTTTGGGTTTGCTATCAGTGAATTATCAGCAACTGACATTTAGATTAAGCGTACTAAATTCAGTCAGTCACGCGACTAGCAAGCGTGCGCATAAGATTCGAAATTTGGAAACTAAACCAATTTTGTCAACAATGTCTCTCGCACGAAGCCGGGAGGACTTGAGTGGAGTTCAGGTGGAGGAGCAGTGTTCCATCTGCCAGAATGCAGTAGCACGAGACAGTCTTGCCGTGCTGACGTCCTGTGGACATCAGTTCTACGGACCTTGTATCGAACAGTGGCTATGAAAGAGCCCGGAATGCCCGCTGTGTCGTGGACCTCTGTGCCTCCCCCTGAGCGCTGCTCAAGTCTCCCCGGCGGAAGAATTAGCTGCCAAGGGAGCACGACCGAAAACAACCAGGTGCGGAGTAACAACCAGACGAATGGAAAAGAAAGACCTAACCATTCATGACTTTGAGGAGGAGTGTCATGACGGAGCTGCAGGATTGGGTTGGCCTCACGATTCACTAGCGAGAACCTCACCTATTTCCGATGTGCGGTCAGCGGCTGCTGAGGTTCGCTCTATGGCGCAAAAGTGGTTGAACGCGTTTCAGCAGCAAATGGCTGCAATTCAAGATAGCATGCGCTTGCTACTGAATCGAGACGCGGACCGATCCTTGCCAACACAACCAGCTGCAGTAGAACCGCGTTTAGATCCTCGGGCTCAAGCGTTCATCCCAGTCCAGAGGACACACCCATCACCGATCCAGCCAAGTGAAGCAGCTGACGACTCAGCGTCCTGCAGAAACCATCGGAGGCCCGGGGCTGTCTGCCTCACCCGGGTTCCTGTGAAAAGAGAGGTAATGTTTTTCCCCCTTTCCGCTTCAAATTTTCAATTTTCTCGCTCCGTGCGTCGACACGGGCACTGGGTCTGCTTAGTCAGCCCATGTTGCAGAGCTACGGGTGGTTTACTTTACGGAACTATGCCCCCTTTTCCCTTGAGTATATTTATTATACCAGTTTGCGGCTACTCTATGATGACGGATGAAATCATAAGTAGCATCCCGTTTTATCTGAGAGCCGACCGACTCCATTTTTTCTATGAACCCACCACAGCCACAGCGAGCTAGCACAGCGGCACTCCAGCATCCGTCGGGGTCGGTTAGGGGGTACTCCGCTAATGCGGACTAGGGGCCTTCGCGGCCATTTCTAGGGTACCCTGCTCTCGGGGCAATTCTTTTTTTTTGATTTGCCTCTTGAATGGCAGTAGCCATTTTCACTTTTCCGACCTTAGCACTCTTGGTTCCGGACTTCGTTCTGGTTCTGAGTTGTGCTAAGGGCACTTCCAATCAATAATTTGCTACATACTCTTTGCCTAACTTTAAGACAACCTTTCAATTGACAGCTACTCGACCTAACCTAACTTAACGCCAATGGGCAAAATATGTACATATATCTGATATTGTCCTAAGGAACTCCTTTTTATTAGTCGAACAGTATTCATTTATACTTCCCATATCTTAAAGGAGGCTCTCTGCCTGGATTAGACGGTAGGCCGTTTTAAGTTCTTCTAAAGAGTATGTAGCTTTGGCTCATGGTCCAGTCTACTGAGAAAAACCAGGGAACATGATAAAGAGGGCAGTCACTCTTTCAATTCAACTTCACATATCACGACTCTCATTAATTACAGATTCATCAAATACCAGTGCAAAGCAATAAATGCTGCATCAAGCCAAAGTACAAAACGGATGCAATTAATTTTTATTCCAAAGTACAAAACTTTAATAAAAAATAGGTATTTTATAGCAAATGCTGTAAAACTACATTTATGTGTAAATTTGTACTTGGCCACTAAAAAAATTGACGACGTTTCATGTCTGCATATACGTTATTCGCAATTATAGTTCGTGAGTGACCTGGACATGCAATAAACCCACTAGAAAACGAAGAAAAAAAGAAAATTACTTCAATTACTACACGCCACAGTGACTAGGTAGTAGTTTCAAGTCCACTTCTAATACCAACGTCCAAGTTTTCGACTAACAATAGGCAATTTGTCATTTGGCTTTCAGTATTAAAATATTTTTCCATAGTTTCTGCAGTTAGTCACAAATCCCATAAATGTAAGATTGCATGTATGAAGTATAGTAAAAGCAGGCCTACCTGTGAGTGCGTTATGTTCGTAGTAAGGTCATTGTAGAAGACCGTTGTTTATGATGAGATGGGATTTTAATTTCATGATTTTATTTATTTTCGCTTTCTGGGACATGAGTTTAATATGTGAAATTGTTAGACACCTTCGAACATGTATGAATGAATGTGATGAATTAATTATAGTTTGTACGTAGATGTACAATTCTGATACAAATCTTGACACGAAAGGAGTTATTATTTGATTCTTGGCAGGATAATGAAGAAAATTTGTTGGAAAATTATATTCGCTTAAAAGAATAGCTTGAAGGCTGTATTCTAAGATTGATTCCGAAAGAATATTAGATTTGAGTAATTTAATGCGTCGCAACATTAAGGAAACACATAGAAAAGGATCAGGGTGTCTGAATAATCATAAATTTAGTTCACTAGAAATGTGTTTTAGCTGGTGACGAAATGTAAATTAAATGTTCGCTGAAGTCGTAGACAATATTTAAATCCTATAAACCTCTTCATTCAGATAAATGGAAGTCGTCTGGAAAAAGCTGAATCAATGAAATATCTTGGTTTAATCCTGGATGAGAAAATATCATGGTTACACCACATTAACCACATCAGACATAAAGTCGCACCAATGATTGCAGCCTTAAAAAAATTTGAGTTCTTGGAATACTTAAATACTTTCATTTATTACATACAAAACTATTTTATGGAGTCAGAAATCAAAGCAAAACATCGAATTGATTGGAAGACTTATTTCGAAAGCAATTAAAATTATGTTTAGAATGCCGACTCTAGCACCAACAGTTACTGTGAACACTCGAACAGGATTGTTAAACATTCAACAACTAGTTAATTTTGACAGGGAAAAACTGAATTTAACAATCCTGAGCAACAATTTGAAATGGCCTAACACCCTCCGCACTGTGTTGGAGAAAACTAGCCGGGAAACCAGAACTGCTAGAAATCTATTTCTTGCAATTTCTAAAACGGATAAATTGAAGATGGATCCAATACAGAAGGCTATCGCATGTTACAATTCATTGTCGAACTCGGTGAAATCAGCGAAAAACATAGTAGAGCTCAAGGTATACTTGAAATCTCACATCAAAAACACCAACCCTTAATGAAGAAGATACCAGAGTTTTTTGTAGACTTTTCTCTGGACACATGTCAATGAGGACAAACATATAACTTAGGGTATGAAGTGTAATCAAAATTAATAACAATTGTATCTTCCCTTATACCAATTTTCTATTGTCGGTGAAGTACTAGGACGATATGTTTGATAATACGTTGATGCACACGGACCGTGCATACTGATTATGTGGTGGAGAGAGCGGAAGGAAGGAGGAAACAAAAGCGCAAAGTCATTTCTGAGTCACGAATTTGGAGCAGCCGTAGGTTGGATTAGGTTAAGCGGTTTTCAATCGAAGAGCCATACCGAAAGACATACATAGGCAGGGTTGGGTACAAAATCTCATATTACAATATCCCGTTCACAAAATCCCGATTACAAAGTCCCGTATTACAAAATCCTGTAACATAAAATCCCGTAAGACAAAATACCGTATTACAAAACACCGTAATACAAAATCCAGTATTACTAAATCCAGTATTACTAAATTCTCTTCTTCAAAATCCCGATTTAAAAATCCCGTAGTTTTGCATAATATAGAATCAGGCGCGGGATTTTTCATTCAGCTATTTTTTTATTGAAGTTAAAACGACTATAAGGAAAATTAATGGAAGAGAATCAGAATCCATGAAGAAGAAAAATTTGGCAAGGTACCAAAAAATTAAATAATAAAATCGATTATTTGAGAAGAATCCTGTACAATATGTCTTTATGTTGAAATTTATTTCTAAATAAAAACTTAAATCACTATGTTTTTGTTATTTCATTATGGAAATAGGTTTCATACGGGATTTCGTTCCACGAGATTTTGAGTTTCGGGGTTTTGAGTCTCGAGATTTTTAAGTTCAGGGTTTTGTATTTCGGTATTTTAGAATACGGGATTTTTGAAACATACGGGATTTTGTTAATTCGGGATTTTGTGATTCGGGATTTTGATACGATCCCACATAGGCACATTAGAGGCCCGTTGTGATACCACAGGTATACTCTCCTTTAGCCACTGTACTCTGGGAACCATTTGATTCCTTTGATAAACTGTGCAATATCTCTTAGTTCGATATGGGACAAATCAGTCAAACCTGAGAGGAAAGACGCCTCAAGAGATGCCATTCTCTTCTTTAGTAACTTTCATTGAAGACAAAAAAAAAGAAGCCGCAAATAATTAACTTCCACCCTGCCAACGAAAGACTGTGTGATCAGCGTTTAAGTAAACCTTTTTTTGTAAAGATTTTTAAGTTTTTAAACGTTAAACGATCAGATTATTTTTTGTAAACTTCTGGAAAGATTATATGACTCTAAGCTATCAAATGATGAGAAAATTCTGTTGAGGAACTTCAATGCAAAGGTGAGAAAGGTGGCTGAAAGTATATCGCGCTCATCGGCCAATTCAACGACAATGAACAAAAATATGTCGAGCGATTTTTTTCGATTCCGTCCATTTTTTAGTCAAAATACGCTAAAGATGCCGAATCGCGCTCACATATGTATAAAACAAGACGCAAACTTAATGTTGAAGAGCTGCAAAGCAAGATAGTGGAAGCGATGTACACACCACCTCTTGAATCATCGATAGTGGGTCATTGAACTCGTGGAAGGAGTAGGTAGGTTATTAATGAAATTCAATGAGTTCAGAGACTCATGATAAGCAAGTTTTATTTCGATCGAGCCATTAGTTTTTGAGCCATCCCCGACCAAGCAACTCAGTCTAGAAGAAAGTGTATTATATGGAATAAATTAACTACCGCGCTATTGCGAACATTATCACCAAACGAGGAACATCGGCGCGGGGCATAATGGAAGAGATGATATGCGTGTACGGAGACTCTTATCCAGTTAAAACCATAATTTATAAGCGGCAGAGACTCAATTGAAGACAACCCACGATCAGGACGGTCAATCAAAGTGATCACTCCGGAAATTGTTCAAAAAGTCGAAAAATTGGTATTAGAAGATTTTTTTATGATGATGCCAGAGCTCTTAAACAGAAGAGTAGCCCTATGATACTTTTGCACAGCCTTGACAGGAGAGAAGCTGGGTAAAGGAAGTGGAAAGGGTGAAGAGTGAAAAAGGCACCTGTGTACGTTCAACTTGAAAACTTTAGGGCTTTAGATGTCTGGAAAGACAGTAACTGGAAGACTGTACCACATCCATATTGATCTGGATAAGAAGGACTCATGGAATTTGGCAGTGCGAATGTTACCGACGTGAAAGGTATGAGGATGTGCGCGACTAGCGCACGGCGTGTTGCGCAAGGGAACATCAACCCTAGGGAATTAATCGCATTATTCATTAGAACATCGGCCATTGAAGTAGCGATATAGAAGTAAAAGACGGCAAACATTACGGCTGTAGGCAAGCGATTCAATGCGGGAGGTGATAGATGCATCGCCAATATGCTTGAAAGATTTCCTTTGCACTTTGTCTAACGCGGGCAGTGCAGTGCAACCTGCTCTAACCCAAATATGGGAATTGTACTCAAGTCTCCGTCTTAAATGAGATTCGCAGATACGCGTAAGATCTGGTGGGGTAAAGTATTTCTTACATCTTTTCAGGTAGTCCAAGCATTTCTTTGCATTTTTCGCAACAGTAAAATATGGCCGACCTATTTAAATTTACTGGAGAGTCAGGAATACTTATTCCATTGCCCAAAATGGTTTGGGGAGTAGAAGGGGCATAAAGTTTATTGGATATAAGACAGCATTGCGTTTTGAAAGCATTAAATGTGGCACGGTTTGCTTCGCCCCAAGAGATGATTGTTGACATGTCACTGTTTACTGATTCAAACATAAGATCTCGGTTGATGGGAGTAGTGCTTCCGCGAGAGTCAGTCAACGAATCAAAGGAGTACGTGAATTCAAGAGTACTGTCATCACCAAAACTATGGATGGGATTGAAGGTTTTAGAAATTCAGATCGTCAGTTGGAGGAAAGACAGTGCTTTGAATAAGTGGCGGCACGGAAGAAGGGGTGAAATTATTGTTCACGGCTTTAACAAATGACCAAAAGTTGCTAGTTTTTCATTTGCAAAGATTTTCAACCTAATGCTTTGGTCAAACTGGGTTTTTGCTTTTTGAATATTGGATTTACAGATATTACGCACAGTTTTGTAAATCTGCCGCAATTCTTCAGAACATCGTGAATGCGCTTTTTATTCCCAATAGCTTTTTTGCAATCATTATTAAACCATGAGTTGAATCTTTTAAAGCTACGTTGAATCGCTTGAATCTTGAAACGCTTGAATCTTTTAAAGCTGCGTAAAATAAAGGAATGCATTTCGAGGCGTATGGTAGATGTTATAGTGGCATTTATTTAATCAACAGCTCTTGTAGAGAAGTATTCAAACCAGTTTAGCTCTCTAATAAATTGATTGAACGAGGCCCAATCGGCCTTGTCAAAGTGTCATAGCAATCTTTTGGTGGCATATGGATTTCTATGACCAGAGAGGTTGTGGTAAAACGGGCCGAAACTAGACATTGGTCTGAGCTGCCTAAAAAAGCTGCAACATAAATTACATATTTTTCGGGATGAGATGTTAAAAATAGATCTAATAGATTGGACTTTCACCTGGTGTACCCAGTATCCTAGTAGGACAATCCACTAATTGCTGTATGAGACTCGCAATCGAACTTGACCGCTCCACCTGTTCTGCTTGTAGTAGAAGAGTATCTGAGCCACTGAACGTTGTGCACATTAAAATCACCAGCAAGAGCGTTTTCGCAAGAGGGAAATGCCTCTACAAGAGCATGAATGTTGGTAGAAAGTACTTCGAATGAACGGTCAGCGCCGGCGTCAGACATATTGAATTTAATGCAAATACATTGAATTCGAAATAAGGTTGAAAAGGGCGTCACGGAACGAACTTACAGTGGCAATGCACTTTGCGAAACAACAAGGAACTCATCACCCAAAACTTGATTGCGAATTAGATAATGATGATATTGGTCCAGGTTTAATTAGAAACGGCTACGACGAACGTCTGTCTCCCAAGACAGTCATATCATCACTCCAAAGATACTTGACTAATCACTAAAGAAGAAATAGCTCGCAGAAATGGTTGAAGTATCAGATACAACAAATCTAAATATTCTAAATATTCTTCATGATCATCTTGGTCTGACTATGAAGACAGCATAAGGTGGGTGCCAAGAACGGGCGGTTCTAGAATCAATACTTCAAATGTGCTTCACTACGTTGAGACCAACTTAATTTATGGATCGGAAAAAAACAGGGGAAGAAAGTATTTTATTTTGATCGATGATGTTTCAAGATAACACCACAGCCACAGTGCTTCCCCCATTTTTAAATTACGTCTATCAGACTTATATGTCCTGACGACTAATATATCCTGTGCATTTCATATTGAACGTGATTTCCTACCAACACATAATTTGGGTTCTCAAAATGGGTGATTTCGTGAACGATTGTCCTTCTTGTACGCTAAGGAATTTCGAAAATTTTAAACATGTCATTCTGATATTAAACATTTGCAAAGAAAAATTTTTTCAGTCAGCTCGATAACATGAAGTATATTATTCTCGTACCTGCCATGCTTAGAGAGTTGCAAAGATATTCATCAAAAATCATACAGACCTATTTTTGGTAAGCAGTAATATTTCCTGCAAGTTAACGATTTGATCTTTGTGGCAGAAGCTATCATCCTTGATATTTTACAATTTTCTTTTATTTACTTTTAAGCACTTAGTGCCCAGTTTGGATTAAAAAAAATTCCAATATGTTATCATAGCCCAATATAAAGTATTATCAGTGTTTTTTTCGCATTATTGCTCTTTCTGTAATTACGAAAATGTCGACCGCCATCAAAGAGTTGAACATTTCTTTATTATATATATATATATATATATATATATATATATATATATATATATATATATATATATATATATATATATATATATACATATATATATATATATATATATATATATATATATATATATATATATATATATATATATATATATGTATATATATATATATATATATATATATATATATATATATATATATATATATATATATATATATATATATATATATATATATATATATATATATATATATATATATATATATATTTAGATATATACAGGGTGTTTCGTAAATAAGATTACTGCTTTATGTCATCGTGTAGGTTGTGACGTTGCAAGAAAAAAATTGTAGGGTACTTTGTTAGGTGGAGCTTCGTTTGGGAGGAAGAGATGGTGAAAAGATTTTGTAAATTTTTAAGACCCACCTGCCTTTTTTATCCCGTAGCGTCTGTAATATACATTCTAATACAAGCTTGATAAAGAATCATCTTGCCTTTCCAATTATATGCAAAAAAAAATTCTCTACCCCTCTCCCATCAAAAGCTATACGGTTTCAAAGATTTTAAACAAAAAAATTTTTTTGAAATTTTTCAAATTTCACTAAATTTCCCGCAAAAATTACATAAAATGGTACATTTTGGTTTTCAGATTTAAATTGCCTTAAATGTTACCTTTCATTTGGTACCTAATTTTTAAACCTTTCTTCAAACCTGTCAAGTAATTTCCGCAAATGTATCATAGTGACAGAAAGCAACAGCTGAGATTTTTAATTAACCTGATTTCATTGCAATAATTTGACTACTTGCCACTTTATTCTAACTCTTTAGCGTTACCCAGGGTACACCACTTGGTGGCTAATTGATTTACTTGATTATTGTGTTATATAAATCTGCAAAAGGCAAGTCTGGCGGAATGATCTGACTCCTCTAAATGCTGGACTGATTGAAAATGGTAAGGATGTAGACCCTTCTCATGCAAAACCATCCAAACAGTGGCGTGAGATAATCCAATTCTTGCAATTACTCTTCGTGTGCTTAGCTCAGGTTTCTTTGCAAACAAATCTAAGATATTTTCATAATCTGATTGTCTAGATCTTCCTCTATCTCTAATAAAAGCCTGGAATGTACCTCTCTCTCTTAAATTCCTATCAACGTTTTCGAACGTTTGCTGATTAGGTACTCTTCGGTTTGGAAACCTTTCTTGGTAAATCCGACTGGCCAACGCCGCGTTTCTGCCAGCTTCACCAGACACTAAATGTATCTCCGCATGTTCCTCGTGAGAAAACGACATTTTTTCAAATTAAATTATTCTAACCACTTCTAAATTTTAAACACTAAGAACTTATTCACAAGAAAACCACAAATTCCGAGTACAAATCTGAACAAGATCACTACTTTATAATGTTCTTTCGCTATTTAACTCACTCACTCACTCACTGTGTTTTTAAAGGATTACGACTACGCAAACCTACCTACAATTGTTTAAAAACGCCGCCCCACCCGTATTAGTCTGAAAGTTGAAACTTTTAGCAGATAGAAAATTCCGGCTTAATTTATCTGCAAGAGGATTAAATGTATTGTTATTGCATTTATTTATATGTTTCTTTAAACGGAAAGAATCGAAATTTTTTGGACAAACAGCTTTGCATTACCTATTTATTTATTTATGTTTTTCATTCTTAAGTACTAAAATTTTAAAGAAAACCAGTGATCCCGCTAATATTCTCAACTTCATTTTGCCGAATAAGGAGTGAATGTTAATGGAAATTTTGCATGGAAAGTATCCTCACTGTTTTCGCACAATGCTTTAATAATCACCAATAATTTCTCGACAGAAAGGAAGTAATTTCAATGCAAGATGGAGTCAAAGCGCATACGGCTTTGAAAACTTATGAAGCAATTTATAAGCACTTTTCTAATGTGTGGATTAATTGGCCTGGTAATTCAACTGATTTAAACTCGATTGAAAAAGTGTGGTTCAGATTAAAGGAGAGTTTATTAAGAGATCCCAGACCAAAAAATAGGCGAGAGTTGATTTGACGTATACAAGTTGAGTGGGATGCCATTTTGTTAGAGTATCTAAGAAACTTATGTGAAAGCTTCAAAAAGCGGATTTTAGATTGCATAGAAAACGCAGGAGGACATACTTCATACTAATTATATATTATGTTACCTAATGTGTGTACTTTATAATAAAATTAAAATATTAAACCAATATTTGTGTAAGGTAATGTTTAAGGAAACTATAACCAGTGTAATCCCAGCTGTTGTACATGCTGGGTAATATTATTAATGTGTTAGAATTAAAATTTATGCACAAAAAAAACCAAAAAGAAACGATAAGAGCCAGCAGGCCCAAATAGTATAGCCGCTAGTTTTAAGTCATTTTTCTTGTTAATTAAACTGTAAGTTAGGTTAAGACTGTACAAATAGTTTATAATAAAAATATTTTTCAATTCAATTCAACCAATCTTTTTTCATTAAAATATTATACAAGAAAAACTAAGAGCAGAGGCTTTTGCTCAACCCTGTGCATCAACATTTCTGAAAATTTGAATTTGATCGCTTTACGCACGTCTAAAATTGTTTTATTCGCAAGATTCAACTTGAATACAATTTCCAAATTCAAATGTCAGGAAAAAATCACAGCGATCAAAATCATAGCAAGCGAAATGATAACGAACAAAATCACAACCATCACAGTTTTTGTAGTCTGTGACTTTGTTCATTATGATTTAGTTGGCACTCTGACTTTTTTCAATGTGCTTCCGATCACAGTGATCTCGATGGCTGTGATTTTTCACTGTGATATGTTTTGTGATTTCCTTCGCTGAGAATTTGTTCGCTAGCATTCCACTCGCTGTGGTTTTGAATATTCAGTCACCGCTACTAGCAGTGATTTTCCATTCACTGTAAAATATATCAGTGATTGATACAGCGGTCCAACACTAGTTATTTCTGTACTAAAAAAACATCATATAAATATTATCTTGTAACGAGAATAAGTGAAAAAGACTTAAATGCCATGCTTTAGTAAGCTTCTCGAAAGAGTTGTTTAAAATAGAGTGTACCCTTTCGACAAGCCCTTGCTGGCCAGGGAACAGCATGGATTCATCAAAAGTAAGTCAACGGTTACAAACTTATTGACTTTGACAAACACCGTTACTTCCGCAATCGACCAGTAAAAGGAAGTTGATGTCCTCTATACCGACTTTGCCAAGGCCTTCGATTCTGTGAACCATGATATTCTTCTATCAAAGCTACCTAGGTTTGGTCTATCTGGTGCCCTTTTTTTGTTGGTTCTCTTCCTACGTTTGTGATCGCTCTTGTGTCGTTACTGTTAACTCTTGCTCTTCAACACTTTTTTTTCCTACCTCAGGAGTTCCGCAAGGATCCATTCTTGGCCCTTTATTGTTCCTTTTGTTTATTAACGACCTTCCTTCCCTCTTTAACTCATCCTGCCTTTTGTACGCTGATGATCTTAAAATTTTCAGAGTGATTGAATCCGCTAGTGACTGTACCATATTGCAGAGCGATTTGGATACTTTGGCTAACTGGTGTACTGCTAATTCCCTCACTTTGAATGTTGCGAAGTGTCATCAAATGTCTTTCACATACAAAATATCTCCTTTGATCTTATCCTACTATGTCCTTGGCTCTCCTCACAATGCTGTTTCTAATATCAAGAACCTTGGCGTGATTTTTGATTCCAAATTGAAGTTCGACTTGCATATTCTGCACGTCACTGCTAAGGCTGCTCGTTTTTCCGGCTTCATCATCAGATCCTCTAAACGTTTTGTTAATCTTTCCACTTCTCTTTATTTGTTTTTTTTCCTTTGACCGTAGAGTTCTTGAATACTGATGCCAAATTTGGTGTCCACATTACGGATACTTGATCGATGCGGTTGAATTCGTTCAACGCCGATTCACCCGCTCGTTGTTCTATAAGTACAGTATTCCGTATTGTGATTACATTATGCGACTCTCCATCCTTCAAATTCCTCCCCTTGAGTCACGTAGAGTGTTCCTCGACGAGTGCCTCCTTTTTAAACTTTTTAAAGGCAGTGTATTGGTTGACCCCAGCATTCAACTTTCAGTTAGGGAACCGGGCCGTCCTAATAGAACATTATTTAACTTTAATGTTACATTTGCCCGTACCGACACCTATTTCTTTTCCCCCTTTTGCGTTTGCCTCTTCAGCACAATAGCCTTAACCTTGGTCTTCTTTTCAAACGTTATCTGTGTTTAAAAGTACTTTAAAAAATAACGTTCTTTCTTATAATCGAAATATGTCCTAATTTGCTCAATTTGTTTGTTTCTTTTCCGGTCGATTAGCTTTTTTTTTTTTTTGTATTATTATTCTATTCTGAATTTTATTAGTTTTCTTGGTTTCCATGTTAATTTTCTTTTTCTTACATATTTATTTACTTTTATGTATTTTTATTATTATTATTATAAAATCAGGCTTTCTAGCTTTTCTAGAGTTTTTTGTTTCCGTCTGTTGGTCGACCACCATGCAATAACTCAGTACTCTCAGCTAACTCTTAGGTTATTCTGAACATATAGATTATTTGGAAAAATTAACGTTGTGACCAGTTTGCATACAAACTTAATTCTTTTAGAAACGATCGTGCATCTATGGCTTTATATCGTCGCAAACCTAAGTTTTAGTGGTGTTAAAGTTCAAAAGTTCATCCGAACAAGTTCTGTATTTCCGTATTAATGATTTATTGGTCTGTGCACAAACCAAATTCCTCATTAATTACTAATCCAGCTAGAAATTACAGGACCCAAATCACTTCTTAGTTCAAAGATCACTTGCAGCTTCGACTTTCAATTTCATTTGTAGCGCTTATCGCAAGCAGGTTGCCAAGAATATCAAGGTCAGAATCTTGGAAAGTTACCGATCGATCACAACTATCCGTCCGATCATGCTGGTTTATATTCAGAGTAACAGGCATTACATTCAAAGTGTTTTGCATTCATTACAACTAATGTCACTTGACTTCTAAATCCAGCCTCATTGAATACCAGATCATCTAGAAAGATCATTTCAATTTCGAATGAAGACTGATCGTTTTTGTATATTACTGAGCTTCCAAGAAAATTGTATCTTAAGATAAATCATTATCGCACCATACCTCTAAGCCACAGATACTTCAAAACAAGACCATAAATTCGTTGAAACAATCCAAACAACTTCAAAGAAGTTGTCCATGTTGCTTGCGCATCGAACAAGAAATATTGCATTTTATCTGCAACGATCTCGAGGTTTGTAGCTAAAATCGTTCGTTACGTTTTTCGGTTAGTCGTATCGTAACGTTTACATTACATACATACTGGAAAATGCCAAAGCTTGTTTGGCGAAAAATAAAATTCACAACAAAAACAACAACAAAAAAAACTAACTCCCGCATGATTATGAGATCGCAGCATGAGACTCTTAAGAAAATACCTGAACTAAACTTAAGACGGTAAAATAAGCGGGAAAGGAGAATAAATGCGGACAGCATTGCAATTCACGTTTGGTACACCAGGGCCTGGTGGTATGCCCTGAACAGTTGATTTCTGATGCAGTCGAGTATCTATAGCACGCAAAGATACAATATGTCTAATTGTTTGGCAGGCGGTAGCGGGAAAAAGCGAAAGTAAGTGGGGAATAGCTTATTACGTACGTGTTCGATGGTAAGTGAGTAAGTTGTCTTTGCGGCATACTGAAGTGGACATACAAGACTTTTACCTTTGCAGTTTACTTCTTCTTCAATCTGAAAGAAGACGGTGTGCGGTGCGTGTTTAGTTTTCAATTTTTGAAACGATTTTATTTAGATATTTAGGTTTTGCATGTTTTATTAGAACGGTACTAGATCAGTGATCTTAATAATATTTTTTTTTTCATTGTAAGTTGATTCAAGTGCCTTAGTCGTAATCAGGTTTGTTTTTCAACAACAGAAACTTTTCTGAGAAACAGTGCTAATATCTATTTCGCATACGAATTAGATAGTCTCGTATGTGAGTGGACTGACTAATTAAATAGTAACGTCTATATCAAAGTGCAAAATAATCATTTTCGGCGATTATACGGTGCTTTTAAATTAGCACGTACAGAGGGGTCTTTAACCGTTTTGCAGTCTTTATTCGAATCCGTCGAGAACGTAACCGAAACAGTAGGCGGCCGGGTGCAAGTAAAGAAAAGTAATTTAGAGAGATATTTATACATATAAAAAACATAAGTGATTTTAGCCGAAAACATGTCTAGCAGAAGTTGGTTTTTTGGAGCGTTGGCTGTAGTTTTCATAGGTAAGTAAGCTTTTGTTGTAGATAATTTTTTTTTTTTGGAAAAAAGTCCACTCTTGGCGAACGCTTGCCACAGTTAAGTCGCTGTGTGCATGTGGACAAGTGATTGAGTTACATGCGCAGGTACCAATTTGAGTTTAAGAGCTAAGTGATTTGACATGAAGTATAAGACTATTATGCAAAGATGAAGAGATTAATGTGTGCTTGAATTACATAATAGATGTTTGTTTTTTTAGAAAGTGTTTGAAATAGTAATTTAGTCGGATGATTTGCCTTATGATTAGAAAATTTGATGATTCATTATTGATTGAAGATGTGATTTATGGAGAATTTGATTGGAGTCTCATTAGACATGGAAGTAAATTTCAGTTATAATGACATTAAACATTTTGCTATTGAAAAACTTAATAGTCACGTAGATGATCTCTGATGAAATTCTTTAATAGCATGAGGAAAAATCAAATTGTTTCAGCCAAAAATTAATATCTTAATCTTTAAAAAAAACTGACGCCCAAACATTAGGTTCCATTCAGAATCAGTTTAAAACTGCATACTTTCCTTACAAAGCATACCTCTCATATTGTTAAGTCCTAAATAGGTCCAAACAAAACGTTATGTAATTATTCTGTCACCAACATTCATTCCAAAGTATGCTGCCAAGGATAAAGGTATACAATCTACTCGGGTGGTTTTCTTCGGCTCATTCTTTTGCGTCTTATTTTCCGGTAATCGTGAAACAAACTATGCGAACCGACTAAATCAAAGATAAGAGAAGCGGCCTTTTGTGGTTTCCAACAGTTGTCCTTGGTAGCTTTTTCATCGTCGTTGTCGTCGAAAACCTTTTCATGTTGCCACGCTCCAAAAGCCGTTTCTTCCGTTCTCCGTGGCCAATTTATTCACTTTTTCCTTTGGCATAGATAAAGGTAGAGTCGTCTTTTTCAGCAAATTTTATCTCTTTGTCCTGGTGTATTACTCAGAAACCAGCAGCCAAACGATAGCCAAGCAACTAGGATCTGGGCTTGTGTACTGGAGCAGCATCAGGACATCGGACAATCGTGGTTTAGTTTGATGCTTGTTGTTCAGCTCCGGTACTCGATGGGATAGTGAGCTTTGTTCGAGTCCAGTCCTATCGTCCTCGACGTTTTATGCCGGAGAGTGTACCGCAGCTCGAAAAGATTCCGGACGGCGAATTGTATATTTTAGGAGAGAGACAAAAAAAATTCCCGAGTGGATGTAATAGAGAACACCTTGTGCTTGCTATGTGAGCAATTAGACTAAGCCATTTTATTGTCCTCGCAATGGTTCGTCATTGTGCATCATTGTGCTAATTTTTTACTTTATTTCACTGACGTATTTTCGGTCAAGTTGAAATAAAATTTCCCCGTATCCGGAGGATTCGCAGGAAGAAGCATGTCATGATGGATTTATTGTTTGATCAAAATGATGAAATTTCAAGAAAATGTTCGTGGAAGGCCAGAGAAGTTGCCAGTATTTTCTGGTTATTTTGTAGCTCTGGTTTTTCATTAAATCAAATAATGTTTTCGCTTACATTAAGAAACCTTTCCCTAAAAGTAACAGGGTGCAGGCTTCCGATTAACTCGAAATTAAGACCAAAAATAAACCAATATTTTCTACCTCACTCCAAAAATCCAACTTCTGTCTGATTTCGAAACAATTTCATCTGGCAACACTCCAGCCCCTATATCTTCTCACTTAACGTACAACTTAAAGTCAACTAAAAAGCTAAATTTAAATCCGGTTTTATTACATCGAGACTCAGGCGCTAAGCACCAAAACACCATGTCTCTTCTGTATTCACTTAAATTTTCAACAACGAAACCTCGAAATCGATGCCTTTGTAAAGAATAGAGAATAGAGAATATCAGGTATGAAACTTGAACGAGTGCGTCTCTTTTGCTTGTGCAAATTTAATTAAATTCTTAAGTTTCGTGTTGCTTTTCTCATTAATTGTAATCGCTGGCCAACCAACCAGTCTGGGCAGCCAAACAGCCAAACAATCAGTATTTCAATTCTTCATTGAATCGATAAGAAAGAAAGTGAATTTTGTCGATAGACAATGAACTTACTGCCCCGTTGTTCGTTGTCACTACTTAACGAAAACGGGAGCGTTTGGTTGGTTGATTTTCAAGTCCCAATCAATTAGTGTGAACGATCTGAAGAATGATGGGTGAAACAATGCTTTGATGTTGTCGTTGTCAGGCTGGCTGTCAGTTGACAGGAATGAGAAAGTTTTCAGTTGTAAAGTACCTTTACATATGCCGAAAAATCAGAGCGATGGAATTCAATGACCCCTGAGCTGAATTTCAATGGCACGTTTGAAATGGTCCTTTGATGTTGTTGTTTAAACTGTTCTACTTAAGTCGCTTTTGACTTATTAACTTGATTTAATTATAATCGAATTTAGAGCAATTAGTCTAATGAATTTGTGCTTAGGAGAATACGACGAAAGAAAATTTATGGTGTTTTCTGTGCTTTCTGTTTTTTGGAGGAAATATTTGTTTTGTCCAAGAGAAACAGAAAAACACTTGGAGTGAAAGTGGTCTTAAATTTGTTGAGATATCTGCATAAACGGAGGAACACAGCCAAGAAACAAAGAATGCTCAAAAAATAGGCCACCAATCCGGTGTATTCTTCAAAAGGGACTCGAGGCACGTGGTAGTTATAATAGACAAAGATGCATATGATTGACTAGTAATGGAAAAACTCAGCATCAGAGATTATTATGAGTGTTGGAAAGATTAATTTCCCATTCAAACTAAATGAATCGAAAATGTATAATATAAATAATTTATACGAAAATTTATAATACGATATGAAAATGTCTAATATAAATATAAACAATAAACTGAGGGTCCCAATTCCAGCGCTGTCCAAGATTAAATGCCTTGATGCCTTCCAAAGATTCATAAATGAACGGCGGAAAATAGTCACCGCAATAAATCCACTGACCAGAACGATTGACACTTGGATTATGGAGGAATGCAAATCCATCGAAAAAATTCACAATACATCAGTAAAATCAGGAAGAGCTAATAAGTAACATAAAGCTGTGGCAAAATTACAAGAACATGACGATGATGATGTTGAAAAAATATTGACTGCTAGTGTGGATTGGCTGCTGGAGTGGAGGTGAAAGATGCAAGACCACTTAAAACTGGTTTTACATTATTGTTCATTTTAAAAGGGAAATATTTCAAAGTGACCAAAAAAGTCCCTATAAGAAATTCTTTAACACCACTAATAAGTGAGATATTCATAAACATACTGGATTGGAAACTCGAAGAAGAAAGCTGGCTTTCCTAGTTATGAATGAGGTACAAGGACAACATTTTAGTGATCGTTCACAAAGATGTTCGAGAGCATACTTATTTTTTTGTAATTTTAACGTGCCACCTGTGGAATAGGACTCCAAATACTGCACATTATTCTTCTACAACTAATTCCATGTTGGGGCTTCTTATTTTTCTATTAGTTCTTGTTTGCAAATAGTTTACCTTCGCGATCCTAACAAAATTCTTGAATTAGCTCTTTTTCGCATTCCGTTAGATTTGCTTTTCTTTTTCCTGCTCCGTTTCACTAAGTGTCAATCTAATCCTCATCATCTTTTACTCTTTGTTGATGTCAGCCTTGATTTTTAGGTAATTAATATTTATTCTTTTCTATATTAGCCTTGGATTTGGTGTAGCCCCTTCTTGGTGGAAAGACTTCAATATCTTCCTAAGTTTCAAATCAGGTGATCTATCTAACGTTTCCGATTATCGTCCCATATCTTTTCTCTGTTGTTTCAGTAAACTCCTTGAACGCCTTTACGATAGAATTTATCCATTTCTTCAACTTATTCTAGTTCTTGAGCAGCATAGTTTCATCAGCCACCCCTCTACAACGACCAACTTAATGGTGTTAATTTATTTTTCTTCGCCTTCAGCACTTGATTCTCAACATCAAATTGATGCAATTTATAGGTGATTTTCGAAAGCCTTTGAACTTGTGAAGCGGCATTTTTTATCCCCGTTTCTCTTGGTTTTCATTCTATTTTCATAGCCGTACCTTCTGGCCGACTTGGCCAGCCCATTGCAGTTTTTGTAATCCTATGACGGATGAGACTTCCGGCTTGTCATATATGGTATGTAGCTGGTTGTTGTTTCGGATTCTCCATCCATCTTCTTCCCGTATTGAACCGAGGAGGTATACAAAGTTGTTTACGTTTTCAAGGTTATAGTCCACTATCGCTATGTTTTGTCTTACTGGCGTTCTTTTCCTTGATTGGGTCATAGCTTTTGTTTTTTGCTCGTTAATTTGAATACCACCTTTTTGGCAGTTTCGTCTAGTGTTACAAATACTTCATTGGCGTTGTTGAATGAACGTGACATAATATTGTTGTAATCAGCGTAAGCTACTAGCTGTGCCGACTTAAGCTTAGTACTGTCTTCGATTTCACGTGAAATTTTCATACAAAATTTCACGCGAAATCTGTTTCGGCGAAAATTTGGCTCCATAATAGGCAAGAGTTATATTCAGTTCTTAGCATGAAAAGTTGCTTGGAAGTTGCTTTGAAGTTGCTTTCGCTTTGAAAATGCAGTGGGCATTGACACATGTCTACAATTATTTCACGCCAATTCAATATGTGCAATTCATTCTTTCGAGCTAAAATGTGATTTTTGGTGTTTGAATTTGAAAATTGAATTGTGCAAATGTCTTTATGAGACTCCTTTTGCAACTTATCCAGCATCGTTTCTTGTTGCCAGATGCCTGCAACAGTTCCATGGATTGCCCTTAAAATAGAAATCGCGCCTGTCTTCAGGAGCTCCGCAGGGATCCCATCGATGCCCGGTGCTTTGTTGGATTTTAGGCGGTCCATGCCCTGTCGGACTTCATTTAATGTAGGAGGGTGAGATGAGGCACTGTCAAGGTATGTGCCAATTAGTGATGGCGATTGGTCGTAGATGAGAAACTATTTTGTGGCTACATATTTCCTTTGCATAATTTGTCATTTGAATAAAATGTCCTTTGTGTTTCGTTTTCATCCGAGAATTTCATCGAAAGTTAGCCATTGGAAAAATTTCTCGAAAAATTTGAACATTGGTTTTTTTTGTTGATTTATTGTAAATGCTTTGCACGTGAATATATAATACATTGTTGGTGCAATATTTATGAAAATGTCTGGTGCGGGTAACTCTTTGTTAGCATTACATCCAAAAATATACCAAATCTGCTTCACGTTAAGATAAACCCACCCAATTGGATTGAATGACTGCACTGGAAGATAAAGGGGTGAAAAGTATTTTAAGGCTACCACCTTCAAAACTTTTCAAATTTTCGAAACATAAAAAGTTGTTACTTGTCATTGCAGGATTACTCCCATTTGAAAATTTTATGACAATCGCTTAGTAATGTCGCTTAATAAAAAAATGCAATTTAAATGCTTGGTAAAGGAATGTAAAAAATAGTACAAAAACTACCATAGTTGGCAGCTCTTTCATGATTTTTCAACGAAATTTCCAAGGAATTTGTTTTGCAATAAGGTTCATTTACTGCACGAGTTTTGTTTTGATTTCATAATTGCATCGGAAGTTGTAGAGAAAAAAGCTTTGTCTTGCTGAGCAAATTTACAAGATTTAGGAGACAAAAGTTACCATAGCTAGCAGTTCTATCCCTGTTTTAAATTCGTTAAAATTTGTTGGCACAATCGGAAGCTATTGGCCAGAAATCAGTTTTCTTCTCAGTCATTTTCTAAGATGGAACCACTGCCACGGGGTTGCTCGGATTTCAGAATCACTTCTATCAAACTTGATCCCAATAAAAAACCAACATGCTGTGTAAATTTCGTATTGATCGGAATATCCGGTGGTCAGTTCTCGAGAGCAGAAGTTTCGACTGTTGCAAATAGAGATATTTTGATGATGTGTTGCTCTTCTTGTGCAATTTTGAAAATTTCTATTTGACATGGTGGACAAAGATTAAGATTTATCAATAATGTGAATTTTTTTTTCAAAAAACCAAAAATTTCCCAAGGAGGGATGATGTTTTAAAAAATTTTTTCATCTGCCTACCGTACAGTCTAAAAAATTTATGCGCGTGCAATTTTGGCCAATGTCAATACGCTTTGCGTCAAAGTTTTTAACAAACCGAAATTAAAAAAAAAATCCTTGCCTCCTTTTAGGCACTCAGCGCCCACATTGGGCTCATAATTTCCAATTTGTTTTTTTTTTAATCATGGACAAGCATAAAATATAATTAGTGCTCATTTTGAGTGCTTTATTTTAACGAAAATGTACTCGGCATAGATATATAGAGTACCTGAAGTATTACCAAAATTCCCACCGCAGCCAAAGGGTTAAAGATATCTTAATTAGCACTAGTCCTTATATATATCTATGTCCTCTGAAAATTTCAGCTCAATCGGATAACGCACTCCAGAGATTATTTCCTCTAATATTTCCGCTGAGATATATATATATATATATATATATATATATATATATATATATATATATATATATATATATATATATATATATATATATATATATATATATATATATATATATATATATATATATATATATAGAGAGAGAGAGAGAGAGAGAGAAAGAGAGAGCGAGAGCGAGAGAAAGAGAGAGAGAGAGAGAAAGAGATATGAATTATCTGCAAAACGAGTCTAAAAAATTTGGCAGTTTTACAGATATTATACATGGTAAAATATTAAATAATGTGCTACATTTGAGTCAAATCATTACTTTGAGCAAATAACAATAGGTCTGTTCGCATAATTTCAGTCACTCAATTTTCCTGAATCATGTGGTGGGGGAATTCATGAAAAGTACGAAAACACTCTCATTGCATTTCCTGAAAATTGACAAACAAAAGTATCAGTTGTCAGTTTTTGGGAGAACAGTAGTGATTATAAAGTTATCCTTAGTGGTGATAAATTATCGCCACAAAAATATTCGAACTTCATAACAACATTACGCAAAAAATGTGTTGCTCGCGCCACTCCGTTTGACACTACCCAGTATTTTTAAGTAGCTCAGACCCTAAATTTTTCAGTTTTCAGTAAAACGGAGTACAAAAACGGCTTCATTGTAATTAATGGCAATTAATCGCAATTGATCGTAGTACTCGAACAGACCTAATTTATTTTTCATGGCCACTTAATTTGCTGTAATATCGTTGCAAATTTGAATGCAGTATGTGATTTATTAACGTAATCGAAAGTTTTCAGTGGAAAAAAATATAACTTATGGACACATAGCCACAGCGTAAGGAGTTAGTTCCTAACCAGCGTGCGGACTCCGTATATGTATACGGTCCAAAAATCCAGTGATCTAACCTGAGATTGTATTGTTGGTCAGCCTGGAAAGTTGGAAGAAATCGTATGGAACAGAAAGAAATGCAATATACGATTCGACAACTACATACTCAGGCTAGATTTTTCGCTGCTCACATACGGCTCACTCTCGCAAAAAATACTAGCACACTTTCAGGTTGCTTTGACAGATAATGCATTGCGTAAATGGAGGCGCAATTTCAAGGTCAAAGTGTTTTTTCTGGAAAAGGGAAGGAGTTCACCCACTTATCATTCTATACACTTTGACATAGCCTCAAACTAACCTTCTAGATGCCATCTATCCCAAATTAAGATCTAAGATATCAAATTTATCATAGATCATTTTATGTTTTTCTAAAATATTTGCCAACATTTTTATTATTTTGCTAGGTACGTGTAATCAAAAATTGAATCGTGCGTCTATCAAAACGCATTCCCCATCCAACACTGTATAGTCACGCAGCATATTGAATTTTTGTCAAGTCGTGCACTCAATAACAGATCTCAGAAGAGTATTTACGAGTACATACTACATAATAAAAAGAGTTTTTTCCATCAAAAGCATCTTATGATTCAATTCAAGATTCTATCACAAAAAAATATGTCGTTACAGTAAGTTACAATAAATAACGCGATTTTTATAGATTTTGAATTACGAAAGTGTAAGTGAAAGTAAAGTAACATCACTAAAAATGCCAAGAACTAAATTATAAGCATAAAGTGCACTAAATTGACAAAAAATTAACTAATTTGTTGTCATTTGAAGCTTAATTGAAAATGTTTGTCAATTCTTCAGATACAAAAGTACAATAAAAAAGTAGAAATATTGTTCAAACAGCCATCTGTCGTTTGGTCTGTTGTATAGACACAATAATAAATTTCCAGACAATAGCTCATATAATCAACAGATCCAAAAAAGATACCCAAAAAACCGAACGTGACTTAGTTACCTAATAAATAAAATTTCATTTCGTGACTAGAATTTTCCGTTTACAATATATAAGGGTAGCTAACTAAGTGTCAGTGTCTGGATTCCGGTAACTTACCACACTCTGCGCGTAAAATAGCAAATAATAATAATAACAATCGGAAATGAAGGTGAGTTAGCTGGTTTCGCAGAAATGTGTGAGAAATTAAATAATAATTAGATTGAGTTTTCGGGTCGGGTGCAAACAGGCGGCAGAATCAAATACAACCAGACTTCTGGTGAAGACACAAGGTATGACTAGGTGTGATTTCGTGTCATGAATGATAAGGGTTGAAGTCGTTTGTGATGTTATAATAGACCGCATCGAATAGTTCATTTGATGGTATTCTATCGAAAAGTGGTGATCAAGTTTCAACTACGAAGCATATGTATAATTGGCGAATTTGGATTCAAGCATGATGCCATTGAAATTAGGTTGATTTATGAATCTGGCAATAGTAGACAATAGAGGCATAGTGCCATGCGGTTTAAATGAGATGCAACTTCGTGCTTATGAAACGATGTGACGATTCATCTTTGAATTAAGACAACTGAATGAGATATCATGCCTTGAAATAATGAGCCTTGATTTTGTTAGATTATTGCATTATCTTCGGGCGAATCAACAATGACATTAATTATTCCGAGCTGACGATCTCTTTCACTGTTGATATTATTTGTTGTCCTTCATTAACTGCTTTTTCTACTAGTAAATACACCCGTACATTTTTTGGTATATGTCACATGAATGCCACAAACGTGTCGAAACAATGTGGCGAGTCAGTTCCAATATTTCATTGAAATATAGTTTTCATTAGTGATGTTAGACCTGAAGATTATGCAGTGTGTATGGCTCAAATGATTATGGAAAATTCGTTTTTATATAGTTTATCGTCCATTATATATTTTATTCCAAGGGGAGATAATGACTGAGTTGTAAGCAATGTAACTGTCATGCTAATTTGAAAACTAAATATAGATGAGGATGTTTTAAATAAACAAAAACTAGATTACAGCCACAGTCTAGATGCATTTGATCACTGTGACTTTATTTTCATCATTAAAAATTTACTAAGCCATAATAAAATGTTTTAATACCCATCAAATCCTTATTTTTGAGCTCCAAATTTTTTTTCTATCAGTTACACTTCATTAAACTTTCTCATAAAATTTGCTTTGAATCTCAATTTTTACTATTTTGTTCAGAATAAATCGTCTGAAATCAAAACCCATACAATACAAATCAGAATCGCCTCACAAACAAAATAACGAACAATATATTATGATCCCAAAACAGACCTGGAGCGAACGAACCAGCGAATAGAAAATATACAACGCAAAGCTGAGTTTTATTGAAATGATCATTCGAGCCTATAGTAGTAGCCCATTTGTGCAATATATATCCTGAGCACTATAAAAACCGAAACAATAATGAGGCAACCAAGACTACGACGAATGATGGCGGTAACGGTGATGACAACGGCGACTATATTGACTTGGACCGAAAAGTATATCTTACGACCTATGCAGCAACCGAACAATCGAAATCGTTCTCTTAGCCAACATGAATACATAAGCATCAATAATAATACAAGAACAAGGCATTGTTGCAAAAAGAATAAGTCTTCGAAACTTTGCTACTACCCGTACCCGAACCAGAGAAAAAGTCAGCTCAGCTCCCATTTATAACATTCATACATATTTCCACAGAATATCTTATTCTTGGCCTCGCCATATATGTAGGTAATACACTGATCAAAAAGCACAACATAGTTCGGCACAACACAACAAAATATAGCATAAGACACCACACCACACACGAGGACCATAAACATTTATGCGTTTCCATATAAAGTTCTTTCACATATGGAATACGAAAACAGCCTGTGGATTCGTTTTGATTTCTTTCATACAATAGATACGCTGACTGGGATGGTGCTGGCCGAAACCAAGATTTTCTGCTTCCGCCTCCCTCTGATTTTGATTTTCGTATTCTTATTTTATTTATTTTCTTGCTCGTGTCGTGTCCTATTATTATATTCATTTTGTATGTAGAATTCTAAAGGAAAAAGTGGGCAAGCGAACGAGCGTGCGTCGCCACCACTAAGGGAACTGACGAGCTGACGTGAACAATCAAAAACTTTTAAAAGTTTACTTGACTCGTAGACAATAAAATCCAACAGCAGTAGAGTATCGGAAAAATTCACAAAAATTCTTTCGGTTGATCTTTTATGGGATGTTGAATTTTCTGGTCATATTAGCATATGAATGAGGTGGAAGAGAAAAGTTTGAAGTTAGTTCACGTTTAGTTGAATCGGAGACCATTTGACTTTGGATTTAAACTTAAGTAACCTCTAAGAACATATCCTTTGCCAAGAACGTAGAAGAGAATGTGATATGATTATTTGCAGAAAAAGGATACAAAAATTCATTTTGTATGTTTATTATAGTAAAATTTTTGTGTGGCCTAAATATTTTTAAGTTGAAAGCGTGTTTCTTCCTTTGATACTTTTGCTGCACACACAAGTTTACAAATTAACCATTAGAAGTATTAGAAGTCCGAGAATCTTGAAATTTATATTTATTGGAAACTAAGATGTTCCGAGCTTTGTTTAGATACCTGACGATTGGCAACTTACGCTGATCTGTCTCGTTCACAAAAAGGGAGGCACAACGGAGTGCAGCAATTAATGATAAGAGCATGAATTCTGAAGAATCCTGTCTACAAAGTATTCTCCGCTATCATACTAGCAAGATAGCCCCATTTGCTCAAAAACTGATGGACCCTTTCCAGCGAGGCCTCAATCCCGCAAAATCATCAGCAGATCAGTTGTTGTCTCTGCGGCAGTCGGTGGAAAACCTTTAAGAATACGATTTAAAGTTATTCTATCTTTTCATCAATTTAAAAGCTGCCTATGATAGCATAGCCAGAGTAAAACTTTATACGGCCATGAGGCAGTTCTACATCCCAACCAAACTAATAAGGCTGACAAGACTGGCCATGAAAAATGTCCAAATACAGATGAAGTCAGCTAGATCCTTAATAAAACGTAAAGCAATCCCACGAGAACCCTCGTACGGGTCTAGGGGTTGAAGCTGGTAGAGAGCTTCATTACAATTTTTTAGTCATTGTGGATACGAGTGTGGAGTGATTAGTTCCACGACTCACTTTACCCCTGATTTGAATCAGGAACCTAATCAGAGCTAGGTGAACTCAAAGCTTGGTGCACGGATCCTCGTCCGAACCTGGATTCGAACCATGGACCCCACACGCAAGAAGCCAGTGCTCTACCCACTAGGCTACTCAAGCTTAATATGCCCATTTATAATCAGTAACGATCTACATCATGGGGATGCCCTCTCCTGCGTCCTTTCAGCCTGGTGCTTGGAAAAGTCATCCGTGATGTCGAAGTGATCATGAGGAGTACCACTTTCACTAAGTCCACCCAATTGCTGTCTTCTGCTGAAGACGTTGACATCATGCGTCGGCAAGAATGACTTGTCGAAGAACTCTTCATGAGAATAGAGCTTGTCGTGGATGACAAAAAACTGAACATATATGAAATATGTGGCAGCAGCTTTAGCACTGATCAAACCGACCAACATCACATCGACAGCAACGAAAATTTGTATAAAGAATCTGAAAAAGATAGATGAGTATAGCGGCAATAAAGTTGAAATATTCAAATTGGAATTGTTTTTGCGGGATGATTAAAATTGAACAACTTTTTATTAACATTAAAAATTTTAATCTACATTAAAAATTCTATTTTGACAAAGTGGTTTCGAAAGTATGCACTGCTTCTCATCAGACACCAGCACACAGTGCATACTTGACTGGCGTGACCACTTGCAGGTGGAAATCATTACATTTTTATTTATGCTAGTTGTGACAAATTTTAACATCTCCGACTTATATCAATGGATATAATTTTACTTAGTAAAGGTAACTGAATTTCTATCTAAGGTCAAAAATCATAGCCGATAGCAATGGCGACGAAAAAATCCGCGGGCGACTGTTAGCAGCCGCACAAAACCTTATTTAATCTATCAAAGCTATTCTGCTCAAGTTTCTCCAAGAAGACTAAGCTCTTGATGTTCAAGATCTTGGTCTTACCAGTCCGCATGAATTAATTGAACACACGGGTTCCAAGCAAGTATAATTGCGAAATTTTATCTGCGCTGGAGAGAAGGATCCTGCGATGGATAGTTGGTGCCCGATATGAGGATGAACGATTCTGCCACTTTCAATGCTACGCAATATATAAGCGAGATCGTGACCGCGAGATCATTGACATTATCAGGCCCCATAGGCTGCGGTGAGCTGACAACTTAGCTAGCATGAGCGAGGAAGATCCACCTCAAAAAGTCTATGGAGATAGGATCATTGAAAAGAAAAGCCAAGACAGGCCTTGTCTTTGGTGGAACGAGGGTGAATGCGAGTCCCAAAAAAAAAACGCTAAGAATATGGCAATTTTGGTCGTGCCAACTCTATACGTCTGGAATTTTCTTCTGTGGCAGGCCTAGATCGCACTAACGTTTTTTGTTCCGTTCATAATAATGATTCTTTGAAATAGTATTATATTAGTATTATTCTTTTAATAATATTATCGTTACCAAAATAGACATTTGCTTCATTGTAATTTCGTGCAAGGGCAGATTCCAAAATTTTCCACCATTCGTTTGCATAGCATGAATCTAACCACTAACTTTGGGCCATGTATCATTGAAGTATCTGTTTTGTGTTTTGGAAGTCTTTTTTTTTCTTAAAATTAACAACGGAATTGAAAAACAATACAACGGTGTCTTTATCAAAAATATTTTTTTTTCGTCACAGTCTAAACGCAAAAACAAAACATATATTTTCTTTTCCTAAGCCTAGTGGTACAATTCATAAATATAACTTGGTCAGTACATACATGTGGGGTGTATTTACTTCGACAGAAAACCAACTCTTGGGATTCTTTTGTTACCTTTTTCCAGAAACTGTGGCACATACTCTTACATCTTTTCAAATGAAAAGCAAACCTAGATGTTGACACGAATTTGTTACAATCCGGATAGGAACAATGCACAGCTTGTTATCGCACTGCCTGAGGAAACATCAATGCCAAGAACATCTGCAATCGTTAATCTCTTATGGGTTTCTATTAAATGATGCACATCCAAGCGATTCCCAAAATCGTTTGAAGCTAAATGACGCGAAGAACTCACTATATGCTTCGCCTTCTACTTTTAGTGGTGCTGCGAGAGTCCACTCTTGAATGAGGGTCGAATTTGAGCTCCAAACTACATTTGAGGCAAAAAAATGCAAAAGCAGATAACTACAATTGAGGCAAAAAAAAACAAAAGCAGATAAAGGGAAGAAAAGCAAGGAAAAGCGGGGTGCGTATGAGATGGTGGTAACTCTTGTGTGGAATTTGACAGCAGATGAAGATTTTCACCAGATGAAGACACGTGGCTTCAAAATTTGAGCCACAAAGAAAGTCAGTTTGTTAAAACCATCAAAATTTGGAATTTAGGAACGACTAGCTCTACGAACAGCGGTGGAAGCAACGAAATAAATAACAAGTTTAATTTTAAGTAGTTATGAAACTTTAATTTCCCTCGTTGATGTAAGTGACGTGTAAAACTGAGTATTGTTGGATAGAGCAGTCCTGCGGATATCAGAAACCTTAGTTGAACGATAGAGTTTTGCGTTTTTGTTAGAAATGTAACGAGTAATAAATTGAAATGTTGTGAATTGGTATGTCGGGTGGGTTTGTCGGTAACACTTGATAAAATATCTATATCATTAATCTAGCTAACACCTTGGCTTAAGTAAAGAAAGTTTCATCAGTGGAGTTTCACCCAGCGACCGAGGGTTTTGAACCCACAAGCTGTCCTTGCGGTGGGCTGTATCTGAATTCTAACATACTAACAGAATTTTTGACCTTCTTTCTAGCCTTCCTTGTGACAGAATTTCGTTCTCGGAGTGCTCCCTATTTTGATGTTGACTTCCACCACTCTCTGTTGGAAGTGGTGATTATAATACTGATATCAACTCCGAGAAATTCCTTTAACTTAGGTTATCCTGGTCTGAATTTATTAGATTATTACGTTGTAACAGAGGCAAAACAAGACAAGTCTCTCCGGAGAGAGGTGTCCAGTATATATCTAGTACTGATGCCTGCCCACCACCAACTTCAGTAGGCTGAAAGTACCCACCACTCAGTAAGGCGTTAGCTACTGTAGAATCTGATTTGTGTCGTTTACCCGTCGGGTACTAACAATATAGTTGTTAAGAGTTTTCAAGCCTAAACTAATATGCGGTAACTAAGCCACGGAACATATTTTACACGGTTTAGCCCATTAGATTTTGATGAATGAAAACAGTAACAATGAGCAAATCACAGCTCGTGGTTCCGATTATTGATTACGGTTATCGTTATTAATCAAAAATTCACTTAACCGGCACCCGAACCCGAACGTTAAAACTGATATAAACGAGATGTATCATACGATGAAATACCAGTAAGCGAATATTTGTTAATATTTGAAATATTTGAAACTTGAATATTTGTTGACTTGAAACTATAGAAACGAGCAAAAAATGATGTTGAAAAAATTTGAACGATAAGTTACTTCAGTATATGAAGCAACTTAGCACACAAATAGGAATAAAATAGAAAATGAATGAGTGCTCAGCTTTCAAAAAAATTCAAGACCATGTTGTCAACTTTTCTTACTAAAGATGTGACCATTTGGCAACGGCATTTTTCTGACATTCTTTTTTTGGTGCTTTCATGTGTGGTGTGATGACTTGGTGCGCACGAAATCTACGCTGATTTATTCAAGGCAATTGATTAACTTTCGTGAGTCGAACCAACCCTAATTTACGCCTACCAAACTATTCAAGCATATCCATCCTCGTTTAGAAGTTTTTAACCGATTGAATACATTTTCCAAAGCCTATTTTGTCGCCAAGACAAGACAGCTCTTAGATATTTTGGGCTGGTTTATACAAAACCAATACGAACTTGTGTTTTCTCTGATTTTTTTTTGTATTTTCGTGCCTTGCTGAATTAGCGCAGACAAAAAATGGCGGAAAAATGAAATGAAAATATACTGTAAATAATTATCTACTCGCACCCAACACAATATGAAACCTCAAGCAAATAATTGCCAGAATACAAAAAGATATAAGTTTAAAATGAAGTAGTACTCAGTTCACCTCGTTTAACATTCAATTTAAGAAAATTATTCACGTAATCACTTTGTACTGATGATATGTACCTACCATCATTACCATTTAGATTCATAATATCACCGAACAGGTACATTTTCAACAAACTTATTACCCGAGACCAGAGTACTCTGTCTGTCATTAACAAGCTTGAATTCATCTCAACTCACAAGGCGTTTATTACCTACCTGCCGTGGCCACAAGCTTAAATCATCTTAGCTCGCATTGAAATTTCCATTTCAAGCAAATGAAATTGTTTGAAATTAGGTACCCATGCAAGCATGCATCAGATTTTGCGCAATAATTTGCGACGAGAAAAAAATTTTCATATTTCACTAGCAAATATTTAACGGTTAGATACTTACGAACGAAAATAGATACCAGATCTTGAAGATACCAATAACTAGCTTTTGAGCTATTTAGATACACTAAATAGTGTAGGTATAGGCATGTTTGCAACGGTTTAGTTTAACTGACGGTGAAAGTTTTCTCATATAACATGTGTAGGTAATAATTCGATTTTCAAGCGATAGAAAAACACTAATTTCCTACTGCAGAGTAAAATATAATAATCGGATTTTCTATTCGTTTTTGTATTGGCGTGCTGCAATTATTGCAGACAAGCAGCTCTCAAAAAATTGATCCGAGACAGATTCGTGGATCGAATGTGGTGCATTGATCTTTTGCTTGTTTCGTGCATTCATGTAAACATGTTTTGTGTTTTTCAAAGCGATTTTGTATGTCTTTAGGCCCCGAAAGCGGTTCATTACCGCATGCATATAAATATGCTTAAATAATTTAAATATTATATCATCGAACATCAGGTAAATATGAATTAGTAATGATGGAAATTATGTATTCGTATTTAATTCGATTCAGGTAGATTTGTTGATCGATTTTGAAGCATAATTTTAATTGATACAAATTGCTAATGAATGCATGCATTAGAGGGAACAAAACAAGTTGGGGTCGAGTTTTTCGAATTTGAAAATGATAATATGCATTCATGCAGATTATTGAAAAACGATTTTTTTGTTTCCAGTTTTAAAATAATATATGCGCGTAATTACAACAAATTTTGAAAACACGTAAATACGTTGATGCTCTTCATCAGTTAGCCTAATTTACAATGTTCGGGTAAAATAAATCATGATAAGTGAAATGTTCACTACCTAAATGACCAACGAATTAATTAATTAAGTACACGCCGAAGAGTGCAAATTGTTCATTTTGTTTTATTTTATTTATCAACCAAGCAAGGTACAAGTAACAAAAACAGTAAAAAAAACAAAATTGGAAATTACGAGTACATAGAAATAAAACGAAAAATTAAATAAAATAATTAACAAGATAAATCAATAACAAATAAATAAAACATAGAACATATAGCTTATGATAAAGGGTTGCGGATGGCTTGGAAAAGGGAGGATTTGAAGGATAATTTTGAGACTGTTGGAGAATACAGATTACTTATGCTATTGAATATCCTGCAGCATCTATTTATCGGCTCATTAGCTGCGTAAGTAGTGGAGTGTGGATATTCCTTAAGTAAACGAGAGGACCTGGTGTTTCTTACAGGGTCATTCAAAACTATTTTGCTATTCAGGAATTCAACTTTGATGACGCCTGTAATGACGTCAAATGTGAAGCAGGCTGAAAGCAACTTTCTTCTAGATGCAGGTGTTAATAAGTTTAGATGACCCAGTCGAAACTCATAAGGAGGAAGGGTATTAAAATCGTAAGGGCTGTATAGTTCTCTCAATGCGAAAAGTAAGAATTGCTTTTGTATGGACTCGAGTCTGCTACTGTGGGTTTCAAAAGCCGGATTCCAGTAAATGGAAGCATATTCGAGAATGGGGCGTACAAGTGAGATGTATAAGGTTCATGTGACCCACAGGCTACGAAATTCCTTGGCACGTCTTTTGATGAAGCCTAGCTGTTTGTTTGCACGGGAAAGTATTTTATCATAATGCAAGTTGAAGTGGAGTCGCTCACCCAAGACAACACCAAGGTCGACAACGTTATCAACTCAAGCTAACAAATTATTCCCGAGGAAGTATGTGTTATGTGAGACGGTGCATTTTCGGGAGAAACTTATAACTTGGCACTTAGCAATGTTGAGAGAGAGCTTATTTTCATTGTGAATCAAGTTTGGATTGGAGAAAGAGTGCATCGGGTTTAGATTTAATGATATGATAGACTTTGAGATCGTCATGGCAATACCTCTATAATTTCCGATACAGCGTCTATCGCCAATTTTGAAGACAAACAGGATGGGAAAACTCCAGACGAAAGTGATCTGTTGAAAAAAATATGAAAGGGAGTTATAAGCTGCTCTACATATTTGCGCAAGAAAGTTGGAGGAAGAAGATCTGGCCCTGGACCTTTATACATTCCCTCAATACATAGTTTATTGGAAATTTAATAGTATCTTTGAAAACCTGGCTGTAAAGGTTTGCTGCGCTTTGATGATGATGACTTATGATTCACTGTGTATAACTGTAGCATTTGTTGCGAGATAAAGCTGTGAAGAAAATGATAGTAAACGTTTTGAGATGCATTAACATTTTTTATGGATCTTTGAACATAATATTATTCATATAATTTTTATCAATTTCCTTGATAATTTTTTTCATTAATTAATGTATTATAAATTAATATGTTTCTATTTTATGAAATTAATCATCATCATTTATTCAATGCTAGTCTACTATTAATTAGCACAAGGTGGGTGAAATAAATTTCAATGATGCGAAAACTTCATTGACAGTTTTTAAGTTTTTTCATTTTCGTGGTCATAATAAGTTAGATGCATATACATTAAGCATCCGTATTCAATTTCTTGCCTACAAAGAATTTTCGCGTTACCCCACTTTGAAAACAAAATGGAGACAAAAGGTTAAGCACATAAAGCACATTTATGGGTTTTTGTGTAGAAAAACTGGATAGTTAAATTACGAGAGTTAAAAAAGGGAGACATTAACATTTGACTTGGACCCTGGATTACACAAAGCTCAGACCTGGCGGAGGTTATCAAGAAAGGGACAAATTAAGCTGTAAACTAAAAAGCCAGCTAAGTCAAAGGCTCAAAATTTCTTTCGAACACATTCTAGCTTTTCTAGTGTCACAGGAACAGGGATTGATGTACGAAAACTTTCAAAAAAATTTCAAAAATTGGAACACCATAACATATTTAGCTAGTCTCGAGATAGAATAAATTTTCATTTACCTTGAAACCTTAAAACATCACAAATAAATGAAGGAAAAATAAAAAAAATTGCGTACCGGAATTAGTCAGTCAAGAGTCCGCATTCTTTTCGAAAACATCAGGTAATGAAGATGTTAATCGGAAGCTTTACTCACAATAAATTTTTAATGTTAATAAAATTTTTAATGTTAATAAAATAAAATTTTTAATGTTAGTAAAAAGTTGTTCAATTTTAATCATCCCGCAAAAACAATTCCAATTTGATTCTGCTTTCGGAGGCTGTTTCCCGTTTCAATATGCTCGGCTTCGATAAGCTGTAGAAATGATATACGTTGTCTATGCTGATTTATAGACAAGAAGGGAACCGTGATAAAATTCAATTACCTTTACTAAGTAAAATTATATCCATGGATATAAGTCGGAGATGTTAAAATTTGTCACAACTGGTATAAATAAAAATGTAATGATTTCCACTTGCAAGTGCAAGTCAAGTATGCACTGTGTGCTGGTGTCTGATGAGAAGCAGGGCATACTTTCGAAACCACTTTGTCAAAATAGAATATTCAATGTAGATTAAAATTTTTAATGTAAATAAAAAGTTGTTCAATTTTAATCATCCCGCAAAAACAATTCCAATTTCAAAGAAAGAGATTTGGTTTGAAATGATAAGAAATCATCAATTCTAGCAACCTTTTTGTAGCCGCGCAGCCGGTCTTTCCTGTGAATTTTGATATGACAATGCGGTCGTTAGTTGCCGCCAATTTTGAGTGCTCAAAAAAATATGCAATTTGACGATGAGGAATTCTTAAAATTTTAAACTGACTGTGTAAATGAAGCATTGAATATATCAATGGTTTGCATTTTTTCCCAGAGAGCGAAAATTTAAAGGAAAATCGATGGTTTTCAATGAATCATTTTAAGCGCCTGCCGGGGCTTGAGTGTTAGTCGCACATTCATCAGAAATCACATAAGCCTGTTTTTTTAAAAGATCCATAAGTCGTGCAAGTTTTGTAGATTACGCAAAGAATATATTCTAGTAGTTTTATTTCTTGCCGAATAGAACTTTTAGTCAGTTCTTTGTCTGGTCCAACTGAAAAGCCTCTGGACAGGGCGGTTTTTGCTTCGATAGTTGTTTTCATTTAGCTGAATTATATCAACATGTTTTTTGATACTGATTTCCTTCTTCATCAGTTTCTAATCGAATCGTTTGAAATACATGTAGATTAATTTTTTTAAATTTTCATTACGACAAAATGATTTCTCAAGGAAGTAAACGACTTGGATTCATTAAGGAGTTAGGGAGTTTCGGAGCCTTTGGGCTACAAAATCTCTATACACCGCACTCGGTCGCCTTCTTCTTGAGTATGTTTTTGAAATTCACAGCCAGAGATTTGAATCTATTCAAACGCAATTCTTGCTATTCGCTCTTAAAAGTCTTTATCATCCTTGTGATTTTAGAAATTTACAATCCTATGAATTTCGCCTTAGACTTCTAAAAGTATCACCTCTTGCATCCAGAAGATTAATGTTATCCGCCTGCTTCAGTTTCGATGTCATTAGAGACGCTGTTAATGTCGACTATATACAGGAAAGATTTGTGCTTAATCAGCCCGTGAGAGTCACTAGATCCTGACGAATGCTAGTTGAGTATAAGCATAGCACCGCATATGCTGATAATGAGCCAATAAATAGATGCTGCAACAGCTAACACTTTTCCCCCACGATATCCAAAGCGTCCTATAAAAACAGAGTTATCAAGGCTCTCATATACTACCCTCTCTAGTCCATCGGCCTAGTATATCCTCTTATGACTTAGGACTAATTATTTTTATAATTGATTAATTAATTATTTCATTTCATTTTGCGTGTTTACTTACTATTGTGACCTACATGTGATTTAGCTATTATATATTTATATATTGAATGTTTATTTATTTGTATTTTATACCTTATTTAAATCTTTTTTTAAATATGCTTAGTTTTTTTTTATTTTTATATTAATTTCATTTATATGCAATATTATTCCACCTTGTTTGGTGAAAATAAATAAAACTAATACTTTTCTTCAGATGAAATCTTCATCTTCCCATGTCATTTTCCTCTTTTTCTTGTCATTATTTTTTTTGTATTTTTTATAGCTTCAAAATTAAAAAGGTTGATTAGAATTTTTTGAAGGATATAGTTACGAGCTAAACTAAATTGAATATCAAAATTTTGAAAGCTTAAAAATCACATAACTTTTCAAGAGCACACAGCCATAAAAAAAATGTCTAGAGATGTTTAAATAAAATACATGTAAAATCGAAAAAAAATTGCTAATTTAAGATTGATTTAAAATATATATATTGTTCATTCAGAAAATGTTTATTATTAAATCCTTAAAGTACATGCCTAACAGTAAATGAAAATATTTTTTTACTAATTTTTCAACACAAAATGGCGGCGATGCAAGCGAATGAAAAAACACATCAAAAACTGCCTCGTACAACTTAACGCCTTTTCCGGGGAACTTGCAACATTCAGAGAGAGAAAAATATGCTAATGAAATAAATAATTCATAGGTGAACCGATAAAATTTACAAAAAAAAAAATTAGTTTTTACATTAATATTAGATTAAACATAAAAATCGATTATTTTTCAAAAAAATCACGCTTTGAACATTAATAAACAAATTATTTTTCTGAAATTACAATAACATTTATGTTCAACGAGGAGATAATACTCTTTCGTAGATGTGGTATAAATTTCAGCCGGATCAGTTCAATATTTTTTGAGATATTTTGTACGGCAGATGAAAAAGTACTACTTTGAGAAAAACTCGTTTAAAGTTTTAAAGCTCCAACGACCTGGGGAACGCCGCGCTGCCTATAACTGACTATAACTCGGGAACTAATACGAATATCGCTTCAAAACTTTTGTTGGTATATTTTAAGAGCATTTCGAACATTTTGATGTAGTTAAAAAAAATCGATTTTGTTTTAGCAGTCACATGTATTTTCCTCCTTAAATGATTGGAAAAATTGAATAGGTTGAAAGATTTTTGTTTTATTAGAAAATCTTTGTCGTTTATCGTTTTTACTAGATCTTATGTGACGTCGCATTCAGCTTTAGGTTTATTTTTTAGTAAATGTCTATTAGTAAGTCCTTTCGCATTTTTCTCTGACTGTTTAGGCAATTTTGACAATTCTTTAATGTGAAACTGGCTAAGCATTTAAGTCTCCTTTTTTCAAAATTTTTTTGACATTTAAAAAAAAATATTTTCAGGTCTTTAGTTGAAATTCAATACAAAAGTCCTAACCAGGTTTCGCTATTTAAACTATTTTTAATACCTTCCCAAAAATTCATTTTCAATCCTCTCCAATCCCTTCTCTAGGCTGTCCATTTTTTTCATTATTTGCATTATTATTATGTCTCAAAACTGACGAAGATTGATTGTTAGTAGTCCTTAGGTAATGTTTTTCACAGAATGTTTCTAAATCAATACTATCAATTCAAAATAAAAAAAATAATTTTGTGTAGAAATAATGAAAGAAATCAGAGCTTATAGTTTTAATTAGAAAAACCGCATAAATAATAGCTTTTGAATTAATTTTAGTTTAAAAGCAATAAATTAATTTATTTGATTTTTTATTTATTTTAATAAGTGAATTAAAAATGTAGTAAATTATCAAAAAAAAAGTCAAAACTACACCAAAATTTTTAAGATAAGCTTAAATTAAGATATTCCAAAAATGCAGGTTATTCTTCTCGACTACAGTTATTGGCTGAATTAATAAGTGCAAATGAAAATTTGTCGGTGAATCACTACTTCGAACACTTCGTTCAAAACCTATGCTTTCTGGGACTTCTTAAGCCAATAATTCCCGAATTCGAGGATTTTTACTAATTTTCGAAGAAAATTAGTATTAAACTCACTTCGCAGAAAATTCATATTTCTTTATATATATATGTATATATATATATATATATATATATATATATATATATATATATATATATATATATATATATATATATATATATATATATATAAATGTATATATATATATATAAATATATATATATATATATATATATATATATATATATATATATTTATATATATATATATATATATATATATATATATATATATATATATATATATATATATATATATATATATATATATATATATATATATATATATATGTATCAGCAAAATGATTAAGAGAGATAATCTCTGGAGTGGTCGATCCGATTGAGCTGAAATTTTCGGAGCACGTAGATGTATATAGAAGGTAGGTCCATGACTTGCTAAAGTTTAGATACCTTAAACCTTTTGGCGGCGGCGAGCGTTTTAGTGACTTTTGAGGTATTCCTATACTTCCAAGCAGTGGCGTGGCGTGATAGTTTACCTCAGGGAAGCAATTAGTTCATTTCGATGACTGACTTTGGCTATATTTTCTTCAAATTTGTTACGTATTAATGGAACTCCTCTTGTTAGCTACTTTTAACATTGCAAATACAAAAGCTTCCATGAATTACGAGCATGGACGTGAGAGTACTTATACTGTATTGTTATCAGTACTAATTCGCATGCCACCAATATATAATTATTTTTTCATTAAATATATATTTGCAAAAATTAAATATTGGCAAACATATAAATTAGCTGTGTTGCAACATCAAGCTATCAACCACAGTGATTATGCAAATTAAATGTTTATACGCATAAAGAAAATTTCAATATTCTAGTATTTATAAAAAATAACAGTAAAGTAACAACATTCCCATAACGAATAACATATATATTTATATTTAAAAAAAAATCTAGTAAATTTAAAATAAATGAAGTGACAGCTGAAAAAAAATCTATTATAAATCAAATTTGAAAAGAAAATTCATGCATACTTCTATTTTAAATTTAATGCAATTTGTCTTTGTTTTTTTTTTGCAAACTCATCTATGACGTCTTGAAAACTTTACTCGCTCAAACATTATTTTAAGAAAACCTATTCTATGGAAAGTATTGCCAAGTCACTTAGTCACTGTTCATCTGTCCTATTCCTGAGATAAGTTTTAATCCTTTTTAAGGAAGAAAAACTGCGCTCTGCGGGCGCTCTTGTAACATTCTCTTTTGCATTCATTACTTGCAATGTTAGAACTAAAAAAACTGATTTATAAAATTGTTTTAAACTATTTTCTGATTTATTGTTGATAGAATATTCAAAAATATTTTCTCTGTGAATTTGCATTAGAGTAAAAAAACAATGAGTTTCTTTTTATCCGCAAAAGATCGAGATCCAAAAGGAAATTTAAAAAGGTCACTAATTATGCAATTATAATCCATGCTATTTACGGAACAAATAAATACATTAACCTATTGATTGCACTCTCACTATTCTAAGTATAAAATTAAAAAATCATGCGATTCCAGAAAGTAATTCTACGCACTCAATTCTAAACAATTCAAATCAATTTAATTACAACAATACTCTAAACTATTGGTGAAATAATTACCTTCACCAATTAAAAATACCTTCACCAAATTTATATGTAAAATATAGCACACATTTCACTACCGAACTACATTCAAGCAGTCTCTGGCAACCCTTAAAACATCTTGTAGTTCAAATTCATTCAAAAATTCACATAGTGTGTAGGTACTACAGCAAACATTCTCATTCAAAAAAAAAAAAATACGCACAAGCAAATTATATGGGGAACGTCACAATAAGTTCCACAGCAACCATTATGTACGCGGCTTCTCTCTCAGTTTCTCGCTTGAGACGAGAATTTCCCCTAAGAAGCAATTTCTGCATTGCTTCCAAACAGCCAGTACAAGCATATTTTTTTGAATGACGTCACAATGCAGTCTACATGAAGTGAAATTAATGCTCGTAGAAGCAATTTTTTAGTTGCTTCCACCCGTCTTGTTCTCTCAATATTTTCATTCGGTGGTGTTACCACCTTAGCCGTGCAAGATGTTCACTATGAGTTTTTGGGAAAATTTATTTAGAAAATTCCTGTCCATGATTTTTCTCGTGATTTTTAAATAAATTAATTTAAAATATATATCAGTAAAATGTAAGGGAAGCAATGCTTCCCTTGCTTCCATGAACGCCACGCCACTGCTTCCAAGTAGTGTACATTTCTGTTAAAAAAAAAAAAGGATTGGGAATGAAAACTTGTTATGTTCTTAGCTTGTCTATGATAAAGAATTGGAAATTTTGTGCCGTGTGTGGGTGCAGCGTGACTAAAAGTAGGCAAGGATTTTTTTTCAAATTTTGATTTGTCATTACTTCTGTCAAAAAAATTGGATCATCGTTAAATTTGCAGAGCGTATTGGTCTTGACTAAAACTAAACACAAATGGATTTCCAAGGTAGTGCAAGTAACCCTGTAGCTGCGGCAGGCTTCTGAATAAAATCCTTCAAATCATTGACCTTCCTCAAAAATTTTTGATTTTTGACAAAAAATTCAAATCATTGACAAATGTTGACCTTTTTCCATCAAGTCGAATTAAAATTTTAAAAATTCCGATTTGCACAAGAACGGCAACCCATCACCAAATTACCTCTATTTTCAGCACTCGAATGTTCTGTTCACGAGAACTGACGACCGGATTATCCGATCATAATTAAATTTACAGGAACTGTTGGTATAACCTAGGATCAGGTCTGATAGAAGTCATTTTGAAATGCCGGTAACCCTATGGCAGTGGTACCATCTTGAAAAATCACTGAGAAAAAAACCGGTTTGTGGCCTATAACTTCCGATTCAGCCATCACATTTAAACGAAATTCACACAATATTTGGATCTTACTTTAGATAATATTTGGTAAGAATTTGGTTGCAAAATTAGAATAGAGTTGCCAGCTATGGGGATTTTTGTCCCCTAAATCTTGCAAATTTGCGCAGCAAAATAAAGCTTTTTCCCTATAACTTCCGGTCCAGTCATGAAATCAAAATGAAATTCATACAGTAAATAGACTCTGATGTGAACCAAATGTCGTAGGAATTTCGTATAAAAATCAATAAAGGGGTGCCAGATATGACCATTTATATTATTTTCTGGAATTTCTTTACTGACCGATTATGTCATTAGATTTGGAAATGGGAATGACCCTGCAATGAAAATTAACAATAAATATTGACGCTTTAAAAATTTTTGAGGGTGCTTACCCTAAATTTTGTTTCACCCGTGCAACTTCCAGCGCAGTGATTCAATCGAAACGAAATTTACTGGTTGGGCTTAACTTAACGTGAAGTAGATTTGGTATACATTTTGCTTTGACTCAGTGTAACCAGCTTTAGTGATTTTCGTAAATATTGCACCAATAGATGCTTCAAATTGTAATAAAGCATTTGTAATAAAAATAAGAAACTAATTTTGAAATTTTCGGAGTTTTGAACATTTTTCGGATGGCAGCCTCAAACAACGTTTAACCGCTAAAACTTTCGATGAAATCCTCCGATGAGAACGAAAGTCAAAGGATAAGTTGATTTAAGCATAAGCTTGTTAAGGTAAACTTATTGCTGCCTCGTTGGAAAAGTGTTGCCAGCACTGAACATTTTCATCATTTGTGTTTGAGTTGAGTTTTGTTGCTTTGGATAAGGAATGGTTGATATGATTCTACAAAAAAAGTGAAATACGTCTTTCCACATTTTTTTGTCACTCGAAGACAATTTCTTCGAAAATTAGTTTTCTAGCGGATCTGATGCGCTAGACTTTTTTTCTGTTCGAATCACTTCGATAACTTGCCATATTCTATGTCCAAAGAAACAAAAGTATAAAATTCTTTAAGCGAAATAAATTTTCTTTTGTCAAAATTAAATTTGGCAGCTTCAAAAATATCAGATTGATTTTGTGTTTTGCAATTTATAACTTATGTTTTTTTCTCAGAAGAGTTCTTAGAAAATAGTGGTATTTTTTGAGCTCTTTTGAAGCAATTAGCTTCACCCCTTCCTCCCCACAGGTTTCAAAATCTCGTTCCGTTCAGCAAATGTTCTGTTTCCATTTTCCTACACTCCGTTTAACCGAGAATACATTTTTGGTGTTTACTATACATGATTTGCATCCGGGTGTGTGCAGTAATGTTATCGTGCTTCATGTATTGAATTCACCTATGAAGCTGTATATTATCAATCAGAAACAATGTTGTGTGCCGGGAATGTGGTGATTACGTACGTTTGAAAGCTACGATGTCCGACAAATGGGCCGAAGATAATTAATAAAAAGAAAAAGTGAAAAAATTCCGGCATTTACTGGTACATTTAGTATAAAATTTCTAAATTTTTAATTTAAAATTTCTAATAATATTCATAATTATGTTCTCTTTAATTCAGATTTCTGTACTTTAAGTGGTTTTTAACAAATTTTTCACCATGAAGAACTCTTCCAAAATTTTTCATATCCGTGTGTCAATTTTCCACTTTTCGTACTACATTTTCAAATATCACACCTTGTAAGCCGATAAAACATCATCTAACATTCAAAGTTTGTTTCTTCGTTTCATTTTCCCACTTCAAATTACATCATTACACTTATTTTTTCCCTTCAGCAGCTTATTGTACATTAATTAAACCACATCTAAAACCTCCTCCACCTTCTTACGATAGACAAGTGAGCGGCAATGAGCTTGCAGAGAATAAAACTCTCAAAACCGATTTCACTGCCAATCGCCAAAAAAAAACAACATCTACGATACCAACCACCGATTCCAGGCCAAGGCGACGCAACGAAGACGATAAAATACAGCACAGCAAAGCTTCTTATTTCTTTAAAATGATCCTATTTCCAGATGATAATGCTGATGATGACGGCGACGACGAAGATGATGACAAAATATTCATGGACGACTAAATTTTAAATCGACATCAAAGCAGTTTGCAGAAAAAGAGAATTAAACTCTCCTACCTCAGCTTCGACTCGATGTTAACGAAAGCTTCGCTAGAAATTTTCATGAAGCAGCGAATTTCCCTGAATAGAAAATGAAAGCAGAAAAAATTGTACTGAAAGCAGAGATGTTGGTATCTGTTTACTGTACGTACAGGTTTGGAGCGATAATGAAATGAAATCAAAACCCCGTAAAAAAGAAAAAAAAACGAAGATGTTATCCTCTTAATTACGCGGTGGAATCCTATTAAGGTCCTCGTGCACCGGCGAAGCCTTTCCTCGTCTTACACAAAACCGTATACATGTGAATTGAGAGAAGTAAGTGTCGGTCTGGCAGACTGTTTTTGTGAATTTGGTCGCTGAAGAAGAAAATTCAAGTGCTGTCTGTTGGTTTTGCTGAAATTGAACCTACCTTGATTTATTTTGCTTGAAGTAAAACGGGCATTGCAAATTCACTACGAGTTCTTCAATGCAGATGCATGGGACTTCCGAACGTAATAGTGCACTGTAATTGGTGGCTGAGCATTCGAATCGGACTGATTATACAAATACAAACATACTTCTGGTTGGAAGCGAAAAAATCGAGCTCTTAACAAACCATCGAAATTGCCAGTTGGTAGCTGCTTAAGTATTCTGCTTGCGACTTAGTTGCAGAAATGCAAGATGAAAAAGGATCCTTGCCATCACGTCCTTGGGCTGCTTGCACCTTTTCACATGGCAGAAATCATTGTACCGGAAATTATCCACTTCACGTTCGCTTAAAGGACTCTGATAGCCTCACTTCAGTCCGGGACTTGCTTCGATAGTGATGTGATGTGAAGTAGTAGTAGTCTTTTTTTCTGCTCCCTTAACTACAAATTCATGCTACGGTTCCACTCGATTTCAAATTCAGAAGATGCGACCCGTTCGTTGCATCTGAACCAAACCAAACCCAACTTAAGTGAGCCAAACGATGTTGGGGCAAAACGATGGGCAACTCCTTTCACAAATACCACACTTGAATCGACTAAGAACAGCATGAATTCGAGTCTCAATCTCTTAGCCCGAAAATGCTTCTGCTTGGTCCCTAGTCCAGAGCATGAAATCAGGTTCTTGTGAATTCGTCCAGTGAATGGTTGTATATCAAACGTAAATAGGATCACGTTCAATTGATCTGTGATGGCCCACATATTAATACTGACCTCGAATGGAAAACGGCTCGTCGGTCGTCTTTCGAATCAAAGTGGCTGTATATGCGAGGAGAGTGAGTAAAAACATTCTTTTGGATGCATTTCGTGCTTTCCACTATCGGTGGCGTGTTTGGCGAGATATTTTTCATCCTTTGGTCCTATTATCTCGATGATTACTTTATTGATATGAGCATTATTGAGGTTAGGAGAGTATTATCATCATCGTCGTTGGCGAACACATTAGCTCGATGGTCCTCAATAATAGCGTATCGAATGTTCCATATTGAGGTCTTGACGCTCAGAGGGTATTTCCGTGGGGTGGATTTATTTATTCAGTTCTAATGTGAATGTAGTATTTTTTGTTTGTTGGCCGACTGCGGTGTCGGATTGGTTTTATTACCATTATTATTATGGTTATGTTTGGTGGTAATAAATCTGATCGGCATGTATCTATTTTTTGATCGATGAGTGAATATATTATCTTTCTGGTCATGTATGTATAAATAAATTATATTGGTTCGTTTATTGACGTGATGAAGGGACGTTAAACTGTCGGCGTAACTTTGTTGCACATTAAGCAGAGACTCAGTAGAATATCCATACATTCGCTTGGAAGATGTTGGACGAATGGATTTGATGCCGGAATGATGAATTTGGTGTCGGTTGCCTCTAATGTTTTTGCAAATTTAGCCCAAAGTGGCATTCTAAGCGTGAATATGGCTTTAGTTTTTAGAGTTTAAAAATTGCATCATAAATTCTGACCATTGAACTATGTTTTGCCTGGAGCTTGTGCTTTCGCCTTTTGACACCCTTCTTTTAGGCGTGCGACTTCTTCAGCCCATCTAACTCTTCATCTAAACACAAAATCATCTCTTAGCGCAGATATTCGGCACAATGCTGTTAGCTGTCGCAGGGTAGGGTTTTGGTCACTAGAACGGTTGTTGATATATTTCAGTTCCTGTTTGGTACTGTTAAGATGTCCGTCTAGTGTGTCCAATAGTTTTAATATTTTGTCATGTATGTATGTATGTGCCGATCCTTATTTCTCTGTGAATGTCCGTATTCCTAACATAAAACCGATTACTGGTTATTTTGTCAGAGTGAGGTTTTGGCATATGTGTAGTTGATGTTTATTTGGTTTGCACGTTTGGTAGTATGCAGTAGTGATGCGCGATTACGAGATAATAAAATCGATTGTTTCGATTGTTCAAATATCTCGAAACATCTCGATTATTTAAGTTGGACTCGATTGTTGCAATCGAGATAATCGAGACAATCGCGCGATTCGAGATAATCGAGACAATCGCGCGATTCGAGATAATCGAGACAATCGAGCGATTCGAGATAATCGAGACAATCGAGCGATTCGAGATAATCGGCCGATTCGAGATAATCGAGCGATTCGAGACAATCGAGGCAATCGAGACAATCGAGCATCTCGCAATCGATCATTCGGTCGGTCAAGTCATCGACAATCGGTTGACGGCAATTGAGTGAGCCATAAAGCACGTTTCGTTGGCGCAGCCAATAAAAAAATGTTCAAATATTTCAGCAAAAATATTAAGTGTTATTATTTGATCAAACTGCTTTTTTTTGGGAAATATTGATGTATAAAAGGATATGTTTATCTTAAGTTAAAATTAAGATATCTTTAACTCTTTGGTGGCGGTGGGCATGTTAGTGTTTAAGCACACCAGTATACACAGTACGCTTGTAGAACCGCTTGTGAAGAATAGATTTGAATGGATTGGATATACTATTTAGTAGATTTTTTTACGTGTGCATACATATGGAATGTAATGATCAGATATGCATGGAAATTTGTATGGCTAGCATTTATCATGTATAAATGGCTGGTAGTTTTGCTAAAACTATTAAGTCTGATCAAAGTGTATGACCAAATATTATATGAAGTTGAGTTTTGTCATGCTGTTAAGAATGTTAAAATAAAATCTACTTTTAGATACTGCAGTTTGAAAGCATATCATTTATCCAGTACTTTCGTACTTGCGAGTATTTTATTCAAATATTCAAAAAGTTTTTAGGGCAAAAGTACCTGAAATCGGCCAATTTTGGGTTAGAGTGGTTTCGGACATAACGGGCCAAGACCTATTGCTGTGATACAAAGATTTCGGTTTTGTAGGGGAGTAAGGGTTTTTTTGGCCATAGTTTGGCAAAAACTGCGTTTACCGCGCTTTCAATGATTGAAAGTGGTCGGGGAGTACAATAGTGATATTTTAAGGATGAAAAAAATTTTTATGGGGAAAATTGGGCAAAAACGTCGAATTTTTCCAAATTTTTTTTTGCGTAGCTTGAGTTTCGGGACATTTCTGAGCTGTTTTGGGGGAAAGTCCATACAAGTCTGGGAAAAAGTGGCCTAGTTTCGAAGATACGGCATAATGCACAGCCGGAGAAGCCAATCATCGAACCAAAAAGGATCTCAACCTTTTTTTATTTAGCACTTTTAGTGCTACTTTCAGTTTTTCCGGTCGGTTTTCCGGCGGATTTCATTTTGCCATATCTTCGAAACTAGGCCACTTTTTCACAGACTTGTATGGACATTTCGCCCGAAACAGCGCAGAAATGTCCCCGAATTCAAGCTACGCAAAATATATATATATATATATATAGATAAAGATATAGATATAGATATAGATATATATATATATGTATCCATATATATATATATATCCATATATATACATACATATATATATATATATATATATATATATATATATATATATATATATATATATATATATATATATATATATATATATATAAATATAGATATATATATATAAATTTGGAAAATTTCGACGTTTTTGCCCAATTTTCCCCATAAAAAATTTTTTCATCCTTAAAATATCACTATTGTACTCCCCGACCACTTTCAATCATTGAAAGCGCGGTAAAGGCAGTTTTTGCCAAACTATGGCCAAAAAACCCCTTACTCCCCTACAAAACCGAAATCTTTGTATCACAGCAATAGGTCTTGGCCCGTTATGTCCGAAACCACTCTAACCCAAAATTGGCCGATTTCAGGTACTTTTGCCCTAAAAACTTTTTGAATATTTGAATAAAATACTCGCAAGTACGAAAGTACTGGATAAATGATATGCTTTCAAACTGCACTATCTAAAAGTAGATTTTATTTTAACATTCTTAACAGCATGACAAAACTCAACTTCATATAATATTTGGTCATACACTTTGATCAGACTTAATAGTTTTAGCAAAACTACCAGCCATTTATACATGATAAATGCTAGCCATACAAATTTCCATGCATATCTGATCATTACATTCCATATGTATGCACACATAAAAAAATCTACTAAATAGTATATCCAATCCATTCAAATCTATTCTTCACAAGCGGCTCTACAAGCGTACTGTGTATACTGGTGTGCTTAAACACTAACATGCCCACCGCCATCAAAGAGTTATAGATATCTTAATTTTAACTTAAGATAAACATATCCTTTTATACATCAATATTTCCCAAAAAAAAGCAGTTTGATCAAATAATAACACTTAATATTTTTGCTGAAATATTTGAACATTTTTTTATTGGCTGCGCCAACGAAACGTGCTTTATGGCTCACTCAATTGCCGTCAACCGATTGTCGATGACTTGACCGACCGAATGATCGATTGCGAGATGCTCGATTGTCTCGATTGTCTCGATTGCCTCGATTGTCTCGAATCGCTCGATTATCTCGGATCGGCCGATTATCTCGAATCGCTCGATTGTCTCGATTATCTCGAATCGCTCGATTGTCTCGATTATCCCGATTGTCTCGATTATCTCGATTGTCTCGATTATTCTCTCGATTGTTTTAGCGCATCGATTGCGATTCTCTCGATTGCGATTATCTCGATTGTTTTGTGGTGCGGATTGCGATTATCTCGATTGTTAAAATATCTCGCAATCGCCCATCACTAGTATGCAGTGCTTCCGTAAGTCAACCTGAATCGTATTATTTGTTTTTAAAGCAGCATATTCTTAGTCAAGTTTATTTTGTTTGGTCTGGTCATAAGTTGCAGTCTACTCAGTATACCGTTCATAGTTTGTCTTTTATTTTGGCTGTCCGTTGCCAGCCTATCGTTTGGTTGTCGACTGAAAGCTGTGGTGGTTGTTGTTTGTGTCGTCTCATTACGAAGATGGTTTGCGTCTTTTGGCGTTTATTTGGAATTGGCATTTCTAGAAATATTCCAATAACATTTCTATGTAGATTTGCAGGTTTGAAGATATAGCTTCTGTTTGCTTCCAGGTATAGAATAAATAAATACATACAGGGGTACTTTTGCATTGGGTATAAACTATACAATATTGAGGAGAAAGATGAACCTTGCGGGGCTCCAGTCTGTATTGTCTGTATTATCTGCAGAGACATAACTCTAACACAAAAAGTTTGCCCTGGTGAAATGTTGTAATGAGTTGTATGAAGGGTAGTGTAATTTGGAGTGCGTGCAGTTTGAAATTAGTCCCGCATCACAGACTTTATCAAATACTTTGGCCACATCAAACATAATTTTCTTTGGGTGAGCCCTGTACATAAGTGTTGTACCACTTTTGCGAGCTGAAGCTCAGCGGAATGTAGTGGCTTGAAGTCATATTGTACCTCCGGGATTATTGATTTTTCCTCAACTATCATAGACCTATCTTCTTCTTGATCGTTTAGCCGGTCAAGAAGAAAAAGCTCAGCAGTTTTTTATACGGAGGACAGGATACTTATTGGCCGTCAATTTCCTGGAAGGTGAAGGTTTTTGTGTAATACGTATTCTGCCCTACTAAGCATAACCGTTCTATCTGGATTTTTTTCAATTTCTATTCAAAAACTACATACTCTATTACATCATTCTACGAAATTTGAAAAACCTATCTTTTGTGAAAGTATGTTAAAATCTTTATTGAAAAATGCACTCTTCATATGTTTCCAGTACAAATCAAAACAAAAATTATTGAATGTCTCGAAAGTACTAAAATGTAGATAGAACGTTATTGCTTAGTGGGTTAGTATTATTGTTGGGATTGCTGTTGTCGGGGTTTTTAAAGGATATCGGTTTGAAGAGCAAAGTTGGAAGAGTGCCAGGTGCCAGCAACAATTACGAAACAATTGGAAAGAGAGCTCTCGTCTAAATTAATAGTACACAGGCAATTCATGAAGTACGATGGACGGTAGGTAAACAAATTGTGTGTACTGGGAGGAAGCAGAAGCAAAAACAGGCGCGATCCGTATTATGCTGCATGCAAACGGAACATGCAATAAACTAGTATGATGGAGTTTAAATACACAGAAAGTGATCTTATAAGATAATAAAATTTGCATGTATCCACTCACCATTTTTAAGTAACGTCTTTCCACCAGAGATGCACCGAGTAGCGGTGCTCAAGTAGTTGTCAATTCTTTCATTTGAAGAGCCGATTCCGACTTTTTCCTTGGTACGGAGAATACTGGTGCCATTCTAATTATTTTTTTTATTATTTTGTATTTTGTATTTTTATTATTTTTTTTTTGCTTTTAGTAGTTGGTTTCGTATTAGGTCTTTGGGAAGTTTGGCTGTTTTGGAAGTGGTCGGGACAAATGTCATTTGACATTTGCTTTGACATTGTCAAATACAACTCATTAGCTGGTATTCGCAATCACAGAGTCCCCTTACAATTTAAACTTTCATCAGGCCCTAAAGATATGGAAAGTAATTTATGCGAGAAAAGATAATACCGGGAAATTTCGGTACTCTGTAAAAGTGAAAAGGGAAAACCGCTGTAGCTGGATAAGGTCAGACACGTAGGGCAATCTTGAGATGGATTATTTATAATAAACATGCTGCACTGACGACGGCTCGGCGAACTGTTGCCACACTGAGAAAACACATGGCGCCAGACGCCATAATTTATAGACTTCTGGCGCCATGTAAATAGTCGATTTAGGGATTGTGATAAAATATAGCGCCACACGCCATAATACATGGCGAAAAGTACATAGGCCTACACGCCATGTACTATAGTCTTCCACGCCATGTACATGGCGTGGCGGACTATATTACATGGCGTGGAGAACTATAGTGCATGGCGTGGAGAGCTATAACACATGGCGTGGAGGACTATACTATATGGCGTGGAGGACTATACTGTATGGCGTAGAGGACTATAGTACATGGCGTGGAAGACTATAGTACATGGCGTGGAGGACTATAGTACATGGCGTGGAGGACTATAGTACATGGCGTGAAGGACTATAGTACATGGCGTGGAAGACTATAGTACATGGCGTGGAAGACTATAGTACATTGAAGAAGCAAATCAGTCAAAACAGTGCTACTTACCATAAATGAGCACACGGAGAAGTCACTTGCTTGCAACAAACAGGCGCTGACTGCATTTAGAGTCGCCGAAGTCGCTGTCGATAAATCGACAACATTCTCAATCGGCTAAGGGCGCATATTATTCAATAATATGCGCCCTTAGCCGATTGAGAATGTTGTCGATTTATCGACGATACTCAAGTATCACTTGCTGACATTTATAGATCCCCTCACACAGTATGGCTGCGAGTTATAATTGGAGTGCCATGAGCCATATTACATGGCTCATGGCACTATGTAATATGGCGTGTGGGGCCATAATTTCTGCGCCATGTAATTATGGCGCTGGGAGCTATACTGCATGGCTCAGGGCACTATGTACATAGCGTGTGGCACCATAAATGCTGCGCCATGTAACATGGGACCACGCGCTATGTAGATTCTGAGATTATGGCGCTGGGAGCCATATTGCATGGCTCAGAGTACTATGTACATGGCGTATGGGACCATAAATAATGCGCTATGTTACATGGCTCTGGGCGCTATGTGGATTTTTTTCAGTGCAGTCGCAACAAAGTATGTGCCTCGTTTTTGGCCCCACACTGATAACCGCTGCTGGAAGCTCTTCGTATATAAGAAGGCGTTAATTTTGTCTGGCAAGGTCTGTATCACCGGGAAGATATTTCAACCACTCATTCCCAATAGAGTCTGGTTCAGTTGATTTTCGCTTATTTAACCCACTTACTGTTTGTTTGTTCTCTCCAAATTCAGTTGGTCTGTTTCGCGAGTCTCTTCTTAGCGCAAAGAAAATGAGCTGATCAGAAAACTTAGAAACTTCCTTCTATGATGAAGGATACCGGCTTGAGATAGGATGAAAGTTCATCGAGAACATTCAGTCGCAGATTGTGGTGGAAGTTTTCTGACAATTCTACGTCAAGAAGGTACAGACTTATTCAGTTTTCCATGATGAACCTTTATAGCTCAATTCCAGCTTGGTTACTGCTTACGTCTCCCCGCTGGTAGTAATGACATTTGGTTCCCCTGTAAGATATACAGGACTTTCATGCCTGAAAAGTTTGCTCAATTCCGAGCCAAAGTAATTTTTTCTTGGGCAGATGTATACAGAAATTGTCGCGAATTCAAAGGAAAGTTGTTAAGAAAGTGGTTTGAAGAATGTTTCCGAGATGAACATAATATGAACTTTATTTATAGTTGTGAAGGAGCTGCATCAGTTTTCCAATTTTGCTGATTACAGAATTGGCATTCCAAGTGAGAATCGACAAGTGTTCGGGAATGGACATTAGTGTTTGTTAGTGTTTTTTAGGGAGCTGGGAATCCCTTACATTATTTGATCCACCATGTCCTTCATCATGCTTTCCTGGATATTGCAGAACAGTTCAGTCATAATAGCCGACTTTGTGACATTGAGCCGGGTCCGCTTTGGTTTACGATTTATTTTTGAATATGGGTGGGGATGTGGGAATTTAGAATATGGGAATTTAGGATGCGGGAATTTAGGATGTGGGAATTTAGGATGTGGGAATTAAGGATGTTGATGAGTTCGCTCTCGCCATAGAGGCATACAAATTCCTTAAGTTTTTGGGATTCTTTAGACAAACCACTTAACCACCTGGATAGTTACCGCCAAAGCTGGCATACTTGGCAGTTTCTTCGTGTAGCTATGTGCAATTTGAGAGGTGGTGTTCTCGTTCATATTTGAAGCACTTTGTCTTGAAGTACAAAGACCCAGTGCGCAAATTTTGTGGATGAGGTGTCTGCTGTCATGTTGTATATGTTTGTCTCGCTTCTAGGGAGGAGTACTTTAACAATAAAGAAAACTTCTAATAGGTGGAAGCCCTGTGCTGGGAGATTATCTTAGATTTTATCTCGATTAAGCACATTCAGGTTTTTGTCTTCTGAAAAAAATGTGTATGATACTATATTTTCTCACCAGTCAGATACTTCGTTACTTGTTTGTGACTCCGTGTGGTAGTGGGAATCATCTGCATACCAAAGTATATTCTGTTGGTTGAGTCTTAGTTAATTTTCAAGTTCTTAAAGGATCTTGATAACTGAGCCCACTTTTGCGGCTATCTTATAATGATTGATACCGTCGTCCGTTTTTGATATAATTTATTGTGGAATTTGTCCGCGTTATTGGTATTTTCCTGACCGCTGTTGTTAATTTTCAGTCTCGAAGTCGCTAGTGTGGCTGATGTAGAAGCCTGTTTTGTCATAGGCTTCATCGGGACTATTAATTTGGATGGTGGCAGTGGAGGAACTCTCTTTCAGCCTATATTTTGCGGGGTGAGGAAACAGTATGCTGCACATTCATAACGATTTGACAGTTATTTTACTTTTCGGTTTCCGAATCTTCCATTGCTGACGACACAGGTGTTTGAGTGAAGGTTTTTGTTTTCTTTGTCTTATAACGCGTTGGCGTCGGCAATTTCAATAATTTTCTTTTTAGTTTTTTGGGGTGTCTTTTTTGGTCCCGTGATTTCCTTATTTTATTTCACCAGCTGTTCATTCTCCATATATTGCGCTGATAGTTCCGTCCAGATATTAGTCAGTTGCGTTATGATTTTATTCATTTGTCATTTAATTGCTTGATTTGTGCCATTAACTCTGAGATCTGTCTGGTTTTCTCAGAGTTATTCTCTTCTCGTATTTCTCCCTCTGCTTCACTGACTTTTGTGACTTCTTCGTCTGACATTGGCCTCGTCCGACATTTCCCATCAAATTATTCTTATTATTTATTAACTTGCATACATATATCAAAGCTTATGTGACATAATTTTTTGGATTCGCGACTAATTTTGTGCAGCACATGATATATATTGACAGACTGAAAGAAGACTCACCTGTCAGAAACGTAGATCCTAATTTCAAATTTCGGATTTATATAACCTGTGTTTATATTTTTTCTCGCTCAATCACTGTTTCTCTCATAATCTGGTCTAGAATCCATTGTAAAAAATAAACCCAGATCAGTAAACGATGCGATAATAACAAACTATTATTAAATTCTAGAGCTACTGCAGTTATTAAACTCTGGAACTAGTTTAATTTTATAAGACACCCGAAATGTCGTCTCTGACAAAAATTCAACCAATATTACTGCGTTGATACCGGTACTACATATATCCCCTTACACTCTATTGGATCTCCGAGCAACCATAAAAGCCACACAACATTGAACTCTTAAAGCACTACCGCGGTACATTATCGAAAATTGTGATAAATCCCTTCCTAAAGTGTAAAACGTCAAATATTTACAACCATATAAGTCTTGTATTCCATCTAGACTTTGTACATATTTCAGTATCATTAAAAAAACCATTCCACCAAACAAATGTCTTCCGAAATAATTTATGGAAAAAACGAGCTCTGGCATGAAATAAAGTAAAATGAAGACTCTGTACGATAGATAGCGTTGGCACCTTGTTCCACAAGAAAACCCACCGAAAAAAAGTATTGCAAGTTCATGTTGTAGTCAATCACTTTCACCTTACAACATTTACAACGACGACAACAACAACAACATTACTGCATTATACATTACATTTATAGTCGAGGCCATCATCGTCATCGTTGGTTGTTTGAATCCCTCCAAAAAAAACACCATTTCACCTAGGAAGTTTTTTTCTTCGTTTTCTTCTTGTCCCTTTCTCTTGGGGTTCAAAATTTATCCAAGACGCCAAAGTCAAGTCTTCCCGGCCCTCTTGCAAGACAGGCAGACAGACAAGTTGGTCTGCCTTTGTCTAGGTTGTAGTCGCAGTCAGTTAAATCGACTTGGTTCGGTCTTATGTCGTATGTAGTCAGTTTTTTTGCAGTAAGTCAATGAGAGAATAGGGCACATCAGTAATCAGTAAACTCCCAAGCCCTGAGGTTTATATGTGAAGTTTTGTGGAACTTTTATAAGACCATAGCGAAATTTGTCGGCAGTTCCTTCTTCAAATCTCTCTCATAAATTTCGCACTCGAGCGTATATTGTGTACGCGTTTCAGAAACGAGAAAGAAACTGAGTGTAATTCACAAAATATACCCTTTCTTTGGTTAAATAGATGAGAGTTAAGAGACGTTTGAAAAACTATTTTGATTTCCAAAAAAAAAAATGAGTTTAAAATGATTTTAAAAATCTCAAATCATATTCTATATTTTTTGTTCGCAGTTGAACCCACGTTGGACGCCATTCCATACTTTCATTTTACGACAACACTGACCACTTAAAAACAGTTTTCTGCAAATACACATCTTGAATATACAATTTACCATACATCGACAGCCCATTTTCTTGCCATTACAAACTTTTTTTCAATACACTTGGCAAAGCAAGAAGACATCGACTTCTTTTCCAACAGAAAAACGTGATCCACATCATCAAATCGAACCACTCGGAGCACAACGTTCATTCGGTACATGCATTCATCGAACAAACTCCATAAAAATACCAATAAAAATTGTTGCGTGATTTTTTTTCTTAAACTGTGATGCGTTACAGCGATTACAAGTAAATTGTTAAGAAATAATTCACTGTCTTGATGTTATGGTTTGTTGTTAGTGTCCCGTTTGGCTTGAGGGGTTTATTTCTCATTCACTTTCGTTCGATCGTACGTATCTTTGACGAGTTGAACCAGTTTTGTAGGCGTGATGCGCGCAAAGCAGCACTTTTGGTATCTTTTTGATGGAGTTGGTTATTTGATGTAGGTATATAGTTGAGAATATTATTGTATGACTGATTGGCTTGTTATTATGTAATTTGATGATCAAGCGGTTTTTAGTTGACTTGATTGGTAAATGAATTGGAAAGTATTATATTTTTGAAAAGGGCTAGAGCTTTACGGATAACGAAAAAAATATCAAACAAAAACGGAGTTTGCAATTAAACTTCTAGTATGTTTATTTATAGTCAGCGTTTTTAATAGAATGCTTCTATAGTTGTTTACAGTGAAAAAATGGATTTTCAAATAATCACAGATAAGACAAAATGCATGAAAATGTCGCCAAATACAAGTAGCTTACATCTTAAATAGGAAGCAAAAAATTTCAGCCCGAAAACAAACTGAATATTATTGTAGTACAACTGGTTCATTGGGCATATAAACGGTTTTTGTTGTGGTAGTACTGCGATTGATTAACCCTATTTATCAATTGTTTTAAATGTGCACCAATTTTTTCCTAGCTTGTAAAAAAAATATTTTAATAGAAAAACCGATTTTTCCTTTCGAAGCTAGATACATTTATTTTTGTGACAAATATCGATATTTTGAGGGTAATCTGCCCTCTTATTCACCGATAGACTCTGAACAAGAGGGCAGATTACCCTCGAAATATCGATATTTGTCACAAAAATAAATGTATCTAGCTTCGAAAGGAAAAATTGGGTTTTCTATTAAAATATGTTATCCTATTTATCACATCATAAAAAATATGAGTTAAAGGTATTGAATTCATTTGGATCTGTTTTTTCAGTCACATGTTCTTTCATAACAAAATCATTTCCTTATAAAAACATAAGCCAAAAAATCACTAAAAATACTAGACCAATATTTTCATTTTAATATTTTTGGCTATCTTTTCAAAAGATTTTTTTTATTTGGCATCTTTAAAGTAGCAAAATTGTATAAAAAACTAGGTAGCTCAAAAGAAAGCCAAATTAAACCAAAAAATTATGAATGCACTTTAAATAACCGTGTTTTTCTATTCTGTTCCCAAATAGGTGTCATTTAAATTTCAATCGAGAATACATTAATGAATTCCTTTCAATCATGCAGAAATATCTTGTTGGAAATTGAAATCAAAGGTATAAATTCAAATTTATTTGGTTTTGTACATGAAATTGTAATTCGATTTCTTCAGCCTTCTTTAAGATTAGGTTTTCATGTCTGACACAAGGCTACGCATAGACTTATTAGTCCGTAGTGATACCCAATAAGAAAGCCTGGAGCTTAAATCTGCGGGCCAAGTGACCATTGAACGCTTCAAACTTTTCTGCAAATTGAATGATGTTCTCCGACTTCTAGTCCCCCACGTGCGTGAGGTGCACCAGCCAGGGCTAATCGAAGTAGTGCTGTTTAGTTTTTTTTTTTCATTGCCGGAGAATTACACAGGAGATGTTGAATAAAAATATGAGACTTCCGGCTCTTCATTTTTCTTACGAGTGTCACTGGTAAAAAATTGCAGTCTCACACTGAAAGAAAAACTCTTGGTTGGTTCAACTATTTTTAATAGTATTGCAACGATTCATTCAAAATCGTTAAACGAACTTGTAGCATCCAGTAATTTTTTGCACGAAATTACTGGACACGAAATTTCGTCGCACACTGTATGTGCTCGAAATGGCTACATATTTTCTTTTCAAATTGAACCTATTTCAATTTGAGTCAATAATAAGTCCCGTACGTCCCCGGCGACCTTGTTATTGAATTCGAGTAGCAACAAGTTCTAACGGGATCTTGTTTTGCGACTCGAACGTGCATTTTGCGAGCTGGAGCTGATAAGCTCACGGCATAGCTTAAGAACTATATATAGCTCGGAAAGTACGTGAATTGCAATTCAATTCCCCACTGATTGCGAGAAGTAAATAGCAATATTCAAGTCCAAGTTGGAAAAAGACACAAAATACCCCGCCAAGCAACTCTGCTACGATCAAATACGTTTCTCATTCCCACTAGGCAATATACATGTGCTTTGACAAAGATACTATTTTAACGAATGGCGATTTATGCAATATTGCTTTTCTTAATACATTTTCTGAGTATTAAAATGGTAAGCGATAAGGTAGTTAACGCGGAATACTACTTTCGATACCATTTGGCGAGTAAAAGGAATATCTCCGACACTTTTATGCAACCCAATACAGAGAATTTCGTTTGTTGGCAGTGCATGTTCGCGGCGTTTACTGTTTCTTGATGGGATTATACGCACGCCAACACACTCTCACCTATCAGCTAACACGGATATATACATTCTCACCTGTCGTTTGACATTATATTTTCTCACTTTCGCATTTGATAAAGTGATCTTGTTTTGGGTTTATCTCTTTTTACGTGCCAGCTGATGGTAATTCCTTCACTCTTTTCCAATCTCTTCCATCAATAAATCACGTACTTTCAGGCCCCTGCTCACGGCAGTCGAACAGGGACCGTGGTCGAGGCCGGGCGGGTCGGCGTCTAAGAACAAATTCAACGGAGGAGAGTGCCTTAGCTAGTCCGCATTGGTTGCATGGTCGATCGCTCTTTGTATCTTTGATGTGGATACACCATATAGCTTCATACAAACGATATCGTTTAACACCAACCACGCGGTTTATTTCAATTTACAAAGTGCCCATTGTGCAGTACTCAGTGCTGTAGAAGTACGAAAATAAAGTCCGTGCCTCAATTTGAATTCTATCGCATTTGTAGATAAACGCGACCATGTTCTGTGCGGTGTACATAAAAATAACCGAAAGTGTTTTGACCGTGCGATAGCAATCAACAACAAAACAGCATCAGATAACACAAAAAAACAACCAAGTGCAAATTATCATCCCATTAATCACCTATGAATGTATGTGCCTTGTCTATTATTACCCTACCAGACGACGGCGAACAGTGATTTTTAGTTCATATCATTTCGGGATCAGCCTCACCAATCCATAGTGAAAATGGCGCGGATTTCGTTTCGCGGCCGTTTTGTCTAAGTCGGTCGGTACTCGTATTTCCGTGCGAGGACGAGAAAAGGTTTTGTCCAGTGTCCACGTCAGGAATCGATAAACCACGTGTTGGAAAATACCCCAAGAGTTGCGGGGTCGTGGGAAAGAAAATTTGTGTCGTGCCGAGAAAAATGTAATTGAAGTTAGTTAAAGTTGCATGCGACATAGGCGACTACTCAAAGTGACATCAATCGAAACGGCTAAGGAGTTAAAAACTGAAGTGTCTAAGAAGAGGAAGCTGACGGCTCGGAGAGTGTCGATTTTGGCTAGAAGCGGGAATCTCGAATGACAGGTGATGTACGATTAGACGCTTGAGTGAAGATAGGCACGTGCTGGCATTCTACGACCAAGGTACCTTTATTTAATATGTATCATGTTTTGGTTTTGCAAAAATCGTGACGACTACGGCCACGCTAACTCGTACTGACCAGAGACAATCAAAGCAGCATTTGAATTCGGTTCAAATATCGATAATGTGAAAGTTCCTGCTGTTAGTTTAACGCGCTATGAGATTAAACCTCATTGGTGGAGAAGGTCTGCACACAGGTAGTGTGGAACTGACATTTTCTGGAGCGTCCGCTCTGGAATCGAGAGAAATGGTTACTTTTGGTTCTTAAGCTGATCCAGTCGATTTATTTCAACGTACTGACAACATCCAGAGAAGTGTAAGAATCCGTGATCAACGGGAACTACGATGCATTAGACGCCGACATCAGCCTGGATTTGTTTCGCTTTTGCCTGGAATCGTTTTTTTTGTTAAATGCAAGCGGTATTTTATTATGATGAATCGTTTTCGTTAGTTACAATGAATTGAACACAGATAAGAGCAGAGATCAAACTGCAATGTTGAATGGATAGGTTCTTTGAACTAGATAGTATCAGAAAAAAAAATTAGAAGTGAATTTTGTTACAAATTTAGTCAACTTGTTATTCGATACACAAGGAAGTTCCAAAACTAACTCAACGGATTACTTATATTGTGTCATACTCTTAAGGAACACACTACTTTGGTTATAGCTTAAGTTCAAGTCTTATTAACTCGGTATATGAGAGTGTCTGAACCTCTTAATATTTTTTTTCTTCGAATTCGATGGTTCATATTGTTGTTCGGTTTAAGTCGTGGAAAAACTTCTCTGGGGTCAGTTCGATAGTTCTGCTTTTTATCAAATGTTCATTTTTGTCTGAGTTCCTAACCACATTGAAAGATGCGTCAGGAAAACTGAATGCAATCGCAAGGGGGTATCGAAAGTTAATTTGCTTCATTATAGTTGATGCCCGTCTCTGGTAAATTCGTTGCCAGCCATTGTTTTTTTTACTTCTTTCTTGGTAATATCCTCCATTTTGTCAGCTAGATGAAAACCTGAGTACTGTGTAAACAATTTGAATGAAATGGATTAGTTCGGCCGTTGATTAATTATGCACAACGGGGTTGCAATAGATTTTGTAGGCGGTTTCAGGTACGTTCCAACTTTAGGCACCTACGGACTTCCAGTTTTAAGGTCGCAGATTTTGGTGTTAAGATTATTAAACCATTTGGGCGGTATTGTATTCCACTACCCATTCTTTAGCGAGCCTAGTTGTTTCCTATCCTGCTGTTTCCATACGCTATTATCGATAGGACCGTCGGTTCATCCCTCCGTACCGTAGAAATATTTCGCTAAAATTTTGATTTGCTTGAACTTCGTTTACCGGATGCATAAGCGATCATTATTCCGAATTATGTGCACACCCTGAGTGGTTGTTTCAAGTATCTTTTATTAGAGATTTGTTTTCAGGAATACGCTTGTTCTATAATATGAAACCTAAATCGATTTGAAGAATTGGAGAGGTGATCTCAATAGTGAAGTTTTGTTGTGTAAGTTTTTTTTAGCAACTTTATCCTAAGCATACATACACTTTCCTACGCTCGATTTTCCCACTCGTTAATCTCGCGTGTCCGTTTGTGCATGACAATAGCCACTGTGGATATATTAACTCGGATTTTTCAGACTCCTGATTGATGATTTTTTGTTTTGTAATTTTCAACATATGCCACAAAAAAAAAAAACTCCATTCAAATATATTGTGGACGTGTGAAAAAGAAAAAAAAAAAGGGGGAGAACGAATGTAGAAGCAAATCATGAATTATTATTAATAAGCTACAGCCAAAGTTCAATGAAAACCTAGTATAGAGTAGATAATGCAAGATTAGCGTATACTGATAAGAAGTGAAAGACAATATATTAATTTGATAAAAATGAATTAATAATTATGTATTGTTACCGTTGAAGAAAATATATATTATTGATAATTTATAGTCACGGGAAATTACTATAGAGAAAAAAAAAAAAAAAGACCCGGGAACGAGATATTTGAGTCCTCCAAAGATGTCAAGACTTTAAGTTAGCTGGGTTAGTACCCTTCAGGCTGTAAATGTAAAATTGATGGTGGTGTTTTTTTGCCGTAGTAGTTATATCGCTCCTTTATCGGCTATGAAACTAAATTAACGGATTGTAAAGGATATGCATAGGTATGTAAGAAGTTAAGGGTTCGCGGTATGTTTCTATGATCTAAGAGTCGTAACTAATCGATAAATATTGACAAGACACCTATATGTTTTTGATTGAAAAAAAAAAGAAAAAAAAAAACAATTCCCTTAATTTGCGTGTAGAATTACGAAGAATAGCTTACTAAAAATAAAAGTAATTATGAATTGTTAAAAGAACATTTAAGGCCTTCTTATTGGGCGGACGCCCGTGAAGTTCTCTTACTTTTCAGGGTCTGCGCGTGGCCTGGCTGGCCTAACAATGGATAAATAGTTTTAGTGATTTCTTTTTCAGAATATTTTCTTAAAGGGAGGGATACTGGCCCAAACCTAATTAGTTTCAGCATTTTTTGGTAGATTTTTGAATTTTTGAATATTGAGGGCCAGTATCAGAGAGTGGAGGACCCCAGACCATCGGGGTCAGGGCTCCACTAACATCGGGGGCCCGGGGCTGTCTGCCTCACCCGGGTTCCTTGTAAAGAGAGGTAGCCTTTTTTCCTATTTTCCCGTTTAGATTTTCAATTTTCTGGCTCCGTGCGTTGTCACGAGCACTGGGTCTGCTTAGTCAGCCCATGTTGCAGAGCCTGGGTGGTTTCCTTTAGGGAGCTATGCCCCCTTTTTGGTCCCTGGTTATTTTATATACCAGTTTGCGGCTACGAAATTCATGACGGATGAATACTACGTAGCATCCCGTTTTCTTTGAGAGCAAACTAACCCCATTTTTGTTTAAAGAACCCACCCCAGCCGCAGCGAGCTAGCAAAGCGGCACCCCAGCATCCGTCGGGGTTGGTTAAAGGGTGCTCCGCTAATGCGGACGAGGGGCCTTCACGGCCATTTCTAGGGCACCCTGCTCTCGGGGCAATTCTTTTTTTTGTTTTGCCTCTTGAATGGCACCAGCCATTCTCCTTTCAGACCTTAGCACTCTTGGTTCTGGACTTCGGTCTGGTTCTAAGTGGTGCTAAGGCCTTTCCCATCTTCACAATCGCTACAAATGGCGCCCAACGTGGGGCCCGAAACTTGTTTTGGGCAACCCACACCAAAGTGAGAAAATACTTATGAGTTTCGACTCATACTCCCCTTAAGACTTTACGTCTTCAAACCTTAACATTCCATTCTCACTCGCAGGTCTTAGGATCGCCTCTTTTGCGATTCAACTCATTTCGTTCGAGAGAACAAAACCCCTTGAATTAAGACCTGCATTGCTCGCTCTTTCCTTACTAGCCGCAAACATCCTTCCCAATCCTTTCCTTTTAAAATCATTTCCTTTTAGCTTACCTTTTGGGCAGCTTCTCGTTGTGTTCGTCTTTTTGAGTTTTTTGACTCTGGGTGCAACCTGGAGGTTGGCCGCGGATAACAGGTTGTGGTGGTTTACCGCCGCTCCTGTCCCGGTCAACCGAAGGGCCCCTGCCCCACTTTATGTTGGGAAGCTGTCCCAAATTTTTATATCCTTGCTGTCTTGATCCAGCTTCGGCTTTTGGCTTGGGTTTGGTTCAAGCTGTGGTGGATTACGTGGGGTTGGCGTGGTGCCACCTACACGTCCCTGCAGCTTGGCCAAACTTGAACCATTTGCTGAGGTTGAGTCAAGCGGCAACATAGTTGTTTTTGGTCCCTAGCTCCTCTCTTTTCGAGGAATTTCGGGTGAGAGTACAGTCCCCCATACTGGGCGATTCCCCTTTTGGAATCGACCCAATTAAATTACTGAACTTAAATACTTTTCACACTTAAACAGTTTTCACACTTGAACATTTTTTTCTCACCAAAACATTTTCATACGTAAATACTTCTCATACTTAAACATTTGGTAATTAAAATTTCAACTTCCTGCATTTTTGAAATCAACAGTCAGCCAGCCAGCGGACCTGAATTGGAGAGAGACGGATCGGGTTCCGTCTAATAAGAAGGCCATTTCTTGAAAAATTAAATTTTGAGCATACTTAGGAAAAGTAAAATTTGATCTAACTCAGTGGCGGCTCGTGGCCTAATTTTCTGGGGGTTCACAGATTGAAAACATCTAATTGGGCACATCAATATTTACCTGGCTATTCTTTTAAGAGTTGCATTTATTTTAGTTAATTTGTCGAAACATCGCAATACTGCTATAGAGCGAGTTAAAAAAAAACTATTCTAAAAAACAGAACAACTTATAAAATCCTTCAAAAGGCGCTGTAAAAATCTTGAACAGCCATATTTTAACAAGATATTTAAGAGCTTGGTATTTTCATCAGAAACCCTCATGTTGTCTTGACCGTGACAGGCTTAGCATAGTTTATTACAAAAAATGTATGCACTGATGTAATAAAAATTTTTTACAACTTTTGCCATAATTTCGTGATAAAGTAACACTTGCTAAATTAAAATTGTAATATTTTCCATAAATATGTTTATTAAAAATTACAATTTGTGATAAGCGATGAACATTACCATTTATGGTTGCTATGTAGTGTAGTATGACTCCAAAGTAACTGCTGTAAGTCGCGATGACCTCAGTTCGTAAATTGGGATCATTAGAAAAACAAAACAGAATATAATTTTGATAAATAAACTGAAAGTTACTAAAATAAGATCAGCCAGGTATTCAACTTTTATAAAATGAGCAAAAATGAAAGAAGAGGAGAGATAAGTAAGTGCAGAAGTAAAATTGCAATCTAAACTTAATATTCGCAAGTAGCTCACACGCAGAATATTAACATATTCATAAAATTTATTACATAAGCCTTATTTTTCTAAGCCGAGAAAGAAAACTTCGATAATTTATAAAATGATTTATTTTGTGGCAGAAACATTTTTTCTCTCTATTGTTGTTCTATGCAAAGAACTTATTTATTTTTTTTAGAATTAGTGTGTGATTTAGCTTCTTCAGTTAGTTATAATTTTGGCGCATGCACTCACTCGTTAGGTACATTGCTTATAAGCGAAATCCATTCTCCTTTCCTTCTTAGCTGCAAATTTTTCAATAACGCGGTCATTGAAGTCGGCGATTTCGTAGACAAGTTTTTGTTCTATAGACAGCATTGCAAGAGCTGTTAACCTTTTAGTATTTTATTATTTATTTCCAAGTATTTATTTTCTTCCAAGGATAATCTTCTAAAATACTGAATACATTTTACAAGTATTTAACAGCGAAAATTTCAGAAGATTTATATATACTGTCCTACTAAGTCATAAAGGTTCTATCTACATATTAGTACTTTCTAGATATTCAATGATTTGTGTTTTGATTTGTACTGGAGGTATATGGAGAGTGTATTTTTCAACATTAATTTTAACATACTTCCACATAATATAGGTTTTTAAAATTTTGTAGAAAGATACAATAGATCATATATATATTGAATCCGGTTTTAACTCAAAATTGAGAAAAATGCAGATAGAACGTTTATGCTTAGTAGAGCAGTATATCTACCATGGATTAAATTCCAAATGTGTCTTAAAATCATACAGACACAAATAGAGGCATTTGCTAAAATTATCCCTAATAGTTACAATAATTCATACAAAACGCTCGAACGGCAGCACGAATCAGCGCATGTAACTGACCGCCGACAACAATGTTTGAATGCATCAAATTGGTTGTCGATCGCACATTCTGAGTGTGAACCCCCAGCTAGTACTGAGCCGAGCTAAATGGATGCACCCCTCGCTTCCTCGCACGCCCCTCTAGCCCCCTAATTCCAGCCACAAAATCGCACGTGCGATCGCTAGTACAAGAGACAGTAAAGATAAGCAAAATTGTATGTGGTTTGTCGTGGCAATATAGCCGGTGGGTATGAATGAAAGAATAATGATGAAAATGATCGGCAGGCAGCATTATGTGCTGCCATAACAAGTATTGTTCAATGAAGTTCAATGTGTATTGTTCAATTAAATCATTGATTTAGTTGTGGGGGTTCACGTGCGAATCTGCACATTAGGACGAGCCGCCACTGATCTAACTTCGAAAATTAAAAACTTGGAAAAATTTAAAACTTTGAAATTGAATTTTTTTTTTAATTTACTCTAGCCATCTGGCTTTGCAATTTGATTATCATTTCAAGAGTTAGTCACACCACTGGTGTGCACCTACTTATATATATATATATATATATATATATATATTTTATATATATTTTTGAATATTTGGCATTTTTTTGCCCTATTAGCTGTTAAGAATTTTCTCTTTGAAAGAGTTAGTCACACCCTGTTGTGCACTGGGTTGCCATTTGAATTTGCAGCAACTCCTTAGTTATAAGCGTAATTAATTCGTTAGTCACGAGTATCGTGCATTTTCTTTGAATTTTCATCACTTGTCAATTATTTTTCACAGACTGATAATGCCATTGCATCACAGCAGTGAGGATCTGTCTGGCACCACAGTGGAGGCTCAGTGCTCCATATGCCAGCAGCCATTCGCTGCTGCCCAGGACACATATACCACCAAGTGTGGACACACTTTTCATGAATCGTGCCTGGAGCAATGGCTCAGAAATCGTACTGATTGCCCGCTGTGCCGTGGACCACTGAGTCTCCCCTTAGGAGCCAGACAGGCCCCCACTGCTGCAGCATCTATGCCACGAGGGGCTCGGCCCAAAACACAACGGCCAGGAGTAAGAACCCGAGGCATGCGATCAGAGGAAGTGGAAATTAGGGACTTCGATGTACAGGCCGAGTCGGGGGCGGAAGGTTTAATTCAGCCACCTGGCCCGTTATCAAAAGCGTCCCCAATCTCAGATGTGACGTCAGAAGCCGCAGGAGCGCGCTCAATAGTGCCCCAGGATTTAAGCGGACTTCAGCAACAGATTAACGAATTGCAGAACGGCATGCGTGTGATGCTGGAGCGCATGGCCCAATTGAACCTTCCGTCCCGGACTGGGAATGTAGAGTCGCCAAGACTTAACCCTCGCGCACAGTCATTTGTACCAGTGCCGCGATCCTACTCACCTCGCACCCCTCGGGGCAACAATGTGCAGTTCCACCATGATAAGGTGGCTAGCATCATTGGTGGGTGGGGACTAAAATTCTCGGGTCGTGAATCCTCCATGCCCGTGGAAGTCTTTATTAACAGGGTAGCGGCTCTCACCAGAAACACCTTGGGCGGAAATTTTAATGTTCTATGCCAGCATATGCATTTACTTTTGATTGGACCTGCCGCTGATTGGTATTGGTGGTTTTACAATTCAAGACGTGACTTCAGTTGGAGGGATTTGGAGTCGGCCCTGAGCGATCATTTCGCTGATCGCTTCACGGATGCCGACCTGATGGAGCAGATTCGAGGAAGGAAACAGCGACCCCATGAAACATTCGACGATTACAGTGCGGACGTCTACAAGATTGTCGACCGGCTACAGCGCCCTATTGGCGACGCGGACTTAGCTGACATTCTTAGACGCAATTTATTGCCAGAAATCCGTCGTGGTCTGCTACAAATACACCTTCCCTCTGTTCGTCTGCTCCGTCAGGCCGTCATCCGTGCGGAGAACTTTGAAATGGAGCTTGGAGGTCGACGCCGATCCTCCCACTGGAGGAACGCCATAGAAGAACTTCATGAAGAATACCCGCTGGTCCAATACGAGGATTCAACCGATGAACATGGAGTGGAGGCAGTCACGGTCCTGCCTACTTGCTGGAACTGCAAGCAAGTGGGACACCGTTTCGACGATTGTTTGGAGCCCAGAACTGTATTCTGCTACGGCTGCGGAAAGGCAGATACTTATAAGCCGAATTGTGTAAACTGCCAAACAAAAAACGGACCGCAGGGAGCGCGGAACAAGATCTCACGCCTCCCGCAGGGCAAACAAGCTCCACCCCGTTCCAGCAGGTAGACAGGACTGATGATCTGTCTCCAAATGCCTTGGACCCAACCACCAATGATGATAGTTTACAGCCGAGTGGGGACTCCACTACCTTATCGATCCCACTCTTACAGGCAGAGCCTCCTACACCTTTGGCTTTTCTGCCATATCATTTAAGATGGCGGAAATATACGGCGGTCCGAAACCGAATTTTTAATTCCGAAATTAACACCATTAGACAACCTTCTAGTACACCTAAACGTTCAACGTTGAGAATGAGGCGTTTTTACGCTCAGTTCCGTCGTTGGCGTTATCAATTGGATTGTGCGACTCTGTTGAACGTGCCTCCAGGTGACGTTCGACCGTACGCTCAGGTTCTGTTGTTCGGCCAACTAACATCGGGTTTGATCGACACGGGAGCCAACGTGAGCGTGATGGCGGCTGATCTAGCCCGCTCATTCCTCGAGAGGAACGCTTTTCCCTGGAAAAGAGCTTCTCTCGGGTTGAAAACAGCTGACGGCACACAACATCAAGCCGTAGGCCGAGTATCAGCCGACATCACGTTCCGGGGGCTCACCAAGACGTTGACGCTATGGATAATACCCACTCTCAGTCAGAATCTCTATCTGGGAGTGGACTTCGTCCGTCTTTTCGCCCTGGCCACAGACCTGTTTGCGCCACCACCACAGGTCGACACCACCAACAGCCTCGACGCACTCGACGATTGCGCCCACCCTCTCACTCAGGAGCAGCATCGCAGACTTCGGTCTGCGATTGCTTGCTTTCCTTCGTTTGTTGTTGAGGGCTTGGGAAAGACTACGCTCATCCGTCATGAAATCGACACTGGTGACCAGAAACCCATAAAACAGAGACATTTCTCTGTGTCACCAGCTGTCGAAAAGCTCCTATATCAGGAAATTGACCGGATGTTAGCGTTGGGCGTAATCGAAGAGTCGAAGAGTGCATGGTCTTCGCCGGTAACGTTGGTGGTAAAGCCCTCGAAAGTACGCTTATGCCTGGATGCCCGGAAGGTCAATTCGGTCACAGTGAAGGATGCCTATCCTTTGCCGCTGATTGATGGAATTCTCAGCAGACTCCCTAAGGCAAATTTCATCTCTAGCCTTGATTTAAAGGATGCCTTCTGGCAAATACCTTTAGAGGAGAAGTCGAAGGAGAAGACAGCCTTCACTGTGCCCGGTCGACCCCTTTACCATTTTGTCGTGATGCCGTTTGGGTTGTGTAATGCACCCCAAACGATGTCACGGCTGATGGATAAGGTTATTCCGCCCCAACTCAAGCACCAGGTATTTGTGTACCTCGACGACCTGTTGGTGATCACCGACGAGTTCGACGCGCACCTTCAGGTACTTCATCAGGTCGCCTTCCATTTGAGACAAGCTGGCCTCACCATCAATGTGGAAAAGAGTAAGTTCCTCTTGCGAGACGTCAAGTACCTTGGCCACATTGTTGGTGGGGGCACTATCCAGACCGATCCTGACAATGTGAAATCTATCATGGATTTCCCACTTCCCTCTACCACGAAGCAGCTGCGGAGATTTTTGGGAATCTGCGGTTGGTATCGGCGCTTCGTCAGAGAATATGCGTCATTGTCAACACCACTGACAGACATGCTTTCTAAGCGGAGTCAGTTTGTGTGGACTGATGAGAGGCTAAATGCTTTCAAGCAATTGAAACACAGCCTTGCTTCAGCCCCAGTGCTGCACAGCCCAGATTTCAACAAGCCCTTCTCCATCCAATGTGACGCAAGTCAACATGGAGTCGGTGCCGTGCTGGTGCAGCGCACAGAAGACGGAGCTGAAGCCCCCATCGCTTATATGTCCCACAAACTGAATCCCGCTCAGCGAAACTACACCGTCACTGAGCAAGAATGTCTGGCAGCGGTGTTGGCAATCAAGAAGTTCCGTGCCTACGTGGAAGGTCACGAATTTGAAATCGTGACCGACCATGCTTCCCTAAAATGGCTAATGAACCAACCAGACCTTAATGGCCGATTAGCCCGGTGGGCCTTGAAACTTCAAGGTTTCAACTTCAAGATTGTCCACCGAAAGGGAAACCAAAACGTAGTGCCGGACTCCTTGTCGCGCATGTTCTCTGCCGAGGCGTTGATGCCGGCAGAAGGCGAGGAGACTCCAATGGAGCTAGACTTAGAGTCGCCCCACTTCAAAAGTGCCTCCTATACGGAGCTGGCGGCTAAAGTTCAGGCAGATCAAGACCAACTGCCGGACCTAAAAGTTGTAGACGGGTTCGTGTACAAGCAGACTGAGTATGCGACCGGAAACGGACTTCAAGACCAGTTGGCCTGGAAGTTGTGGGTGCCGTCAGAAATGACGGCAGAATTAGTGAAGGGAGCTCATGACCCACCCTTGAGTGCGCATGGTGGCGTGGCCAAAACCCTCGGCCGATTACGGCAATGGTTTTTCTGGCCACGAATGGCCGCTCAAGTGCGTGATTATGTGGGATCATGCCTTACATGCAAAACCACCAAAGCCCCTTCACACACCCTTCGTCCACCAATGACGCTGCAGTCCGTTCCCGAGCGCATATTCCAGCGCTTGTACATCGACATTATCGGCCCCTACCCTAGGTCCAAGTCTGGCAACATTGGAGCGCTCATCGTCCTGGACCATCTTTCGCGATTCCCCTTCGTTGAGCCGCTTCGTAAATTCACTGCGAAAGCAGTTATTGACATCCTGAGGAAAAGGGTATTTCACCTTGTTGGAGTCCCGGAGAGTGTCGTAACAGATAATGGTGTACAATTTCGGTTGTCTATATTTCAAACCTTCTTACAGGAATTCGGTGTCGGACATACTTTCACCGCCGTGTATTCCCCTCAAGCCAATGCCTCGGAACGTCTTAACCGCTCCATACTAGCGGCAATCCGTTCTTACATTGATCCAGTTCAAAAAGAGTGGGACGGCAAACTCTCCGAAATAACCTGCGCACTACGTTCAGCACCTCACGCAACGATAGGAACTTCGCCCTATCAGGCAGTCTTCGGGCAACCAATGGTCACCCATGGCCGCACTTACCAACTTTTGCGGCAACTCCATCTTCTGGATGACCCCGAGACCACTCTGCCACCTCCTGACCACCTGGCTCTTCTACGCCAGACCATCCGCGACCTCACCACCAAAGCCCAGTCTCGCAATGCCAAGGCCTATAACCTTCGTTCCAGGTTGGTTTCATACCAGCCTGGCGAAGTGGTCTACAGGCGCAACTTCCGGCAAAGTGACGCAGCCGCGCACTACAATGCAAAGCTGGACCGGAAGTTTTTACCTAGTAAGGTAATTAAGAAGATCGGCGGTGCTTACTACCAGCTGGCCGATCAAAATGGACGATCAGTGGGCGTCTTTCACGCGAAAGACATCACTAAGTGATAGACCCACTGAGTTCACCAGTTCACGATGTATTTCCAAATTTTATTTGGAAGATCGTCCATTTGCGCCTCTTTCAGGTGTCACTCCTGCTTCAATTAAAAAAGTATCTAGAGATGTTCACCTGGTTCACCATTTCCTCTACCCAAAGATACTTTCATGATTTACTCAGTATACGTGTTCACGAAATTTCCTACAATTATATTTACCCCTTTTATTCGCTCACCAGTTCACGCAATAAATCTAAAAGATTGGATAGTAAAAGACTTGATCACCTGTTCACGTCATTGTCTTTCACACATTACATCCATCCTTCAGCTCTTTCCACGCACTTGCCCTTGTGGAAAGATCTGTGTTGTAGCATCCAGTAATTTTTTGCACGAAATTACTGGACACGAAATTTCGTCGCACACTGTATGTGCTCGAAATGGCTACATATTTTCTTTTCAAATTGAACCTATTTCAATTTGAGTCAATAATAAGTCCCGTACGTCCCCGGCGACCTTGTTATTGAATTCGAGTAGCAACAAGTTCTAACGGGATCTTGTTTTGCGACTCGAACGTGCATTTTGCGAGCTGGAGCTGATAAGCTCACGGCAGTCGAACAGGGACCGTGGTCGAGGCCGGGCGGGTCGGCGTCTAAGAACAAATTCAACGGAGGAGAGTGCCTTAGCTAGTCCGCATTGGTTGCATGGTCGATCGCTCTTTGTATCTTTGATGTGGATACACCATATAGCTTCATACAAACGATATCGTTTAACACCAACCACGCGGTTTATTTCAATTTACAAAGTGCCCATTGTGCAGTACTCAGTGCTGTAGAAGTACGAAAATAAAGTCCGTGCCTCAATTTGAATTCTATCGCATTTGTAGATAAACGCGACCATGTTCTGTGCGGTGTACATAAAAATAACCGAAAGTGTTTTGACCGTGCGATAGCAATCAACAACAAAACAGCATCAGATAACACAAAAAAACAACCAAGTGCAAATTATCATCCCATTAATCACCTATGAATGTATGTGCCTTGTCTATTATTACCCTACCAGACGACGGCGAACAGTGATTTTTAGTTCATATCATTTCGGGATCAGCCTCACCAATCCATAGTGAAAATGGCGCGGATTTCGTTTCGCGGCCGTTTTGTCTAAGTCGGTCGGTACTCGTATTTCCGTGCGAGGACGAGAAAAGGTTTTGTCCAGTGTCCACGTCAGGAATCGATAAACCACGTGTTGGAAAATACCCCAAGAGTTGCGGGGTCGTGGGAAAGAAAATTTGTGTCGTGCCGAGAAAAATGTAATTGAAGTTAGTTAAAGTTGCATGCGACATAGGCGACTACTCAAAGTGACATCAATCGAAACGGCTAAGGAGTTAAAAACTGAAGTGTCTAAGAAGAGGAAGCTGACGGCTCGGAGAGTGTCGATTTTGGCTAGAAGCGGGAATCTCGAATGACAGGTGATGTACGATTAGACGCTTGAGTGAAGATAGGCACGTGCTGGCATTCTACGACCAAGGTACCTTTATTTAATATGTATCATGTTTTGGTTTTGCAAAAATCGTGACGACTACGGCCACGCTAACTCGTACTGACCAGAGACAATCAAAGCAGCATTTGAATTCGGTTCAAATATCGATAATGTGAAAGTTCCTGCTGTTAGTTTAACGCGCTATGAGATTAAACCTCATTGGTGGAGAAGGTCTGCACACAGGTAGTGTGGAACTGACATTTTCTGGAGCGTCCGCTCTGGAATCGAGAGAAATGGTTACTTTTGGTTCTTAAGCTGATCCAGTCGATTTATTTCAACGTACTGACAACATCCAGAGAGGTGTAAGAATCCGTGATCAACGGGAACTACGATGCATTAGACGCCGACATCAGCCTGGATTTGTTTCGCTTTTGCCTGGAATCGTTTTTTTTGTTAAATGCAAGCGGTATTTTATTATGATGAATCGTTTTCGTTAGTTACAATGAATTGAACACAGATAAGAGCAGAGATCAAACTGCAATGTTGAATGGATAGGTTCTTTGAACTAGATAGTATCAGAAAAAAAAAATTAGAAGTGAATTTTGTTACAAATTTAGTCAACTTGTTATTCGATACACAAGGAAGTTCCAAAACTAACTCAACGGATTACTTATATTGTGTCATACTCTTAAGGAACACACTACTTTGGTTATAGCTTAAGTTCAAGTCTTATTAACTCGGTATATGAGAGTGTCTGAACCTCTTAATATTTTTTTTCTTCGAATTCGATGGTTCATATTGTTGTTCGGTTTAAGTCGTGGAAAAACTTCTCTGGGGTCAGTTCGATAGTTCTGCTTTTTATCAAATGTTCATTTTTGTCTGAGTTCCTAACCACATTGAAAGATGCGTCAGGAAAACTGAATGCAATCGCAAGGGGGTATCGAAAGTTAATTTGCTTCATTATAGTTGATGCCCGTCTCTGGTAAATTCGTTGCCAGCCATTGTTTTTTTTACTTCTTTCTTGGTAATATCCTCCATTTTGTCAGCTAGATGAAAACCTGAGTACTGTGTAAACAATTTGAATGAAATGGATTAGTTCGGCCGTTGATTAATTATGCACAACGGGGTTGCAATAGATTTTGTAGGCGGTTTCAGGTACGTTCCAACTTTAGGCACCTACGGACTTCCAGTTTTAAGGTCGCAGATTTTGGTGTTAAGATTATTAAACCATTTGGGCGGTATTGTATTCCACTACCCATTCTTTAGCGAGCCTAGTTGTTTCCTATCCTGCTGTTTCCATACGCTATTATCGATAGGACCGTCGGTTCATCCCTCCGTACCGTAGAAATATTTCGCTAAAATTTTGATTTGCTTGAACTTCGTTTACCGGATGCATAAGCGATCATTATTCCGAATTATGTGCACACCCTGAGTGGTTGTTTCAAGTATCTTTTATTAGAGATTTGTTTTCAGGAATACGCTTGTTCTATAATATGAAACCTAAATCGATTTGAAGAATTGGAGAGGTGATCTCAATAGTGAAGTTTTGTTGTGTAAGTTTTTTTTAGCAACTTTATCCTAAGCATACATACACTTTCCTACGCTCGATTTTCCCACTCGTTAATCTCGCGTGTCCGTTTGTGCATGACAATAGCCACTGTGGATATATTAACTCGGATTTTTCAGACTCCTGATTGATGATTTTTTGTTTTGTAATTTTCAACATATGCCACAAAAAAAAAAAAACTCCATTCAAATATATTGTGGACGTGTGAAAAAGAAAAAAAAAAAGGGGGAGAACGAATGTAGAAGCAAATCATGAATTATTATTAATAAGCTACAGCCAAAGTTCAATGAAAACCTAGTATAGAGTAGATAATGCAAGATTAGCGTATACTGATAAGAAGTGAAAGACAATATATTAATTTGATAAAAATGAATTAATAATTATGTATTGTTACCGTTGAAGAAAATATATATTATTGATAATTTATAGTCACGGGAAATTACTATAGAGAAAAAAAAAAAAAGACCCGGGAACGAGATATTTGAGTCCTCCAAAGATGTCAAGACTTTAAGTTAGCTGGGTTAGTACCCTTCAGGCTGTAAATGTAAAATTGACCTTTTTTTTTGCCGTAGTAGTTATATCGCTCCTTTATCGGCTATGAAACTAAATTAACGGATTGTAAAGGATATGCATAGGTATGTAAGAAGTTAAGGGTTCGCGGTATGTTTCTATGATCTAAGAGTCGTAACTAATCGATAAATATTGACAAGACACCTATATGTTTTTGATTGAAAAAAAAAGAAAAAAAAAACAATTCCCTTAATTTGCGTGTAGAATTACGAAGAATAGCTTACTAAAAATAAAAGTAATTATGAATTGTTAAAAGAACATTTAAGGCCTTCTTATTGGGCGGACGCCCGTGAAGTTCTCTTACTTTTCAGGGTCTGCGCGTGGCCTGGCTGGCCTAACAATGGATAAATAGTTTTAGTGATTTCTTTTTCAGAATATTTTCTTAAAGGGAGGGATACTGGCCCAAACCTAATTAGTTTCAGCATTTTTTGGTAGATTTTTGAATTTTTGAATATTGAGGGCCAGTATCAGAGGGTGGAGGACCCCAGACCATCGGGGTCAGGGCTCCACTAACATCGGGGGCCCGGGGCTGTCTGCCTCACCCGGGTTCCTTGTAAAGAGAGGTAGTCTTTTTTCCTATTTTCCCGTTTAGATTTTCAACTTTCTGGCTCCGTGCGTTGTCACGAGCACTGGGTCTGCTTAGTCAGCCCATGTTGCAGAGCCTGGGTGGTTTCCTTTAGGGAGCTATGCCCCCTTTTTGGTCCCTGGTTATTTTATATACCAGTTTGCGGCTACGAAATTCATGACGGATGAATACTACGTAGCATCCCGTTTTCTTTGAGAGCAAACTAACCCCATTTTTGTTTAAAGAACCCACCCCAGCCGCAGCGTGCTAGCAAAGCGGCACCCCAGCATCCGTCGGGGTTGGTTAAAGGGTGCTCCGCTAATGCAGACGAGGGGCCTTCACGGCCATTTCTAGGGCACCCTGCTCTCGGGGCAATTCCTTTTTTTTTGTTTTGCCTCTTGAATGGCAGCAGCCATTCCACTTTCCGACCTTAGCACTCTTGGTTCTGGACTTCGGTCTGGTTCTAAGTTGTGCTAAGGCCAGTCCCATCTTCATTTCCGCTACAAACTACGGAAAATAATTATTTTTACTATGTTAATATAGTTAATTTAACGATATAAAAGTAGTTGGGTCTGGTTATACAAAAAATATCGCAAGGTTCATGAAATCAACTGCTTTAATTGTTTCATAACCATAAAAAATAGTTCAAACTTCAACGTTTCGAATTATCAACAGTTTTTATGGTACTTAAACTACTTTGCAATAGTTGATTTCAACAAACGTAATTCAGTGAGCAACATCTTTGGAATTATTCTACGCAAAGTAGAATGGTTTCAACATTTGGACGCTTTTCATGCTCTGAATGAATTTTTTTTTGTTTATCAACCACGCGTCATGGTGCATAAAAGTAATCAACAATTCTCTTATAGTTGTTTTAACTATAGCCCTAGTTGATGCAAAAACAACCAAGGAAAACTGTTGATTTTGCATACTCCTCATACTCATGCTCCTATTCTATCATAGAAGTTTCATATGATACATGGCAAAATTGTGTTCGGTTTGCTGTTCGATATAATTCATATTCATGTTATGCTGTGAAGCCTTTATATTACGTTGTATGACGCTATTTTGTTCACAATACAGCGTTTTATGCTGTGGCAATTAGAATGCACAGTTTTGTATGGTAATGCGCACAATGGCTGCGGCCGAATTTGCGGCAGCGGCAGAATTTTCCAAATTTCTAATTTTCCGCACTGCTAGCGCTGATACCTACCATAGGTTGGCATCATCACACCACACTGTTTGAATTAGGTTGAATGGTCTGGTGGAATAGACAAGCGATGGCTGATGTTTATTGTGATAAGCCAACTTAATCCTCGTACAACAGGATTTAGCAATACAAAAGAAAATAAAAATGAATTTGGTTGGTGCCTTGGTTGCATTGACAGCGACATTGTCGCTGCATTGTGATTCACCAAATTCAACTGTGGCATTCACGCCTCCCCTGCTTATATTTCATACTATGTATATGGTTGGAATACCATTGTTTGTGGTTGCTTACTTTTTTTGCACCACGGACGTTGTTTATCAACCACGCGTCATGGTGCATAAAAGTAATCAACTATTTTTTTATGGTTGTTTTAACTATAGCCCGTAGTTGACGCAAAAATAACTAAGGAAAATTGTTGATTTTACTAAGATTTTTCTTTCAGTGCATATCATGTGGTGCTAGTAATGATGAAGACCAGCTGTTTACAGTCAGTCCGGGTTGATTCAAGAAAAACAGCTATGCATTTGTTAGTCGGCCTAATGTTGATGTGGTCGAAAGAGTTGGACTCGTACTGTCCCGATTTCTTAAGCCTGACGGCAGCTTTCGCGGTACAACCTCTAGCAAAGAAGATAAGCGAGTCAAGATGAAGCAGGAAGTATTCAGTTCACCAGATCAGGCAGCTGTATCAGCTTTGTTCACTGTGTAAATCCAGTGTTAGGGCAGGGCTGAGACCCCAAGTTTTACTCAGCGTCTTCTTGCTAACATAAATTATGCCATCCAACCTGATTGGGTCTACTTCAGAGACCTTATGATTCCTCACGGTTTTTCCCCCCCTACTCATTAACCACCTCCAGAGCTTTCGATGAGCTGGCCAAAACCTGCCGGTACCCACTCGAGACTATGATCGCCATGCCATCAATCAGCATAGACTACAACCGTGATTCTCTTGGACTCCAACTTCTTTGAAATTGTATATGTCACTAAGTTACACAAGAGAGGAAATATAACTTCTTATTAGGGTGTACTTTCCTTATGATTTGTCACCCCACTCATTTCCCTGATAGGAGCCTTTACTTGAGGATGGTGCTCATCCGGACTAGTTTCTGTATGATCACAACTTTGATTATTTCTTCTGCGTCATGAAGCTCAACCACATGAGAGTGGGGGTGGAGTCATTCAAAAAGTCCTCAACTATTCCTCTTTTGGCTTGCACACTAGTGTGATGCGCCTCAGCGTTTGCTTCTACGTGCAGGAATATTTTTTTTTTTAGCATTTTTGGCAGAGCGGAAGAAAAGATTCCCGAAATTCAGCCTTCCGCAGACATTAAAGTTGCCTGAACTATTCCCAAATGAAATTTAATTTCGTGCAGAGCCAACTGTAGTTAGCCCGAAACGTAACTGCTGTAGTGCGGACTAATCTGCAGAATTTTTACTCTCTTTAGCTTGCAATTCAACTACCTGGTGGTTGACAGTTGATCGCTTTGGTTCAACTATATCAAGACCTCTCTAAATTTCACAAGTCTCCTTGGTACTGACGTTGTTAGTTTCTTAGTGGAGCTTCTTTAGACGCATTAAAACGTTGCCTATACCTCACGCCATCTTATCAAAATGCAGATGGAACAGTTTTTCAGACTGCTTTTCGTTCTGGAATACATATGTGCACTAGCCCCATGTTTTGTGTCGCCGGCTTCTTTACGTCGAGAATTTTCCGATTCTGCATTGGAATTCCGGGGCCATTTTTCATTTTCTACTTCCTAAGACACTTCCCTGCCACTTTGATTTTTCTATTCACTATCTCTGAACGAGCTCCTTCCCATACCCAGGTAACCTCTGAACTACTGCTTTGCACCAGCGCTGGAGACATTGATGATTTTAACAAATCTGAACTAGTCCACCCATCAAACGATGGTATGGTCAATTCAGGATGCTTCCCTACTCTACAATCTTCTATTTCTCAAGCGATAATTGACCCAGGAAGCTGTTACAATCTACCAAAGCCACGATTATGGGTGGACAGTTGTTGCGCAGCACAGCCTTATATTCCAACAGAGCTTCCTACCTTTCTTGCTTGGCTTACAGCATCGCAGCTGCTGGACATCGACGATCCGAGACCTGTTTGCTCATTTTTGACAGCCGCCGGTACTAGGTATTTGACTCCCTGCACCGTAATCTTAGCTCCTTTCCTGTTTTGCATGCTTTCATAGTTTTTGGTTAAGGGTGTCCTTCCCTCAGGTTTGCTCCTCGTGAAATTTGAATTGTTAGCACACTTAGCATCGTCTCCACGTTATTTCCCCTTTTCAAAGGATGTTTCGCTAGAAGATATTTTGGATGAATAATATGCGAACGTGTCAGACTTCGAACCAGCAAGGCCAAGCACAAAAACCAAGTAGGCGGTAAATTTTTTTCCGTCATATAGTCGTATTTATACAATAAAATATGGTTCAATGTGCATAATGTATTATTGAGTGTCTACCAAAGACAAACATCTTTTTTATTCATTTATTTATACCCGTTTCCATTTTTTCATGAATATTCGCTCCGTTACAAATATTGACCTAAGCTCGATGAAAGGTATTTTGTTTTTAGAATTTGGCCTTGCCATTACGTATTTTTACCAACCAAAAACCGTTATCAAAAATAATAATTCGTTTGCTCTCTAAGCTCCAGTCTCTATGTAGGATCAAACGCTGAATAATTGATTGGACAGCTAATTAATTTATATTCCAAAGATAGCGACTCAAAACAAGTTAACCCTTTTTTTAAATTTTCGGCCTCAAAGCTAAGCTATTCATAGTTAATGAAAGCTTTTTGTAACATATCACAGTTTTCACTTTGATTCTATCCAAAAATTTTTATGATGCTCTTTGCTCATAATGTAACATTCTCCGACAAACCTAATTCATCGTTATTTGCCCCTCGGATGCATAATCCTTCTTTTGTACTGACCCAAATGGTCAGTACGAAAAGCTTGAAAGGTTATTGATAAAATATTATTTTATGGCAATTATCTTACCTACTTTTCGATTTTCTAAAATAACCGATCGGAAATTTCATTCTCATTTTTTTACTGGCCAGATACCTTCCACAACTTGCCCCGTTTCACTGCCATGGTCTTCACTGTGTCATAGGTCGTATTGAATTTTATATAATAAGTCTATCCTTAGCATGATTTGATGGGCAAGGTTTTGGGCGACGTGAATGTATGGGGAGAATGTGTTCTGGAAAAAGGGGCATCGGACGGTTTAGTTAAGGGTATACTCGATGTTTTTGTTTGTTTAGAAAACATAAGTTTGTTTTTAGGATTACTTACGTCAGCATATAAGCAAGTGTAGATAGGATCGAGAGATAATCTGTTTGATGTTTTATTTAGAAATTATGATTGAGGGTGAGTTAATCTTATTATCATAATTGAGATGAAACAGATTATTGGTTTTTGTTTGCTAGCTTTTAAATTATTTTATTGTAGTTTTGATATGATTCCAGATTCGGGAAAATTTTACAATCAAAAGACTGATTTTAGCTCAAGAGCCTCGGGTACAATGTTTGGGTGGGATGTGAAAAATTGATTTCCAATAATGCGAGATATTAATTTTTTCTTAGAAGTTCACTAGCATTTACATTTCACAACATAATATTTAAGAATAATACTATAACATGTTTGCGCCCAACGTGGGCAATCTTATTTCTTGCTTCACATTGATTAATTCGTCGCAGAGAGGCAAAAAAATGCTTTGGCTGGGTTTAATTTTGTAGTTTTTGTTAGGTTCACTTTGGAATATGTTTCATATTTTAACACTTTTTCTGTAATTTTAAAATTGATCGAAAATACTTTGGATCAAAGTTTGTCATTAAATTATTGAAGTATCTAATGATTTGTTTATTTTACTTCATTTCAGGTAAGAATTATGAAAGTATAATATCAGCTTCAATTTATGAAATGTAGACGTAAAAAGCAAGTTGATTTATCCACCAAACAGCAGCCTAAACAGGTAAATCTTTGGATTCAAATTCAAATTCACCCAAATTAGAACAAATATTCCATTGAGTTTATAATTTAAGACATTCACATATTAGTGGATGTAAAATTGATATCATAATCGGATTTCTGCCTTAAAACCACCATTGATACTTTTTCGATCAGACTTAGTGTAAAGTTTTGCAGGGCTGTGTAAAATGTTATCTGATTAAATTATCAGAAGAAGATATTTTATTAGACAAGTTAAGAAAATATTGAACTTAATTTTGTTTGAAGAAGAAAAATAAAACAGCATACTTATGAAAAAATTAAACCCTGAAAAAAAAAAATAAAGTAACACTGAATAGGAAGAAAGTGGTACATCAGTTATTGATGGTTAAATGATTTACTTATGACTCGAATTATCTGAAACTGTTTTGAATTTTTCGTATGAACAAAGCTGTAGGGATTTACATTCAAACTGCTTGCCTTGCGGTTAATATGTTTGAAATATGAAACTGTTTGTCCTGCGGCTAATATTGTATCCGTAAATGCTCGTATGAATATGTCAAAAAAAGCTAACTAACCTAATCAATGTATGTGCATCAGGTAATTTCATCAAGTTCAATATATCCAAATAAAATTAAAAATGTTCAAATTTGATAACCATCAACGCAGTCACTCGAGAAAATATTAAACATCGATTAATTATGTTTCTCACTTTCATACGAAAATTTGCAACACAAATAGTTTGCATTCTCTATTTATCGGATTAATGTCTAATTAAAATTTCATATAAATGACAAATCGAACTAAATCATTGACTAACATGTATTGAATGCAAACGATGTTTCCCTCCAATGCATCATAAAAGCATTTCATTAAAAGCGCCTCCACTTTTAACAACATCGCTTACACCCCCTCCCCCCCATCGCTCATTAATTTTCATTAAATAATATCAAACATTCATTGACATTATCATTCATACGAAAAACGCAACGTAAAATTCATGTGTGCATCCCATAATTCATAAATATTTCATCAAGTCTATTGCGTACACCGAAATGTTTACACATACTCGTGTCCACAGGTTTTTCAAGAGTCCACATATTTCCAAAATGCAGATATTTGAGTTTGCTTTGAAATTAGAGATTTAATTACCAAAGAACAACGGACGATTGGTTTTATCCCGTATGCCTTCTATTAGCCTATTTCAAAAGCGTTGAAGTCAACACAGGAAAAAGTGATTAAAGTACTGTTGAATTTTATTGAATTTTTTTTTACAGTAGATTATTAAAATCCACTCATTGCAAATAATAAAGAAAGAAATAAAAAAATAAAGAAAGAAATAAAGCCAATAGAAAAAATAAAGAAAATATTTAAAATGATGTAATTGTCGAATTAAATAGGAAAAAAACTTACTCTGGCTACATTTAGATAGTAACTGAATCACTCAAATTCGACCGAAATCGACCTACAAAAAAATATTAAATCACTGAAATTGAAATTCCATTATAATAAAAACTCATACGATTATAATAGCTTTTTGAAATATTGCTGGAATGTTTTGTAGCATTATGTGTTGTCTCTTAGAACTAGATAACTTGATAATTGGATAAATAAAATTGGATAAACTATTTAGAACATTACTTCATTCTACGTCTTTTTTTATCATGCTTTTGACTCCTCTTCGACAGTAGAACCTCATTTGATGAGAACTACCTTTTTTAGTCGCAGTATGACCTGCACATAGTACATTATTATGCCTCAATTCATCTCTCTTTGCATGTGGGGATAATATCTCCACTATTTTAACATTAATTAATTAATAAATTAACCTGCTAAAATTTGGATAAGGTTCTATCTCTCTTCTTTAAAAAAAATCGTAGATATATTGGCGGCCACTGAGGAATCTCCGGATGTAAGAGCAAACCTCTCTGTGGTTTCTATCCTAACAAGGCTTTACATTTTTGATCAGAGGTGTCGTCCATCTGCATCCCCTCTTGTGATTAAAAGACTTTTACCAGACTGAGAAGGTATGGACTATCTCTCCCTCTCTTTCTTTCAGGCTCATCGAGTCGCTATTGAATTTGAATTTCCTCAAAAATATTGTTTCAACAAGAAAACATTAATATTTTTATGCTTGAAAAATTCCCAAGAATTTGAAAATCAAAAAAGGTTAAAAAATATTGCAAAAGAAGTCTGTGAACACAATATAAGTAGTAATTTAGAAACTAAAAAAAATGAAGTTTAAATTTAAGTCAAAACGATGTTGGGCCACCTTTGTTATTGATTACTTCCAGGAGACGTGCTTGCATCGATCCAACTAGTTTCTTTGTAATTTCTACCGGAATTTGATTCCATTCTTCCTTGATGACTCTTTTCAAATCCTGCAAGGATTTTAGCGGACGTTTACGAATTCTCATATTAATTTCACTCCACAAATGCCCAATGTGATTCAGGTCTGGCGATTGTGGAGGGGTTTTGAGAAGTCGACCTACTCTGTAAAGCAACCATTCTTGAACCATTCGGGCAGTATGCTTGGGGTCGTTATATTGTTGAAAAACATCAGTTTCCTCTAATCCAAATTTTCTGGCACTCTCAAATAAATTGTCGCTCAGAATATCAAGGTACATATGCTTATTCATAATACCTTCAATTATGTGCAGTTTACCCACTCCTCCAGCACTCATACACCCCCACACCATTATATTTCCTCCGCCGTGCTTCACCGTAGGTCGTCTGAGGTGTTTGAGCTGTAGGGCTTTCTTCGGTTTCCGCCATACTTTCTGTCATCCGTCGGACCCAAATGAATTGAATTTGCTCTCATCCAAAAAAATAACACGTTCCCAGAACGAAGGAGACTTGGATAGGTGTTCATTAGCAAACTCGAGATGGCGTTTCCGATTAAGTTTATTTATAAATGGCTTCCTCCTTGGAACTCGACCGTGAATGCCACTTTTGTGCAAATGGTTACGGATAGTTTGTGGTGTAACTGTCACTCCATAGTCCTGCGACATATTTTGCGCGATTGTCAATGCACTTGTACCCGGTTTCTCACGAATCACTTTTAAAATCTCTCGTTTATGGGTGGAATTCAATTTTGGCGGGCGTCCAGTACGAGGCCTGCTGGCCGCGCATCCTAATTCCTCAAACCGTTTGATAATTTTATGAGCGGTAGAAGGATTTTTGCTAACAATTTTACCGATTTCGTGGATTTTTTTTCGCTCTCTTCGTAGGCTAACTATTAATTCTCGAATCGATTCGAAAACTTCCATTTTCGTAGCTATCGAAGAACTAAAATGGATTCAAATTTTGAAAGGACTCATACCTTCTATCTCTCTAAGTCATTTGTCATAAGTAATCAAAGTTTAAAGCAATAAATGTTTTCCCAAACTGCTTCAATACCTTCATTAAAACATGTGTTCATGGACTTTTTTGCCTAGCCTAGTGATGCGCATATACTCAAAGTCATTTGAAGGGTCCTTAAATAGAAAATCCTAATGACTTTTTGTACCAAACAAAATTTTATTGCTTTATTGAGTAAAAAAATCCATCCAAATCTATAAATGAATGCAGCTGAGTTTACAGTAGCAAATACCCGTCCGCTTCGATTGGTGTTCACGGACTTTTTTTGCCCAGTGTATGTATCAATGCCATCTGCATTTCAATCAGTGAGGTATTAGAAATGGAGTGGACATGCCCATAAGATTTACATTGAAGAGGATGGTAGTAATGTTTTAGCTACTCATTGTCAAATCTGGTCAAATCTGGTCAAATCTAAGTAGTTCCCCTCCAATTTGACAATTAGGTCGAAATGGCGGAAAGGCAACTTTAACATGCTTTGTGCGCGAGAGGATTGAAGGGGCTAATGGTGGAATGTTATACCGTCCGTGTCCAGGGGCTGATTTCAATCCCGAAAGTAGCTTTTGACAGAAATAAGCAACTTTTCACGCTAAAAAGTGATTACAACTCTAGCTTATTTTCAATCTAAAGATTCGCCGCAACAAGATTCACATGAAATTTTGTATGAAAATTTCACGTGAAATCGAACACAGTACTAAGCTTTACTTGAAAATGAGGGCTTTGAACTGATTTAATTTGTTTTCATAATTTTCAGTTGCTTTCTCCTGCTGATTTTTTAATTGATAAAAGTATAAAATGTTGACAATCTGTCACACAATCAACTACAATATCAATACATGTAATTCACTAATTCATCCCATCACACACTCCAAAACTATCCGCTTTGCCAGCCTGGTAACAAAATCCGAATACTACCACAACGGAAACAGATTGCCATGCTCAGTCAGTGCTCCTAGTCTACATGAGTAAACATTATGCTAGCACACGTTTAACACCGGAAAATTACGGAAAAGTAGCATTAGAACCCGTTACCTAGCACAAATTAAAAGAGCACATGAGTATGTGGAGAGAAAAATACATTTTTATCGTTCATCGTGTTCGTACTGTCTAGGTTCATTATAATATGAGTTGGCGATGACGGCATTGATAACGCTAGTGATGACGATGATGATGATGACAATGCTGATGAAGATAGCCCGTAGCCCTCATTAAATTTTTGATGACAAGAAAAGAGTCCATTTAATCAGGGAGTGGAGAATGAGAGAAATCCTTTTACTTATACACAGACTTTGTTCTACTTGAACGTGAATAATGTGCTTGTTGCTAAAATAATGATTGCAACAGGATCAGTGGTATTAGTTGAAGCAGTACTAGATGCATCAAATGAATTAAAAAAAAAAGTTAGACAAGTACTTGCTCACAAGAAACATTTAATTGCATGTCGTAACACTATGTTGATCTAGTAGGCGTACTTATAATGGTCAACATATAATTGAATGTATTGACTTAATAAAGCCCTATGATAAAGCCATTGACTTGATTTTTTGACCAAGCTATAAATTCACACGTCTTTTCTCCAGGCTCTGATGATTTGTGCTCCAGCACGACGATACTCTCAGCCACTTAGTGTAAATAAAACATTATGTGCTTGGATACCACAAAGAACTTACCAAGTTCAAACACGGTTAAAAGCTTTAGATTTTTGTGTTTCTGTAAAATTCAACAAAACTAAGATGCTTTGCTAAAAAAGACGTCTGCCAAAAAAAATTTTTTTAATTCGCACTTAGATTCAGTGATATCCCTGTAGCCCATAGATCTCACACTGCTTTAGTCAAATAAATAAAATTTGTTAAAAATAAGCGCTTCGTTCTAGAACCTGATCTAAAATCAATACTGGCACGTGTGTGCAAACATTCTTGATATTTAACTAGTATGAGGTGAGTAAGTAATGTTTATGAAGATTTCGAATCGAAACAATCTATTTTGGACTATCTGTAAATAGGCAGGTATTCAAGTGAACTGACAGGAGACACGTAATATTCATTAGATATGTATATATTTGGTGTGCAAAATCATTGATAGGTGAAATAGAAGCTTGCCTAAGTGGAAAAGATTTACGGTGATGAACATTATAGGTATACATAGATATAGAATGTTATTTCTGTTTGACTGAAATTCAGCACGTAGGTTTTCAAACGATTTAAAAAAAAATATTTTGTTGATTATATCCTAGAGAAGGTCAGAAAAATTAAATATACTGTTTGCGTTGGTTATATAGGCAGTGTTAAATATATGGAAGTAAAATGTGCTGGGAATTGAAGTGAATTTAAACTGCGATGACTGTAATGAGAAGTAAGTTTTTTTATTGCTTAAGCTTAGTTTCTTTAATGTACATATAATGTAGGACAATGTATACAGTATGCAAAATTCGTATTCGTACGGCCAATTTTTTATGAGTAAATTGCATTATATCATTAAAACAATAATAATGTCTATTCAGAATTTATTATCTTCTTTCACAATACTTAAATTTTAGCAAACCATGCAGAATTAACTTAAATCTTTTTGCCAAAGTAGTTTGTTTTTAGTTTTATACATCGTTTCGAGTCGTAAAGGAATTAAATCTAAAATGGGACGAAAGATAAGTGAAGTTTCAAACGATTTAAGAAAGTTAATAGTAGATTTGCATAAAAAGGGAAATCATTGAAGAAAATCGGTGATATTGTTTTAAGAAGTAAGTCAACTGTGCAATACATTGTAAATAACTAAAAGAAGTGTGGCCAAATCACTCGAAAACAACGAAACCAAAACCGGTCAGTCCTCATAAGAAGGCATCGGCCCTTCTTACGACGACATATTCGGCAGGATCCAGGAGTAAGAGGTGTAAAACTTGCAGCATTGCTCGAGGAATGGCATCAAAGTAACCATGACATCAAAGTAACTCCACAAACGGTTAGAAATCACATTAAGAAACTTGGATTTCAAAGCCGAATCCCAGTAAGGAAACCATTTGTAAGTGCAGTCAATAGAAAAAACCGGCTTATTTTCGCAAAACAATACCTTAGCAAGGACTTTTCGTTCTGGAAACGTGTCATCTTTTCTGACGAATGTAAATTTAACGTTAAAGCGTCCGACGGATGCATACGAATTTGGTGTGAGCGAAATACAAGACTGGCTAAGTGTAACCTCTTGCCGACATTCAAACACGGAGGCGATTCGGTAATGATTTGGAGCTGTTTTGGTGCTGAAGGTGTTGGGAATTTGTACTTTATCAACGGTATTATGAGCTTGCACATGTATATTAACATTTTAAAGAGATATTTGGTTCAAAGCGCAAGGAAATTAGGTTGTGAACGGAACTACATCTTCGAACAGGACAACGATCCCAAACACACAGCTTTTAATATTCGTCTCTGGATGTTATACAACTGCCGCAAATATTTAAAAACTCCACTCGAAAGCCCCGACATCAATCCTATCGAAAATTTGTGGTCGATTGTTAAGAGGAATTTGCGCAAACACGACCTTCGGAGCATTCAAGGGTTAAAACATGCTCTACGGACAGAATGGGACAATATTCAAAAGGATTTAACTACAAAACTCGTGGAATCGATACCAACACGGCTAAAAGCTATATCAAAACAAAAAAGTTATGCAACTAAATATTAAAACTTAAGAATACGCGTTTTATATTTAGGTTCTTAAAGCGTACGAATACAAATTTTGTTTAGTTATAACCGAAATATTGTTACTTTTTCCAAACTTATGATATCTACACTTTTTATTTTGCTTGATATACATATTATCAATGATTTTATTGCATATCTTTTCAACTGGTAGCAACTTGTTTCAGAATATAGAGGTTTTTCACATAAAATTGTTGGGGTACGAATACGGATTTTGCATACTGTATTTGGTACGCGTTTATAAGCGATTTTTGGTTTATCACATCATAACCTAATATTGGAATACAGATAAAACAATTTAATTTAAGTATCTCTTAAATATCTCTCGCAAAGTATCTCTTAAGCTCACATTGTCCAAATGTTGAAAGTTTTTTCTTTCAATACAGGCATTTAAGTAAGTTTTAACCGAATAAACAAAATGCGCACAGCGTGGGTTATACGCCACAGATAGTGTGCTTAGTATTTGTGCATTTTCATTCTATGAATTAGGTTTTTTCCTGCGATGATGTGGTTCAGACGCAAAAAAATAATGCATTTGATTATAGTTTCTACAAAATAATTGGGCCAAACATTCTTGTTACTTAACTAGAGCTTTTGTAGGCAACGGTTAATGGAATAGAATTGTCAATGCAATAGAATGGTCAATCGATTAGAATGGCCATTAGAAAATATAGCCTATGTAAAAAATTTAGCAAAAAGCATAGGAAAATAGTTATGAGTTTTTAGTTCTAACCGACATCAGACATTATTCTTGCATTTAAAATGGGCATGCAATAACATGCAAAGGCTTATATATATATATATATATATATATATATATATATATATATATATATATATATATATATATATATATATATATATATATATATATATATATATATATATATATATATATATATATGTATATATATGCAATGAGCCAAAACGAACATATTTAAAAAGTTCATAAATTAAAAACGGCAGTAATTAAAATAACGGTAAATTTACGCAGTTTTCATGCATTCTAAGCGATTTGTGTTATACAAAGAGCATAATATAAAGCCTAAATTCTTTAAAGTGTAGTTTCAAAGTAAGAACCCTGAACAGAATCTATCTATCTGAATCAACTACCTATGAAAAAATCTAAGATAAAGATATAAGAATGCAAGCTCTTTAAAAAAAATTCTGATCTGATTGCGGATAAACTACTAATACTAACTGAGGCTTCTTTTCATTTGGTTGAAACATGAGAAGAAGTATTTTTTGAAATTGGAGGTTCAAATTGGATTACTTGGTAGACTATCACAAATTTTCTTCAACAGAAGTCGAAAATACCTGAAAAAATTACCTGCAAACAATACAGGATTATGTGAGATGTTTATTCACTCAAAACATGATCCACCTTCCACACTGACTGGTTTCGAGCCGGAACCACTTTCGCTTTACTTTAGCTCGGCTGTGCTAGCCAGGTGATCCACTGGCTTCAGAACTCCGTCGGGCTTTCAGAAATTTGTGATGCCACCTTTCTCTTTATTCGAGTACAATAGCAAGGTGTGGTGATCTGACCATAACATAATCTCTATGATTGTTTTTAGCGACACAGAGTCAATTGCAGAGAAAGGCTGTGTCGCTCCCTCCTAATGCGGGTGCAATGGAAAAAGGTGTGAGAAAGGTCATCACTTCCCTTAGCATAATGTTTAGTTTTATTCCGTAGTCCGATAGGAACTGATCCAGGTAGAAAATTAGTTCACCGTGGTCGCGATCAAGCCAAGGTTTGAAGGTGGGAGCAAGCCAGATCGTTCATGTCAACTTAAAGCTTGTATTACAACGCTCAAGTGTTTGCACGCGGGCTTCAAGTGTTTGCACGCCCTTCTACGCTTTTGCTCTACACGTTTGAAACACGTGGGCAGTAGCCCATATCTCCGCGCTAAACAGCAGGATTGAAATTCATAAGCAGTTTTCACGTTCACCGGGGACGTTTGCCATGCATTTCCCAAGCAAGATAACTGTCGCTAGAGCCCAGTCGCATGCTTTTCGGATGTGCTCTCTATAAGACAACTTTAGCATCACTCCGAGGCACTTATCCCGTTTTCTGGTCAGTCAATCAGCATTGGTACAATGGTTGGTATACTCTTCATCAGTATGACAGTATCAGTTTTTGGTTCGTCATGGTTCTTGTCATCTATGAGAAGGATTGACGGCTTCTAGTCTTTAATCCTTTTCAATCCACATATGTATATCGATCATCCGAACCTCATCGATTAATCTGGACTTTCCTAATGTACGTCTTACCTGAGTAAAAATCAATTAGAAAACATTGTTTTCTATACACACTTCTTCTAAAGCACTTAGATTTCAATCATCTTAGTTTCATTTTTCTATATTTTTCATTGCAAATTAATTTAAATTGGAAGACATTTTTCCTTTTGGACTCTTCTACATAGAAGCACCAATCAATAGATTATTTTTTTCGATTTTTTTTATGTCAAAATAAGATTAAATCGAATGGAAATTATCTAAGAATACAAATAAATACTTTAAACAAGAACGACGCAATACTAGCAGAAGCAACAATAAAGTCATTAATTTGCAAGAAAAGATACTTTTCAGTACTTAGTAATTTCAATAGTCTGTATATAGTGACATTTCTTCGACAAACACTACTACTAAGCTCTGAAGAAAATGAAAATTTCCAGAGACAGTCAGAGAAACAGAAAAGTTCAAGGACATTACTCTCGAAGGTAATTAAAAGTTTTCAATGCTTTAAGTTCATTTATAAAGTTAATAAGGACACGAACTGAAAGACAGGATGATAAGAACACAATACAAAGACAGAGTGACCAAGAGCAGCAATTTCAGGCATTTGAAAATAATTATTCATCTATACTTTGTTTCCGCAAATGAGTGTGACCTCAGTGTTTGGTTTGGCCCTGTCTAATTCGACTACGTTGCCTTTTCGAACCTTTTCTCGGTTAGTTTTGTTGACAAACGTGCGAAAGGACCGTGAAAAGAAGACTATAATTTACGTTTGCTTGACATACTGGCATTTTCGAGACTTCATCGCCCCACATCCGGTTTGTTTGCGGATGATGACTAAACATTTTTCCCCGCGGATATTTCACCTTTTAATTGACGCGGTAAAGTACCTCTTTTCGGCATCCTGTCGAAAATTTACGGCAGTAAGGTGAAGAACGAGAATTAATTTGCTTAGTAGCTTGGAGATTCTTTTAATGATCATTAAATGAGGAGAAGATGGCTGAAATTAAGTACTTTTGGTTTGTTTGACATGTCGGCCTTTTGAGGATCGTTGGGTTGACGAAGGACACTGAAACGTTCGAGTTTAATTGTCGGTAGTTTATCCAACCAACGTGATGCTATTAACGTATAGAAATAATAGACTGTCATTAGGGCTAAATGGTTCTATTACTGGTTTCGTGGAGTTCATTAAAAAATAACATACCTTCGAGACCCTTTACGAAAAGAATACAGGATTGCGACACGCGACCAAGTCGATTCATGCGCTCGAGCATGCAAGAAAAACGAAACCCAGCATGCTTATTTCAGAATTCATGAAAAATAATCAGTCGATACGAGTAAAATCCAGTGAATTATGGCACATTATTGTTCTGCTACCATGCACACACACGTGTGATTATTTGAACTTATGAATACAAAATCGGCAGCTACAAATCTGAAAATTCTCCCCAAAACGAGCAACAACAAAACATAATAATGCAGATGAGCTCATTCGAAACCATTAATCATACTTCATCCATCATATGAATTTACATACATACGAGTACATTATGTACATACATACACATATTCGGAATTTTATAATTTATAGAATGTGCGTGACTAGCAAGTTGAAAATATTCACTCTTCTCGATTTTTCCGCAATGTTACACGTTTGCATGTACATATGTATGTGTGTACTTGCATGTATGTTTGAATTGATAGAATTTCGAAGAAAGTTTCAATTCATCATATAGTACATTCATCGAGAGTTGAAGGATTTACTCAAATTCTATGCTGGTGAAATTATTGAGATTTTTGTATCATAAGTAGGAATTCTATTCAATGACGACTGACTGGTAGGGCTGCCAACTCTCCCGGAATTCCGGGATTCTCCCGGAAAAATACAGTTCACTTAAAAAATCTCTCGGCTCCCGGAATGCAGTTAATTTCTCCCGTAAATTTAACAAAAATTGCTTACACGGAACTTTCATACTTTTATTTATATTTTATGCTAGCTTTTATATGCTTGTAAATAATCCAATATTAATGATTAAAAATCGTAAATTGCACTAAATTTGTACAGTTGATTAAATAAAAGATCTGAGTGGTTCTCTATATGAGCCAATAAATGAGGATAAATTGTACGACGATTACTGTATGCTGCGAGAAGTGCATAACCTTGTCGCAAGTAAAACAAAGAGGGAATCGGGCAAATAAAAAAACTTGTTACATTCACTCTATCGATCCCTATCGAAAATGTTGACGCTGATCGTGTTTTCAGCGTAGTAAACGAACTGTGGTCAGTAGATATATAATACCAGTTCTGGCGCACTTAAGAAAAGCAAAAGGGGTGCAAATAAGAGGAGCAATTGCCTTCGATTATCGGCCCGCGCATGACGTAAGCGATGATCTTTGAACTAATAAACAGCTCAACTGGGCTTTTAGCTTAACAGGGCTGTTAATCAGTTCAACTAATTTATCAGCTCTACTGCTCCTTACTATCAGTTCGAGATCATCGCTTATGTCATGCGTGGGATGCGCGTGTCGATAATGGCAGGCACCATGTCCTTATTGCTCCTCTTTGCTCCTCTTATTTACTCCTCTTTTGCTCCTCTTAAGTGCGTCAGAGCTTTTATTATATATCTACTGTGGTGAAAAAATCGTAATCGGCTTAATGAAACACATGTAAAATCAGAAATTCAGGTATGCACAAATTTTAATTACACATGTTGTTAATTCTGATTCCTTTATCAGAAAATAAGCTAAGGCCTTGCACCTTCGCTTTAGATTGTGTTGACTAGTGTTTCACTAGCCAACGTGGGAATTAATATTACACACAAGGCGCTATTAAAGTTGGGTTTTGCACTGAATTATACCAGAAATTGATTCTTTTGCTAAGGCAATATACCCTTGCAATCTTTAATTCTCGTTTAGCGTATCGCTAACCGAGACTGGAGGATGACTTGAACCAAATAAGAACTCTGAACGACTGATGATGACTTGAACCAAATGAAAACTCTGAGCGACTGATGAAGACTGAATCTTTATTTTTCTTCACGAAACTTATAATGTATCTTAAATTCTACAAATGAATGCAACATGCTTAATCAGCAGTAAATTTGATTCTTTGAGATCCCACTCACACTCCACATGATGTTTATCGAGCGCGATATTCAATCCACGTATTGATGTTGATGTTTTGTGTTATGAAAATGATGCATAAGCAAGATTGTTATGGGTTAAATTATTGTATTGCAAGCAACGGAATTTGGAATGTGCACGAGAATGTTTATGTCAGTGAAATTTGATTATGGAAGCTATTGCTGGTTGTTTGATTGAATACTTTGTTGCATGATATAAGAAAAATGAATTTACGAATGATTGAATACTTTGTTGCATGATATAAGAAAAGTGAATTTACAAATTATTGGTATTGATTATGGGTTATTGGGACATCATGTGAAGTGTGGGTGGAATCGAACATCCTCCCCCCGTTGGACATGCATGGCTGTGTTCAACTTATCTGGGTATTTCGAGAAATTATTTTTGTTGAATTGTATGTGATTTGTAAATTACATGTTATTGAAAGTAACCATTCTGAGGCTATTGGGTTTGATATAAATTTGCTGTTGTGAATGCATGTGGCTACGATATGAACATAGAAATACATAGAAATAACATAGAAATACAAAGAATATATAGAATACATAAAATACATATTAATATAGAGATTTGTGAATATTATATCTTACAATTTTACTTATGGTACGATGGCATTAACATAGAAATTTGTTATGGTACGATGGCATTAACATAGAAATTTGTGAATAATAGGTTTTACAATTGTACTTATAGTATAGTAACATCAAAATTTTGAGACGTGCTGCGTCTTGGACGTGGTGTAGGTTTTGAATTGCAGATTCTAGTCAACTTATTCTTAGCTCTCCACGTGATGGCGATGATGCTGATTATTGCCAGGCCTAGCCCAAGATAGCCTATTGTGTATTGATGTACGTCGTGATGGCCGATGGTGTTTGGCAGCCTCAAAGGATCATGAGACCTAAGTTGATCTTCGATCAGCTTCAGCCTAGTTGAGTGTGTCTTGAACGCTACGGCTTCGCCAGCGTCCAGATTTGTTGCTTCAATTATGGTATGATATGCCGGGTCACCTAATTTAGTGTATGATACATTGGTGCTCGCAGTGTATGATTGTATTCCATTGATCGTGAGTGAGTCATGCTTGAGGACGCAACTTGGATGTAATTGCAATATGCCAGATCCAGATAGCACGGTTGATGATGCCTTGTTCCCACACACTAGGTTGATCGTAATGTTTTGCTTAAGACCAAACAGCCAACTGTTAGCGAGGCTTAGGGACGTCCAGGATAGATTGCTAGGCAGGACCTTCAGCTTGCATCTTGACATCATTGCCCTGTCGGTTAAGTAGTTGAGTTCACAAGAACTGATATTGGCCGTCTTGTGATAAATAGGATGTAGAGCCTTGCAGATGTAGATTGAACGGTCGAGAATCTTGCATGCAGATAGTTCATGTTCGCTCAGTGTATAAAATTGATCTCGATGGAGGCTGATGGCCAAGAAGGGTGTTGACGGTTGAATAGCCATCAGAGTTTGGTTGATGAGTGCAGGAATGGCCAATACACGTAGTAGCTCGAAACTTTCAGCAATGACCACTGGTAACGTAAGCTGGAAAATTATATATTTGTCCAAGATGCACCCCTTTAATCCCATTAAATGATAGAGGTGGTGAAGATCATCTTGGTTTACCGGTAACTTTAAGCCTGGTGGTAAGTTATTTTTTATGATGTTTGCTTCTCGGTGCAACTGCTGTGAAGACAATAAGGATAGAGGGATTTTTCCATGGCGCGTATCTGTTAATACGTCTATTATTGATGATTGGACTCTTTTTAGCCTTGAAGTGGTAATTATTGTTTGTAGTGTTATGGCAGTAAATGATTGAAATAATTTCATTTGATAGAGCTCGTCGCCAGTATGGTTGATGTATTGGACCAGCTTCCGTATCTTATTGTCAATAAGACTGAAAGATTCCTCAGTGGAGGCCTGATTTTCCTTGATTATGTTGATCGTAGAATCAACTACTGACGTTTGATTTTTTAGCAGGGACAGTAGATACTCCTCGTTTCCCTGAATCGAGTCTAAGGAATTTGAGACCTCTTTCGCATATTCGGCATCGAGGATTCCAAACAGTGAATTTGCGATGTTTCCCACGATATTGAGTGCTCCGCGCTTGCTCCTTCCACCATAAGGAGTTGGTTTTAGTAATTCGTTATCAAGCTTGAGCTTCTCAATAAGCTGCTGTTGTTGTTTAAAGATTGAACTACACAGTTCGTGGTCAGTAAGTTGATTACAGAGCCCCTTCATTGAATTAATATAGTTCGTTAGGTGGGCCATGTCCTGCCAGTATGGCGCAAGGTTGTAGTAGACAATTAATTTCCAATCCGCCGTGGCCAAATTAACGGTTCCTAAACGTTCAAAATGAAACCCAAGCTGACCATTGAAGCCTTGAATTTGAACAAATGATGTCTCGACTAAAGGTACCACCATTAGCGTTAAAAGCAGCGCTAGCCCGGTTGATGTGCTAGTTGCAACTCGTCTCCGTTTAGAAGGAATTTCCCTTGAACCATTGGAACGCTGGAGGTGGGATTCTGATGACGTTCCCGGTTGAGGCTCTTGCTGACTGTCATCATGTGAATCAGATTGGTTGCTTTCATTTGGCTCCGGCACGGATGCCTGGGCTTGACTAACCAGGTCATCACTGGATGGAAGTGGAGCTAGTTTGTGGATTGGGCGACGAATGATGCCAGATGTTGTTTTTACATCAGCCACACGCACGCGACCATCTTGACCTGCATGAGTCTTCAAAATGCGTCCTAGTGGCCAATGTAACACCGGGGTATTATCCTGCTTGACTATTACTAGTGTTCCGGGCTTCACATTATGGCATTCGGTCTTCCATTTTCGACGATATTGGAGCTCGTTTAGGTACTCGAATGTCCACCGCCGCCAAAATTCGTGTTTTAGGTGGGACACTAGTTCCCATCGGCTCAAAAGACTAATTTTTCTCTCTTCGGCGTGTGCATCTATTGGTGCGGATAGAGGTTCGCCAACAAGAAAGTGGCCCGGAGTCAATGCAGTGAGGTCGTTGGGATTCGACGACATGGGGGTGATGGGACGAGAATTTAGAATTGCTTCGATCTCCACGACAACAGTTTCCAGTTCTTCGTATGTCAACGATGCCGAAGCAACGCTTCGTACAAGTAGATTCTTCGCAGATTTCACCGCTGCTTCCCATAGCCCTCCAAAGTGCGGGGCATTAGGCGGTATAAATTTAAAATTGACACCTTTCGAGCTGCAGGTTTCCTTAATTGCTTCTTGGGCTTCAACGGAATGAATGATCGGGATTAGTTCCTCTAATTTGTTTCTTGCGCCAACAAAGTTGGTGGCATTGTCGCAACACAGTTCCTTGCACCGACCTCTTCTGGCCATGAAACGCTTCAGTGCTCCAATGAATGAATCCGTGGTCAAATCTGAGACAAGCTCCAAGTGGATTGCTTTCGTGGCAAAACAGCAAAATACAGCTAAATAGCACTTGGTAGGCCTCTTTCCCCTTATTTTGTAGTGAATCCATAATGGTCCACAAAAATCAACACCAGAGTTGACAAAGGGACGAGCAGGTTGCACTCTGGTAGGCGGCAGATTTCCCATGATTTGCTGTAGCATTTGTGGTTTTGTTTTAGCGCATCGTATGCAATGATGCACCACTGATCTCGCCAAATGTTTGCCCTTGATGGGCCAAAACCTTTGCCTTACGTTTGCAAGCAAAGCTTGTGCACCTATGTGCGAGTTTGTTTCGTGGTAGTATATCATTAGAAGTTTCGTCCAGGGATGAGACTCCGGGAGCAACATCTGATGTTTAGCATCGTAAGTGAGCATAGATTCTTCCAGTCGTCCACCAACTCGAAGAATGCCCTTGTCGTCCAGGAAAGGCGTCAATTCACTGATGCGACTCTTTTGGTCAATGTTCTTGAGCTGCCTCAGTTGCTGAATTTCCTCCTTGAACTCCACTTTCTGCATCTCCTTGACGATGAGCTGGAGTGCGTTCTCCAGCTCTTCCACTGTCAATGACCTTTCCACCGGTTTTCGTGGTAGCTGGTGAGTTATCTGAGAGATGAATCTCAAAGTGAATGCTACTATTCTTTGTAGTGTCCGGAATGAATTTCTGTGGTTGACTTCATCAAACAGACCTTTAGTGCCATGCGTGGTTGTCAGTGTTACTGCAGAACGTTTTCTTTCAAGGGGGCCCTCTGTGGTTGAGAGGAAAGATGGAGGCCAAAGTGTTTCGGTTCCGTGCAGGAATTTGGGCCCGTAAAACCATAAGTGACACTGCACCAACTTGTCAGGGAATAGTCCCCGAGATAATACATCTGCTGGGTTGTCCTTGCTTCCGACGTGACGCCACTGTTGGGGTGTTGTCAACTCTTGAATGGCGGTGATTCTGTTTGCCACAAATGTCTGATAGTTCGCTGCCTTTGAGTTGATCCACGATAACACGATTTCAGAATCAGTCCAGAGAGTTACCCTCAAACCCTCCATTTTCAGGTCAGTTGTGATTCTCTCGGCAAGCTCCGCTGCTAGTTTTGCGGCGCACAGTTCGAGTCGTGGTGTAGTCAGCTTTTTAATGGGTGCGATTCTTGATTTTGCGCAAAGAAGACGCACTTGTGTTTGTGCCTTACTGACTGATCGAAAGTAGGCTGCAGCTCCGTATGCTGATTCTGAGGCATCCGCAAATACATGCAGCTGAATGTCCTTCGTGATGCCTGGTTGCATGACATGTCTCGGAATCTGAATCTTATCAAGTAGGTTCAACCTTGATCTGAAGGTTTCCCATTGCGTGTGAATATCCTGGGGTACCGCAGCATCCCAATCGAGTTGGAGTTGCCATAATTGCTGTAACAACATCTTGGCCCTTGTCACTACTGGCGCCACTAACCCTAAAGGATCGAAGAGCCGAGCTATCTCGGAAGCAATCATCCTCTTCGTGATTCGGTGTTGGTAAATGTGATTAGTTTTTACCGCGAATTGATCTGATTTGGGCAACCAAGTCATTCCCAAAGTTTTGATTGACTCGTTGTCTTCCTTTGAGAAATTCAGCAGAATTTCTTGATCTTCAGCCGGTATGCTTCGTAGTAGCGCTGGATGGTTTGCACACCATTTCCTCAATTTGAATCCAGCTCCTAACAGAATGGATTTGAGCTGATCCTGAGCAACGAGTGCGTCGGCTAATAAATTGAAACCAGTGAGAACGTCGTCCACGTAAAAATCTCGTGCTAGCACTGCTGCGCCTTCAGGATGTGCAAGCTTTTCCTCATTGGCTAATCTTTGCAGGGTTTTGGTGGCCAAATATGGTGCTGCAGACGTACCATAGGTTACCGTGCAAAGTTGGTAACATTTTATTGGCTGGCCAGGATCACTTCGCCAGAATATCATCTGGTATTTTCGATCAGCCGGACTGATAAACACCTGACGGTACATCTGCTGAATGTCCGCAGTGAAAACATAGCGTGGCAAGCGGAAGCGTAGCAATATTGAGAAGAGATCAGCTTGAACTGTAGGACCCGTATGCAATATGTCGTTTAATGATATGTCGGTAGTCGTCTTTGCAGAAGCATCAAATACCACTCGGAGCTTAGTGGTGCGGCTGTCTGGTTTGAGCACGCAATGATGTGGCAGAAAATAATATGGTGGAGCAATGTTGTTAATATTGACTTCTTCCATGTGGCCCATTTCGTGGTATTCCTCCATGAATTGAACGTACTGCTGACGTAAACTATCATCCTTTGCTAGTCTTCGTTCGAGTGCATGAAATCTGCGCAAGGCCATGTCTCTGGACTCTCCCAGAGCCTCGGGTTCTCTTGCAAACGGAAGTGCAGTCATGAATCGGCCACTCACTAAACGTTGTGTGGTTTCGTTGTAGTGCCGTTCGCATGCCCTTTCGCCTGTCGAGAGTGGGTGCCCTCCGTCCTTGACCTCTTCGACTCTCCAAAATCTCTCAATTATGGTGTTGAGTGCTTCATCTGTAGTACCTACACTGCACACTGCCCTTTGCGTATTGGTGTTGTTTATTTTGCCACTAATGATCCACCCAAATACTGTGTTCTGCATTGCTGGTAGCCCTGTTGCGATTTTGATTTGGCCAACTGCCAGTAGCTGACTGTAAAACTCTGCGCCGATAAGAACATCAATGCTGGAAGTTTGGTTGAAGTCTGGATCCGCTAATTTAATGTTTTTAGGAATGGGCCATGATGTGGCGTCGATTGTAATCGATGGCTGGGGTGGTATTATTTGTTGCAATACAAAGGCCTCCAAATGTTCAGAAAAACCTGATGTTTTTGATTTTAATTGCAGGCTCACCCGCCGTTGAGCGCATTCATTCGCGCCTCCTATGCCTTGTATAAGCATAGTTGAAGGATTAGATTTGATACCTAATCTTTTGACTATTCGTTCAGTCACGAGATTCACCTGAGAGCCAGAATCCAAGACTGCACGACATTCTACTTCGGATCCAGACGCAGCTATCAACCGAACCCTAGCTGTGCTCAGCATGACATATCCACGATTTTGTTGTGTTCCCTGAGCGGCTAATGTGACTGCCTGCTCGGTTGCCTGAAATTGGGTGGACATTTTCGGATTGTCGGTTAAATGCAGTAAAGTGTTGTGTTTCTGTGAGCATTTTCGGCACTTGCCCGCGTCACAGCCTTTGGCACGATGCCCTGGCTTCAAGCAATTGGTGCATATATCGTTGGTTCGCACAATTTGCAGCCTTTTGCTTGGAGTATGCCTGATAAAAGTTTTGCAAGAGTACAATGGATGTTCTTCCTTGCATAGCACACAAGCGGCTAATGAGATTGACGACTGGGAGGCACGAGATTGCCCTTTGTGAATTTGCTTCTGATTGTTCGATTCCACCCACACTTCACATGATGTCCCAATAACCCATAATCAATACCAATAATTTGTAAATTCACTTTTCTTATATCATGCAACAAAGTATTCAATCATTCGTAAATTCATTTTTCTTATATCATGCAACAAAGTATTCAATCAAACAACCAGCAATAGCTTCCATAATCAAATTTCACTGACATAAACATTCTCGTGCACATTCCAAATTCCGTTGCTTGCAATACAATAATTTAACCCATAACAATCTTGCTTATGCATCATTTTCATAACACAAAACATCAACATCAATACGTGGATTGAATATCGCGCTCGATAAACATCATGTGGAGTGTGAGTGGGATCTCAAAGAATCAAATTTACTGCTGATTAAGCATGTTGCATTCATTTGTAGAATTTAAGATACATTATAAGTTTCGTGAAGAAAAATAAAGATTCAGTCTTCATCAGTCGCTCAGAGTTTTCATTTGGTTCAAGTCATCATCAGTCGTTCAGAGTTCTTATTTGGTTCAAGTCATCCTCCAGTCTCGGTTAGCGATACGCTAAACGAGAATTAAAGATTGCAAGGGTATATTGCCTTAGCAAAAGAATCAATTTCTGGTATAATTCAGTGCAAAACCCAACTTTAATAGCGCCTTGTGTGTAATATTAATTCCCACGTTGGCTAGTGAAACACTAGTCAACACAATCTAAAGCGAAGGTGCAAGGCCTTAGCTTATTTTCTGATAAAGGAATCAGAATTAACATTGGTGACCCCGACGTGATTTCACGTCACGAAAAACAGCAGTGATGGAGGATCTTGTTTCCAGCCAGACGGATCTCGGAAGGGAGATCCAACGTATTATTACAAATTTCAAAAAGGACAAGAAGGAAAGCAAGACGAAAAGACGATATTACGAGATCCGACTCCAGAAACTGGAATCTACGTGGAACGAGTTTGAAGACGGACACCTGGAGCTTGAGGCTTTAGGTTTACCTGCGGATCACGACTACGTGAAGAAAAACTACTTCCACGAAATCAAGCAGCTCTGGGAAAAGTATCACAACATTTTCCTAGAAGAAATGAGTGCATTAGATGAGCCTAAACCATTGGCCTCCGGAGCCAAGACAGAAGCCCACGGCGAAGTTCAGCGGAATATTCGACGTCAAGGGGCAATCATTCAATCACTGAAACGACTACTATCTTCTGTCTGCCTCGATATTGACAACCAGTGCTTGGACTTTTACGAGATTACGAGAAGTGAAATTCGTGAGCTTTGGTCACAAGTAACTACCTTGAATGCATCAATTTGGGAAAACTCAACCGATCCCAGTGCATTGGGATACAATTTCGATGAATACCTTGACCTCGAGGAAAGTGTTCGCGAGTTAACCATCAAACTATCGTCCAAATTAACGAGCACGAATACGAGCAATTTAACGCAACATCAAGGCGTGAGTCAGTCATCCGTTGTGAGGCTTCCAAAAATCTCTATTCCTAAATTTGATGGCAACTACGCACACTGGCGCCAGTTTGCCGACCTGTTCGATCAACTCGTTCATCAGCAAGACATTGCTGACTGTCAAAAGATGTGGTACCTAAAAACGAACTTGTCAGGAGAAGCGGAAAAACTTGTGAGGCACTTGACTCTCTCTAATGAGAATTATCGTACGGCATGGAAAACATTGCATGACCGGTACGAAAACAAGAGGCTGTTGGTTGCAACACTAATCAATAAGCTCCTCTCACAATCATCCCACTGCTCAGAAATCTCTTCGGCCGCCATAAAACAGCTTCACGACACAACACAGGAGTGCTTGCGAGGGCTGGAGAACCTGGGTGTCTCAATCTCTACCTGGGACCCTATTTTGCTAAACATTTTAGTGAAAAAATTGGACAGCACCACACATCTCCTTTACGAACAATCCTTGGATGATCCCAAGCAACTACAGACCATAGACTCATTTCTGACCTTTTGTGAGACTCGTTTCCAGTCATTGGATGCTCTAGGGACCCCGAACAATCTAAAGCGAAGGTGCAAGGCCTTAGCTTATTTTCTGATAAAAGAATCAGAATTAACACATGTAAAGAATTCTATAGCTTTATCCTTGCAAATCAAAAGACATTACAAGCAACTCGTTGAGTAAAGAAATATCATTTTAAATAAATAAAATTGTTTTTCACTTATTTTTTTATTTTCCTCCTGGATTTCCGATCCACTGAGTTGGCAGCCCTACTGACTGGTGAGATTGTTGACGAATTTATGAAATTTATGTATATGAAGACAGTTTTTTGATGAAAATCATTTTTTCTCTCTGTGCCTTATATTGTACGAAGAAAAATCTAATGACAGTAAATTGTAGGAAAGAGTTTTGCCTTCTTGGTAATTATTGTTTGAATAGTATTTACTTTAAGAATTTTCATTGAATGGTCTCATTAATTGTATGCATATGTACATACATATGTACATATGTATTGCTGGATTTGAATACATATAGAGTGACTCCCAAAAAGATCCGCACAAGTTTGAAATTTCCCTTCTTTTTCAAATAATGCTTTCATCAATAACACGAAAAGAAAACTAAAAACTACGCGATCATTTACCACAAACAAAATATAAAATGTATCGCAAAACGAGAAGGAATAGGAAGAATAACACAAAAAAAAACCTAAAAATCAGACGCCCCAAAAAGATCCGCACAATGATGAACCTTGGGCAAACGCGTGCATGTTTATGCAATATATTCGCGTGTGAGTAACTTTTTTTTATCTAATAAGTCGTCGTAAATCCGGGCGCATCATATCTAAGATTTTCTTGAAATCACGCGTTTTTTGGTAGCTTCAAAAAAGTTTGTGCTTGCATTAATGCAAAATGGGCAAATACACGTCCCCAGACAAGATCCAGTTGGTGGTTTTTAATCATGAGGAAGGTAAAACTGTGGCGGAAATATGTTCGGTCCTCAACATGAAACGTAGAACTGTTTACGATATTCTCCGGAGGTATGAAGAGGAAGGCAGAATAAGCTTGAAGCATAGTCATAGCTTAAGAACCACATATAGCTCGGAAAGTACGTGAATTGCGAAACAATTGCGAGAAGTAGATAGCAATATCCAAGTCCAAGTTGGAAAAAGACACAAAGTACCCCGCCAAGCAACCCTGCTACGATCAAATACGTTTCTCCTTCCCACAAGGCAATTCACATGTGCTTTGCCAAAGAGACTATTTTAACGAATGGCGATTTATGCAATATTGATTTTTTTAAAGTATTTTCTGAGTATTAAAATGGTAAGCGATAAGGTAGTTAACGCGGAATACTACTTTCGATACCATATGGCGAGTAAAAGGAATACCTCCGACACTTTTATGCAACCCAATACAGGGAATTTCGTTTGCTGCCAGTGAATGTTCGCTGCGCTTACTGTTTCTTGATGGGATTATTCGCACGCCAACACACTCTCACTTATCAGCTCACACGGATATATGCATTCTCACCTGTCGTTTGTCAGTATGCTTTTCTCACTTTCGGATGTGATAAACTGAACTTATTTTGGTTTTGTCTCTTTTTACGTGCCAGCTGATGGTAAATTCTTCACTCCCTGCCAATCTCTCCCATCAATAAATCACGTTCTTTCAGTGCTATTTATTAGTACTTATGCTATGGCATAGTCCTGGTCGACCAAAGGTTCTAACAATGCTTGAAGAACGCGCTATCGTCCAGAAAATCAAGAAAAACCCTAAATTGAGTGCTCCGAAAATTGTAAGTGAAGTTTTCGCAGAGTTTAAAAAAAAAGTGGGATGCGAAACAGTGCGCCGAGTTTTGAGAAATGCTCAATATAATGGTCGTGTTGCAAGTGAATAGAAAAAAAAACGAAGTACATAGAAAAAAAACGATTAAATTTCTCTAAGGAATATGTTTTGAAGAATGCTGATTATTGGGATGACGTTATTTTTGCCGATGAAAGCAAATTCAATGTCTTCGGTTCGGGCGGACGTGTTATCGTGTGGCGCAAGTCCTACGACGAATTAAGTCCGAAGAACGTCAGGCCTACAGTGAAGCGCGGGGGCGGCAGTTTAATGATTTTGGGATACATATCTACTCGCGGTGTTGGCGAATTAGTATTTATTGATAGTATAGTGGATTCTCGTCGATACTTACAACTCCTGAAAGACAATTTGCGAAAAAGTGCCGCGAATATGGACATTTTATATACATTTAAATATTACGAAGACAATGACCCCAAACATAAGGCTCGCATTGTTCAAGAATGGCAGCTGTATAATTGCCCAAAATTGGTGCATCCTCCTCCCCAGTCGCCAGATTGTAGTCCCATTGAAAACCTCTAGAATTCATACCAAGCCGATTTCTTCTAACGGGGAGCTCGAGACAAGGCTTTGCGAAGAATGGGTGAAAATGGATGTAGAATACTTGCGAAAAATCATCTCCAGTATGCCAAATCGTTTAAAATGTGTTATTGAACAAAAAGGACATGCAAAAAAATACTAGTTTTATATAATTTTTGTTTATTTTTTACAATTTAGCCTATATGCGGATTTTTTTGTTTCTTTTACGAAATTTCCTATTTTTTGGTATTTATTGTATAAAGTGAATAATTTTTGTATTTATGTGATATGTGCTCATATTATGTATTTTATAAATTTTTTTCCCGTTTTTATTGGCTTATAAAATGAGAAAGAAGGAACATTTCTTACGTGTGCGGATCTTTTTGGGAGTCACTGCATGTACATATGTATGTATGTATATATGTATGTATGTACATATGTATGGTATATTCAGAAACGTGAAATGAGTCGTGCTAAGATGTGGAGGAGATAATTCATAAATTACATTTCAAGTTGTTTGCTGTCAATAACAAAATATTCTTAGTAGAGTTTTGTTAGGCAAGATTCGTGGTAATTATTGTTTGAATAGTATTTACTTTAAGGATTTTCGGAAATTTCATTTGCACTGAATTTTCATTGAATGCTTTCATTCGATAATTGTATGCATACATTTCTACGTACATACATATGTACATATGTATGTCTGGATTTGAATAAATATTCAGAAACATGAAATGAGTTGAAAATTGAAAAATTTCATGGAAAGATGTGGGGGAGATATGCAATTCCTAAATTACATTTCAAGTTGTTTGCTGTCAATAAAAAAGTATTCTTAGTAAAACCAGAAAAAATTGCTGCAAATATGTACATAGCTGTGTATTTGAATAAAAGTAACTCATATTAGGTTGATTAACAGATTTGTGACTTGTATGCAAATACAAGATGAACTGAAGAAGAGTTAAAAAGTGTGACCCTTCCAGCCTGTGGAGGTTGCGGATTGGTTAGTCCCTTTCGGGTTTGAATTTTCACCAAAGACGGGCCGTGGGTGTCACTTGCTCAGCTAATTTTTAACCTCGATCATCCAAATGAGGTTCAAATCACTAAGCTCAGTTTGTTAGTACATTATAGCGCTATTTTATACGAATTTCTTTTTTGTAGTACGGTATCCTGTTTTACGAAGATTAGGTTGGCTTATAACAATTCATATCACTCGAAAATACCCGTATGGTGCGTTTGAACTTAAATATCACTTGACAACACAAACACAAACTCCGTCTTAACAACGCAGTTATGGTTTCACAGGATTTTCACAAGAAAATCCTGTTTGGGCACGAAACTGTTTTGGAGTATTTATATGTATATCAAACTATATTAAATCTCGCGAATCCAGCCAGCTAACGTTTGAGATGTAAAAGGACCTTGTTATTAGGTCTCCTATACTCAGAAAAATACTTCTATTTTTTGAAGAAAAATGAACACATTATCAAAGAAAATCGGTAATGATTCTGCGCCAAAGAAACATTTACTCAATCCAAAGAAAGAAATTTATTCATTGCAAAGAACTGATATTGAACTTGCCCTAACTTGCCCTGATATAGTTTCTGGCATCTGGCATAAATTGGTTCACGTACGATCACCGAAGTTAAGCTGTGCTGGGCACGGTTACTACTTAGATGGGGGACCGCTTGAGAGCATGGCATGTTGTTGGCACGCAAAAACTCTCCCTCCCTTCATATCATAAGAGTAGCTTACTTTGAAGGGAGTGAAAAAATAAAATTTGTAAGAAAAGTAGAGTCAATATGAATTTTTCCTTTTGTCATTTTTTTAAGTGCAACATGTTTTTTTCTTATTTTCTGAAGCGCTAGTATTATTTATGCCTTTGCATTTTATTTCAAGAAGAAGACAAATCTAACCATTGTCTTAGGATTGGCGTAATTGAGCCTTGAGCCTACCGCTTATTGGTCTGCAACAGTACATGCTGCCCACTAAGCACATAAATCACAGAGCTTGTTCAAGTGGCTCCATTCCCATCTGGGTCGTTTCTCTAGATGTGACTAAAGTAGCCGGAAATCTTCGGCTGTCGAGTAAATCAGATAGAGTTCCAATGGATCGGATGGAGATATGTCAAATGGATCAGATCAAATCGAATTTACATGGTGATCGATCCATATCGAAGCATCGACGACGGGGTAGATTGCCAGAAAAAGATGTATGCATTTCATAGATTCAGAGCACCCTATCCGACGCATCGTATCCAATTATGGATTTACTTAGCCTAGAAATTTCGGTGGAGACAGTTAAGGCCCCCACTCACGAGCAGTCCATCAGTCCAAATGGCCTGATGTCAGGCCAAAATCTCACCGTGTGTGGGAGAACTTGGATGGACTCATGGACTGAAACAACCAATTTGGATTTCCAATCAATCCAAAGTCCATGGCTCAGGCCATCGGGCCTTTTTTGGCTCGACCGTGTGTGGGAAAATAGTAGGGCGAATTTGGACAATCGATAAAATGGACTAATCTTGTGTGTTGAAGCCTGTTGTAGCCTCCCTGAAACAATTTTCAATTAAATTTTGAAAAGTAAATAGAAACAAAATACAAACCATACTGGGTAATTGTCATTACTGACAGATCCAGCTGCTCAGCGAAAGCTCTTTGGAATTTCCCATCAATTTATGGCAGCAAAGATGGCGTCTCATGTTTTTGCGAACAGGCCTGGTGATGCCCTAATAGTGCGGGAAATAGCGTTCAAAAGGGGAATTTTGGAAAAGAACCGCTCTTGAGGTGCTTTGAAAAAATTTCTGGACAAAGAAACGAGGGCTTTTGGGGTTCTTTTGGTTTGGAGATCTGAAAAGTAAAGGTTGTACTCGTGGTTGAGAGGTGAAAAAAAAATTTGATATGAAGTGTTAAAAGTATTGGAAAACTAAGTTTGTAAAAAGTGTTTGAAAATTAAGTGCGAACGTTATTTGAAAGGTGATTGAAATTAAAGCAGAATTGCAAATTGAAAAACTGATTTGGGACAAAATATGTGAAATTTGAAAAGAATTGCAAATTGAAAAACTGATTTGGGGAAAAAGTATGTGAAATTTGAAAGCAGAATTGCAAATTGAAAAACTGATTTGGGACAAAGTATGTGAAATTTGAAAAGAATTGCAAATTGAAAAACTGATTTGGGGAAAAAGTATGTGAAATTTGAAAAGAATTGCACATTGAAAAACTGATTTGGGAAAACGTATGTGAAATTTGAAAAAGTATTGCAAACTGAAAATTGATTTGGGTCTTGATTGAAATTAAAATTGGAGGCTGAATAACTGAAGTGGTAAAGAACGAACCTGCGTGAAGTCAAGAGAAGTTGGTGAACAAGGAAATCGCTGTTGGTGGTGAAGGCTAATTTGTTGGCGTCCGAGGCAAAATCTGTTGCAGGAACCAAGTGGGCAGTTGATCGAGTTGACGATCGGTTAAAATATAAAAACAAGAGGAAAACGAATAAGAAAAAAGTGCACATCATTTTGGGAACAATACAGCTAAGTACATCTTTCTTATATAAGTAAATTTTTATTCGGCAAGCAACTTAACACTATTCGAGTATTTCCGTTTTCTGCATAATGTATGGCGGCATAAGAAAATTATATATTAATTACTTGAATTCTGAATTGCTTACGTTTGGTTATGAATCTCACTTATTACAATCTTGTTCTATTAAATACCATATTTTCATCTATTATAATTTACTGTTACTATTTTCGTGGCCAATTGAATTACTGCAGTTGGATTTGAATATCATATTTGTAGTTTGTATAAAAAAAAAACACATTTTCTGTCATGATTGGTGTAAACCAATCCCGGCCGGGTTTGGGAAATTAGAAAGAAAAGGATTTATATCACCCATGTGAGTTACTCCAGAATTAATCAGCCATTGAATTGTTTCCTTTTCAATTCTTTCTTTTAAGGATAATTTAATTCGCCTAACTTATGTATATATAGATATATTTATAGAGACCTCTATCTCATAATTGAAATAATATATTCTTTTTACTTCATTTTCTTTTTCTGCATGTTCTTGGATATAACGATGCTTGAATAAATTTGTTAAAAAGAAAAAAAATAATGATTTCACCTCACCATTGTCTGTCCTTGCATGTTTTCTGGTGTAAAGTGTGATGTCCGCGTGCCGTAGCATCAAAAGACTCCTTCTTTGCCAAAGAAATAAACCAAAGGACCCACGCCAGACTGCGTTAGCCGGCAAAATAAGGCACGCTGGGCAAGGTAAAAAGGAGTAGTTTAAAGAAAAAATATGCTGCATTGACGGCGGCTCGGCTGAGAGACCGCGGTGCAGCAAGCCTCAATCCAAACAACGTAGCAGTCTTGGTATGCATGCTGACCTGTGACAAGCTCATTGATCGTTTCTGTGATTATTTTATTTAATCGAAAAATTCAGCATAATGGATAGTGGTGGCCATGATTTTGTTTTGGAAGTTATCGAACAATATAGGTTACATGAATGTATATTATATTACTTGACCCAAAGCCTGCAACCGCTTGCTAAGTACCGCAAAGTAGCGGTCAATCTTTCGTGAGGAGTGATAGTTTGACTCATATTTGTATCCTTTCGTTTGATAAATGGGGTGACCAACTATAGCAACGTGTTATATGTCGTATCATGCATTCTTAAATAATTTTGCCAATCAGAAGGCTCAAGTGTGAGTTCATTTACCAAATTTTACAATTTTTGCCACTTCCTTTTTGGGTATCGTTGCTTTATGTAGATGCAAGTTGCAATTGCAAAAAAAGCCCTCCATATGCTTCTGATCCATTATTAAATTAAAAATAATTTTTTCTTCAAGTTTATCTCTATTTTTTTTCTAAATTAATGACAGAAAATGAAATGGACTGACTAGATCGAGGCTCGTGGCGAGCTAAATTGGACTTAAACCAAACGGACTCATGCCAAATGGACTCATGCCATTTGTACTGTTCGGGAGTGGGAGGCCTTTAGTCAGTGCAAACTGACGACCGTTTTTAGTAATTTCGGCAGAATATATTTACTTTCCGTAATATTTTCAACTGCTCATAATTTGCAGATTCAGAAATGTCTGCATCGAAATTGAAATGTGTTTCCTAGCGGAAGTATTTTTTCGCGAGAGATTCCGAGGATTGGTCCCCCAATTTCAACAGCAAAGTTCCTGTGAGTGCTGACGGGAAGGTCTCTGGTCAGTTCCGGTTCTGGTTGATGTAGCCAATTGTTCCACTTTCTTCCGTACACACGGCAAATTTCCAAACAGAAGCATTCGAAGAGTATACGATGTAAGTTGGACACCAATAAAGAAAACACGATGACCCCATAAGTGGTGGCGTTCAGTAAGTGAGTGGTAGTGTAATTCGTGAGTAGACAGCCCTTTCCGGGGGCTGCTTTTTCATCGATCTGGTAGTATATATGTAGATATCCAAAATGGAGGCGAGTTTGTTTTTAGCAGCAGTTTGGAGGTGTGAATGAATGCCAAAGAAATTCTTGAAGCTGGCAATGACGCATCAATTTCCCCTGTCAGGCAGTTATGATAGGTAACAAAAAAAGGAAACCTTATTTTGTCCTCCATTGCGTGAAAAATGCAAAGTTTGTTTGAGGAGAGTACATATCTTTTAGGATAAATAAGGTGTCATCGCCGATCTTCGAAGGAGGCTGGAAAGTTATATTACTAGCGTAAGTCATTTTTCAACCACCCACTGATTAAATGAGGTAAAGAAGCTTAGAATGCTAACCATCTAACTCTTTTCTAGAGCTACTATTAAGGTAGTCTTTAGCATCAAATGTTCGCCTCATCAGCGAGTCTACCCAGAATGAAAAGAAACACATTATGCAGTTTTACAATCCTCAGCATTTTCGCCATACTGCCTCCAATAGCGAATTTGACATACGTTATGTCAAATACAAGAAGTTCCATGCCAGCAAATAGTAGAATAGGCGTGTTTTTTTGCTCCGATACAGAACAGAATAGAACAATGACGCAAAAAAACGATCCATCACAAAACAGCTGATGCTTTTGCTAAGACTGACATAGGTTGCTGTATTTGCTGTGGTACCACTCACCAGCTCAAAATAAAGGGAGAAAATAACGAATAAACACTACCACAATCGATAGAAAATAGCAAAAGGACTAACAGAAAATTATCTCTTTTAACTTTTTTCATGCAATGTTCGATAAAAATTTGATGAAATTTGTATAAGAAAGCCCTTATCTATAATACATCAATTTCAAATAAAATAAACATTCTGATTCCAAAGAAATTGCGTATAGTTCATTTTTTATTTTCGGTTTTGTAGTTATGTTCTTAACACCTCTCAATTTCGACTTTATCCTCCTCCTCAGAAAACTGCGTTATTGCCTCTGCAAATTTCATTCTCTGTGTTCTATTTCTAAAAATTGCACCTCCAAGTCGTGTTTCGCGTTCTCATTTTTCAGCTTCGGTTTTGCAAGATCGATTTTTGCTTCCACTACCAAACTTCAATACGTTTCTTTTATATTTTTTTACATGATTTTGCCTTAAACGGGTCGAAACCTGGGTTTAGAGCATGGACGGCCAATACTTGTCCCACTTTAGTAATTTTTTTTTTCAAAATATCTGGAGGAATCGAAAGTTATAGTTTATAGTAGTAGCTTATAAAGAATAAAAATAGAGTACCTTTTCAATAAATAATGGTGCTGAAGTACAGTGAACCTATTCCGAGCTACTAAGTTCAGCCAGGACATCTTCCGTTTAACATCTTGTTGCGTGTCGTGAATTCCGCTGGGGCCTGGTATTGCCTCCTCATTTCTGCTGATGCCTTCATAATTAATATATACAATTTATGATTGTAAATTTCTTCAACTGTACCTATATTTAATATATATATTTTAATAATTTTTCACACATTGCAATAATAAATTCGCTTCCTCACTTGTGAAATTGCACGCTCGACAATTTTCCATTTTCACTGTTCACTTGTAACTAAAAAACCCTTCACAATGCCTCTGAGCACAGAAAACACTTTGTAACACTCACAATATCGGACCAAATCAAAACAATTTGACATTTGAACAAATCAAATCAAAACAAAGTGCCATTCAAAACGTAAAAGTAAAGGAAAATTCACGTAGAAACTCTTTCTTTGGTTTGTTTAGTTCATAATAGTCAAAATTATGCCAACACAAATACATAAACTACAGTTTAGTTAAACCGAAGATACATCTGCACTAAGAAATCGAGTCAAGTTGAAACTCCGGATTAATCTTTGGATTAAGTTTAACTAAACTCAAGAATAAACTTCGACTGTGAAACCGGCCCTAAGTCATGAATACAACAATTTTTTTTTTATTTTTCGCTGTCAGTGATTTTTAGGTTATATTGATATGATTTACCATTAAGATCATACCATATCTGTTATTAAGAGCATAAAGACGGAACTTTTTCGGTAGGTAGGTAGTCACGGATTGTCTGTACTAAGCATTCGCTTCGAATTAAAGCATTATTTTCATTCGGATGTACCGAAAATTCTACAAACAATCCAAAACACTCACCTCTAAACTGATAAACTTCTTGTCGAATTTAAGATTTTCTTCGAAAAATCAAAACAGTACCTGAAAATTTTCAGAATCAAGCTTTATCAAATTGAAATCGGATAATAGCTAAAAGTGATTAAAGAAAATTTTCAGGTTGGCCATGTCAGGTTGGCAAGCAATCAGTCAGTCAGTCATTCATACATTCTGACCAGACCTAGTCTGCCAAACGGTGTGCTGAAATTTGATCTTCTATAAATTTCAATTCAACTGAAATCAACTTTACCGATTATTATTTTCTACCGTTCTGAACAGAAACCGAAATGAGATAAAATTCTGTTTTCTTCTAACCGTTCTCGGCCACTGTCGTCGTCTGGTTTAGAATTGCTGTTGCCGACATATATACATACCTACATAACGCTACGACGACAACGACATCTTATTCTTCTCCATTTCAGATATTGTTCCTCCAGGCTATTTATTATATGGTTTGCCTTTGGTCCGAACTGGGGAGACTGCGATGAAGTAGATGTTTTTGGCATACTTTATAATCGAGTTATATTCGGGTCATCTATAACCTTTTTTCAGCAAGCGATTTCGGATGTACACACATTTTTTGTTGTTGAGCTCTGCGATTTTTCGGGCGGGAGAAATTTCCTCTTGCTTTCTGAACGTCCTACGTGAATGATACATTTGTTTTGGGGCCATCTCAGGACACAATTGGCATATAGTTTTTGCGTTTAATGCTTTAGAAATATGAAACTTTAATATTGTTTGAACTTATGAAAAATTAAAGTGTCAAGTTTGGGGACAACAAAGAGAAACGAAAGAAAATCAAGAGAGCTGTAGGTAGCTGGGAGATGGAGCTTGGGAAGAAAAGGGTATGATAGGGCATTTATGTCAATATTACGAAGATTTAACTCCAGCGGTGTATGTGATCTGAGAATCAACAATCAGCCAAATATGAGTTATCAGAGGAAATGGTGTTGAAAATTTGAGTATGTAGTCTATATGAAGAAAAAAACTAGGCCTCCTGACAGTTTACTAAATGTCTTTGGAATTCAGAGAAGAAAGTGAATGGATGACGGGAAATTATCGCAACTTTTTTTGTTATCCTCTAGTGTCATGTTCGTCTCTTCTGGGGTATTTATGTGTATTTTCCTGTAGCTAACTATATGTTGAATCAAATGTGAAAAAATCAATTGTACTCACATAAAACTGACTGAAAATTTTACCACCAGCAACTATTTTATTTGCAGTTGGACACATGAATAAAAAGTAAACTGCGAAAAAATAAACGAAAGGAAGTCGCTTATACCATGATAACTTATCAATAATCATGAATCAAGTCATATTTATTCATTAAACTATTTACCTCAGATTTCAGAAACGGTTTGAGCTGCAGCCGCAAATGCTAAATTAATTAAACATACATATCTTCATGACCATAAAAACGCGTTTAAAACAACTCCTCTTTTTTCCCATCTATAACTTGTTAAATCCCTTCTGGAAAAAAATTAACTCTTCCCGATTCTGTAGCTAGTTCAGTTCGTGCCCATTATTACACCGCGAATATTTCAAAATGACAATTTTACGAGATCCATTAGGAAATGAAAACATGATGAGAAAAAATTATGATTACTCATTGCTATTACCGTTGTTGTTATTGTGCGGTTTTTCGTTTTTTCTGTTAATGAAACTGCGAAATGCTCTTGATAGGAGTATGAAACAATTGGGTACGGTGGCCAATTCATTTACTCATTCAACAAGGGGGACCAACTGATTGTCGAAAAAAGGTACTTCGTAAAATTAAAGAGCAATTCAATTGATTGCTACTGGCTGATGATGAAAGTTTAAAATACCTGTTGATTAATTTTTTTGGGGTCTGTGAACGTTCAGATGAGTTATGTTGGATATTAAACATGGAAATTTCCATAGTATGAAAATTCAGTTTCGTTTACTCAATAAAGTATTTCATTCTTTGTATTTTTATCAGATGAAGCTTAGTTATTTGATGAATTTTCGTTTGAGCTCTAGTTTGCACCTGATCACTTATTCACTTCCTACTTCCAATCTCATCAGAATCGAAACAAAAAGTGCATCTGTTGAAAATTCTTCCTTGAATAAATACAGTCCAGTCCTTTGATTTTTCGCGTGTTTGACATTGTGAAAGATCCCAAAATCAGCTTACGTTAGGTTGAGTTTTTATTCTTAGAAAATAAGCTCTAAGAAAGAAAAAGAAATTCTGAAATGCATCAACTTTGGTGGCATTCATATTTTTTATTTTTGAGTATGATTCTTAGAATTGTATGGATTGGACATGGCATATAGTAAATGAATTAAATAATGTAAATGCATATTTAATAATATACAGTCCTTCAGTTTGACAGTGAAAAAGGTTTTCATGACTTATTTATCGCAACTTACGTTTCAAAAATCAGATCAACGATGCTATGAATATATTTCGCCACGAATAGACATGTAAAAATGTTCGAACCGGTTTTTGAGCCATAGATATTCGCAATCGATTGTATGTTACCGTCCACTGTATTTTAAGATAAACGATGTTACGATAATAGCCTTTGAGTCTTAATAGTCATCTCTCTCAGGCTTTGGTATAAATGCAACTTTAACCTATCGCCAAGATGATGGAGCTTGGCAAGTTCAAACATTTTTCTCTGGGTCTACCTCCAGGTGGTCAATTCCCTCCCTTAGCAAAGTCAGATGGATGCCATTCAGGCCCGGCAAATTGAAATTCTTAAAGAACATGATCTTGTTCTTGACTTTTTTGCTAGTGCTCAAACATCTAGCTAAGCACTTATAATTCATGCCGCCGCGAATAGAAGGAGTTTTCACGAAAACCTTCCGCATTTCAGTCATGGAAGCGCCCGAATAGTGGCTCTCAAATAAAGTCTGTAAATAATCCTGTTTTGAATCGGTAAACTAACCATCTGAGTGCTGTTAAGAGTCCAGCTTAGTTGATTGGTCTTGTCCACAGATATGAGAGAAAATGGATACGAAATGGATATCCGTGTACCCATACGTGAGTGTGTCTTTTTTAATAAACGCACAACATTGCTCTCTCACAAAAATTCCGCTCAGTGCGTCCCTTTCTACCGCACTCACAACCGAAAAACCTTAATGCTGTGAACACCAGATCGGTGTAAAAACGTGCAACGGGCAACACGGAGAGAAACGTCAATGTCAGTTTGATTTGTGTCGGGGACTGAAAACATTGACTTTCAGTCAAAGTTTATCAAAGAAAATTCGGAATGTTTTCGTCGTGTTGGGTGGAAACGTACTTCTACGTTTGTGCGCAATAATTTGTGTCGGTTTCGCGAATAAATTAACGGTCAAAAATTATAAAATAGTCCGATCATGAAGTGCTGCGTACCAGGCTGCAAAAGTAGCTACCGAAGTGCTTCGCAGGGAATATTGTATTTCGGGTAAGTAATATTAACCGTTGGCATCAATTTCGTTTTGTTTTTGTGTGAAATCATAATTAATTCCATTCACAAAAAGCATTTTAATCTCCACTCGCCGGTTTCGTGGAAAGAAATGTCAAACCACGTTCATAATGGCGATCTCTCGTGGTTTTTACCATATGAACTATGTAGGGCACACACCAGTACCTCATTCTCACACCAGTAAGCAAAAAGTCGAAAATCGGCACATTACTCTCGGTCTATTTCTCATCCATTCTCTCTTATGTCTGTGGTCTTGTTTCACAGTCTCGTCGGTCTTTCTCTGTATTCCTCTTACAAGCGCGATTGGAGAGTTTTTTTTATATCTTTACTCACGTTGCCTAGTGGGAAGATCACTAGTTCCTGGATGCAGTTCAGGAATAGGTACCTAAGTCAAATCGGTGACAAAATTAGTCGTGGATGTAATCAGTTCAAACTCGTATACATTGATTGTAAATTTGTGATGAAACTAAACCCCTAGACCCGTTAAAGATTGTTGTCTACTTTACCATTTTATATTTTGACTCAAAAATGCGACCCTATAACTTGTGAGATATATGCCAGATAATTCCGCGCGAAACCATCTTTTCTTTGAATCGGAAACTTCTACCTGTAGAGCTTTTTCATTATTATTTCATTTCAATTGAGTTCTAACCAAAGCCTCCTATATTTCACTCTTTTGAATACACCACAAACATTGTTCTCATTATCTGTACAATTCTTTGTACGAATATTGTATAATGTGCTAATGACAAACAATCAAATTCATTTAAGTTACGCTCGTAGACATTATCAAATTATAAATCCTTTTGTTTCTTTATTCATTTGCCGATTCAAAGAGACCTTCTGCATTTTGTAAATTAGGTACGTACGCAGGTCGTTGTTTGCGAAAAAAATAAAGCAATACTGGAAACTTTGTAATTTTATTTCGTGCGTGACATGAACCCGCCAGATAATTACATCAGCAATACCAATGAAATCAAGACCAATATGATTGTTAGAAATAATTAGACCTTTTACTTTCTTTCACACTTCAGACATAATAATGGTGCTATGCCAGTGAAATTTAAGACAGGATTTTTTGTTTTTATATCATCAAGAACGAAACACGTTCCACTTCTTACCTTTCGACAATGTAATATCAGTATATCATACGCATTGAAAGAATGAAATTGAAGGTATTTAAGTGTTTGTACAATTTGAAAATTTTTGCTGTGAGAGATCCTTAATTGAAAATGAAATTATAACGAAGGTATGAAATAATGACCATGTCGTCATTGTGATTTTCCTGAGAAGCATGAAATGTGGTTATTTCAAAGCATGATAATTATGAAATTTTAACGAAAATGTTCAGTCTTTGAAAGAGTTCGTTGTCATTGTCTGGAGGGGATATGTACTTATTTGGGTTTCGTGGGGGTAGTGTGAAATGTCTTGCAAAAGATAAGGTATTTTATGTGGAATTTGAAGGTGGTAGGTGAGTTAATGAAGATGATTTACTTGTTTTGGCCCCAATTTTTGTCTGGATTGTCTTTGTTTCAATTAATTTCACTCACAAAATAGAATTTTAATCTTTAAACGTACTTTGATACACACGCCATCGATAACCCTATGTTTTTATCACACTTTTACTTCCATAACTATACATATCGTTTAAAAACCATATTCTTTGATATACCAGACAATGATAAGACGAACGCTGTTACGCATAAAGTCTTTAAATCACGGCCAGAAAATTCTTTCTCTTCTCTTCCTTGTCTTCATCGTTCTTATCGCCATCATTTTCGTCCTTGAACTATTTGAACAGAACCTTTAACAATCCCATATCGTACCAGCGAAATATCTTCCATGACTACAAGCTTATTCAAATGATTCCCGCTTGCAGAATGAACAGCTTTTTTCGTATACTAGCAGCGAAAAACAGAAGCAACAACCGGAAACTCTAAAAATATATTCTCGGTAACCCTTTTGATTGGTTTTATAGCTTGACCCAAGAATTCAGTCACATATAAGCTCACACTTGTACATCATCATTTTCTCTGTTTTCTCTATTTTTGGTGCGTCTTGCTCACCATGTCATGTCACGGAACAACAACGAGCGTGGTATGACACGATGACACAACTTATCGGAGAAGAAAAGAGCAGGACCCGCTAAGATAAGCGTTCTCATAGAATAGCATAAGATTTTGATACTTTGGATTTACGATAACTTTTCGGATAGAAAACTAGACACTTTATGAGTTTGTTATGGATATGATGGCTAGGAAAGCAAAGTTAGGACAGCAGCAAAAATATGACGGGTTTTCAGTGGTTTAATATATTTCTTTGAAAAAAATAGAAGATATAATTTAAGTGGCCTATATATCAAAAAGCAGTTTTATGATGCGGTTTTAGGTTGTGGATATTTAAGTGTCATATGTTAAATATGCAGTACAGATTGCATAAATATTCACAATAAAAGGAAAAGAAAGTGACTTTATATGAAGAGCTCAACAGTTGTTGGTAGTATTTATTTTGAGTCATTCAAAGAGTGAAAATATTTCTCAAAATAATAGTAATCCACGCAATTTAGGGTCGCTTTGAAAAATTTCGCTTCAACAGTTACCAAAGTATTCGGTATTTCACTAATTCGGATCACAGTCCATGGAAATGGAAGTGATTAGAGTCTTATTTGATAGTCAGTTTGAGTGAATGTGAAATTATTTGGGTCATAAATCAATTGTTTCATAATAAATCCACATGCACATTTCGAAATTGAATTTCATCAATCCAAACATTCGATTAAATCTGTACAGAATTTGATTTTGGTTTTATGTCAGTGAAATACAAATCATGGTCAACATTTATAGGACAATGAGCACTGAAAATGGTTTCAACATACTTGTTATATTCATCTATGCATCACACCATATTTCAGAAAATGAATAGTAAGTGGAACATGAAAGACCACGTTGGGCGCAAAACTTTTTTAAGCTAATTTTGGCAAATTTGTCGTAAGTTTGTTAGGTATTTCACAAGATAATTGTAGAAACTGTATTTTGCTGTCTCGTCAATGTATCAGAATAGGTTGTCAATAGTTTGCTCAGATATTGCTCGTGAAAAAATATCAACAAAATTATTTTGTTGATATTCCACCTTTTTCAAGGAAGCCATCCAACATTTGAGTGACATTGTTTCAATTTTTATTTAACAAATCAAGATTATTTTTGTCTATTTCTTCACTTATCAATTTTATTTCAAAACTTTTTGCTCTAAACATCACAAATTCATTTCAATTTCCATTTCATACCAGCTCATACTTAAGCAGCTTTTGTAAGATACTTGTTATCCATCATGCATTTGAATCCACCGTATACCCATTGGCAATCATCCTCACCATCTTTTTTCTTACTGATACATTTCTCAATATCTTCCTTACTCGTGATAATCTCATCTTTAACTGCTATTTGTTTAATCAAACGGTCTACATGAAAACCAGTAGTAGCATCCCAAATTCCACATTGCTCGGCACAACACTTGACATAACAGCGTACAGCTGGCTCATCTACGTATTCCAATTTCAAAATCTTAGCAATTTGGTCTTCTGAAACGTCATTCTCTTTGAAACATATGGGGCGGAGTGCCATCAATTCTTCTTTTGATTTCGGTTTCCATTCGTCATCAGCTAGTACCTGTTAATATTAATTTTAATTTTCGATAATCTCTAGAAATGTTGTTTTATCTAACCACAGCAACGACTAAGCACAGTGCAATGAATACTTTCATTTTTGCAAAGATACAATTGAAATTCTTTTGCAAGGATATGAACTCGAAACTAAAGTCTTCTTCAAACTGCTCTGAAATGAGAACTGTTGCATCATATGGATTAGACTGCGACTTTTATACCAATCTAAAATCGTTCTTGTGCCCAATGAGTTTGAAGACAAAAAACGAGTAGAGTCTGGTTCTTAAATCAATTGTCAGAATACCAGGAAAAATCTTAAAGTTTCGATGAAAAAAAACCGTCTATTTCTAGATTTCAATACCTTGAATATGAACAGACACAAAATTGTACTGATTTTTGTTTGATGTAGTTGCGAAGTTTTTTTTTGCAAAGAGTAGGTAAAAGAAACTGAGCGGTGAAGATTGGTATGAGATAATATAATATTTGTATTGTATCTTCGGAAATAGAACAGTGAAGAATGGAAATGTTCCGGTGCTGTTGAGATTGGTACGATTTGGGCAAGAAATTATGTTTGAAGTGACCTTGATCGAGACAAAAAATTTCAGGGTAATTATGGCTGCCGTTTTCCTTGAAATTTCACTGAGCAGCAGTGCAAAAGATTACAGGATAAATTGTAATGTGATAAAAAATCAAGAAAAGAATAATATTCACCTATGAATTGATATTTGGCCAAGTCCTCAATTCCTAATTTGTAGAAAAAACTATTCATTCTGCAAGCTGTTAAAATGCATTGATCATATGATTGGCCTTTGTTTGTTTTACAATGAGGCTACAAGGGATTAAGCTTTCTGTGTTAAAATCAAATTAAACATAATCTGTAAATAGGTGTCCAAAAGATACACTCTTTCAAATGTTTTTGTAATCGACGGATCATCTTAAATGACCTATCATAGCTTATTCTCGATGAAATTTTTTTTTGATGATCCCAAGGAAGAGTGTATAAAAGCATTTTAAAATCAAATTTCACCATGAATCTAATTATTCTTGACCGTATTTAAATTATCAATCTATAGATTTTTTTCAGATCTACTTCAAGTTTTTATATTTTTGAGTCTTCAGTTGAAAAAATAGGGCAAAAGATGTACAATCATGCTTGCACAGCAAAATTCATCGTCATAGCAAAAACAGGTACAACTAAAACGCCAAAAATGCCTGAAGAGCTATTCGAGTATCTATTACTTTGAATAATTTACTGTGGGTGTTTGGCGTTGGCAACAAAGATTAGATGAGAGGAAAAAACTTTTTATTTTTTTTTAGAAGTTAATAGCAAAGATGAAAAACTGTGCAAAAATCACTTTCGTGTTTTCAATGTTTGATTGATTTGGTGATGTTCAAGTAGGTATCATGGTTGGATGTGGCCGTGCAAATTTAAAGAAAATTATGTACTTGAGATGGATTATGATGTTATTCAGTGCGATTCGCAATGATCGTGAAGCAGATTTTATGGCGAAATTACTCGATTCAATAGGTTCTTTTAAGGTTGGCTTAAATGGTTGTTGTTAGGTTTGATTAAGAAGAATTATTTGAAGCATTTTAATTGATTTAAGCTTAAATAAAATATATTACTATTATTCTTTTTTCAAATTTATTTAGTTTTGCAACAAACAAGTTGGATTCAATCTTCTGATATGATTTTTAATTTTAATTTTTTTAATATTCAATTTGAGAGATTTGAGAGACAATTATAATTGTCGGTCATTCAGATGAGCTTGCCTCTTTGACGATTATTAAGAATTATATATGAAATTATAGCTTTGAGCTTCATGAGCTATTAAAAACACCATGGTCTTATAAAAGCAAGACGTCTAGTTAAAATTAGTCTGAAGATTCTATGTGAAAGGCGTAACCAGTAAAGAACTGTCCATGTGCTTCTTTCTCACGAAATAAAGTAAAAGCTAGTAAAACATGTTAGTAAATAGATTGTATGCTATTAGGATCAGCAAAAAAGGATAGTAGAAATCATCGTTTACATCATCGCATTATTTTTAAATATTTTTGAATATCTTCAAGGAAAACTTTATTTTCCGCGTTTCAGAGAAAATGTTCAGAAGCAAGCTAGTGCAAATCAAGTATTATTGTGAACCCTGACTTGCGTGAAACAATTAGAAGCTATTGTACAGAAATTTAAAATTTCAGTAGTTTGCGTGGTAAAACTTGGCAGTACTGAAAAAAAAGATTAAATATATTTGTCAATGCTACAAAAACATCTGAACGGTGTTGCGAAAACAATAATTGTTTCTGAGCAAAATACGATTGAGTAAAACTTTGACCAAAAAACAAACAACAACAACAACTTATTTTAGTCAAAAAAGAGGAGGAAATCTTGGCTGATATTGTCAAAAACTATATCTTTTGCTCCGAACAGAAAAATTTAAGGAAATGAGACAAGCATATATAAATACGAAATTTAGTGAATCAAATTCAATACAAAGATAATATTTAAATAGAACAATCTAAAAAATCGAAATTGAAAGTGATATATTCCTTTTCGTTTTTCCACTACGTAAATTCTACGAGCTTTTGGCTTTTACCTGTAAAATTTGTGTACTATCTGAGTGCATATGGCAGCCATTTTCTGTTTGCGGAGGAGAAGACTGTCAAATTTGCCCAAATTACCAAAGTTTGCCTTCACTACTACTAACACTCAGAATCAGGCAAATTGCTTGAATTCTCAGTCCTGTTTTCATTTCCTTTTATCACTCTTCTCAGATCACTAGCTAAATACACTCTCAGCAAAGAAGATCCCACTTTGCACACGTATATGTAGAAAAGAAAGACGACTACAACAATACGAAATCAGACTTCGAAAACGAAAAAGACAGTCTCCGAAAGACGAAAAAATGTATAGGGCTCAGGTTTCATACATCTGAAGATGTAAGTGAAGCGGTTATTGCGGTTATTGCTTGAAGAAGCTTCTACAATACAACCTTGTAAAACACTGCGGTCATGTCATGAAGGTAGACAGCTTAATTTTTGGAAAATCACATTTAAGTCAGTGTCAGTGTCAGTGTCGCTGGACTAGTGCACTGAAAAAAATCCACATAGCGCCCAGAGCCATTTAACATAGCGCATTATTTATGGTCCCATACGCCATGTACATAGTACTCTGAGCCATGCAATATGGCTCCCAGCGCCATAATCTCAGAATCTACATAGCGCGTGGTCCCATGTTACATGGCGCAGCATTTATAGTGCCACACGCTATGTACATAGTACCCTGAGCCATGCAGTATACCTCCCAGCGCCATAATTACATGGCGCAGAAATTATGGCCCCACACGCCATATTACATAGTGCCATGAGCCATGTAATATGGCTCATGGCCATAGGCGCGCCGTAGGGGGGGCCAGGGGGGGCCGGGACCCCCCCAGACCCTAGGTTGGCCCCTCCCAGAAAAATAAATATTTCCAACAGCAGACACTTAAGTTTTCGCCTCTAAGGTTTTTGTGGCTACAGCAAGAGTTGTGTAGTGCAGTAGTGTAAGCCTATACCAACTTACACTATTTATAACATAGAGACTGTGTTACTTGCGGTATTGATTACGATGTTATGGGACTTATTTCGAGTTATGGACGGCAATATTTAATTTCGACAAGTTATACGTTAAGAAAAAAACGAAAAGCGCCTCGCCAATCATCCTTTTTTTATTAAGATTATCTGTTCATTCCTACGAGGCAATATATAGGTATTTAGATAAGAACACTTTTATAAACTGGCGTTTTAAGCAATTATGTTTTTCACAAAACATAGTCTAAGTATTAAAATGGTAGGAAATAAGGTAATTAACGTAGCATACAATTTTCGAAGTCATTTAGAGAATAAAAATGATATCCCTCCCACTTTTATGCTATCTTTGACCTAATTGGTTTATATTCAGGTCAAATGCGTGTGAATTTCATTACAAATTGATAACTGCATCGGAAGTTAAAAGGCATAGTACTTCAATTTCACCGAGCGTTTTTTCATAGTGACACAGCCGCCACATGGTTCTTATTATATTCATTGAACTTTTGTCAAACCTGTATCTACTCAAGACCAGTATATTCTATGAATTTTATCCGGTTGCGAGATACCGTAAACGCAAGTTCCAGGTGTTAAAAATATAAATAATTTGGTGCGATTTTTGTGCGATTGGGAATTTTACAAGTTTAGATTTGACTGTATATACAGTATCAAATATAGTATCAAATTTATGGTAGCTACAAGGTTGCCAAGACATTATTTAAAAACGACAAAAACTTATTTTTTATGCCAATTGATGAGTCTTGTAAATTTTGTGATGATCTGATGACTCAGTGTGAAGTTATCGCAATGCAAAATTTTCCATAGAATTTCCATTGTCGCCAAAATACACCAAAATTTCAGGTCGAACAAACTTCACGATCCGGATAGTAAAATTCATGCACAATGTGAAAACTCTAATAGTACTTGGAAGACAGTAAACGATATGGTGCTTGAACCGTCTAGGAATATTGTCAAGATGAGCCGAAATTATTTGGAAAAGTTTATCGACCTTACGACATGTCTCAGTCGCGAAAGACATGCTTTCAGAGGACATGATGAAAGTAGTGCCAGTGATAAACGTGATTTTTTTTTTGGAATTTTGTGCATTATTCGCAAAGCATGATTCAACTTTTGAAAATAATTTTAAAAACAAAGTGGCGAACTACTGTAGTGGCAAAACACAGAATGAATTTATGAAAATAATTGCTGAAATCGTTCGCGAGGACAATACAGCTGAAATAAAAGATTGCGGACTGATATCCATTATGGCAAACGAAGCAAGGGTCCACAAAAGGAACAACTCTCCATGGTTGTCAGATTTGCTAAAGAGCTAGCAGTCGAAGAAAGGTTCT